>JAVTVX010000016.1:23211200-23811200 GCA_033439265.1 Dillenia suffruticosa | reverse complement strand
TTGCATCATTCATTTCTTTTATGATTAACTAATCATTGATCATTTCTTTTATGGCTAACTACATTTTCTTAGTTTTTGTTTGCGGGGAAGGATTCAAACGGAAATATGAAATTTTATACGCGGGGTTAAGTCTCCAAGGAAAATATGATTTCTATTTCAGTCTCTATGCAATAATTGATGTATGATTTAAAGTGAAAATTGTCATAGTGATGTTCACTAAAAAGGTTTTGGATTGTCCCATTTATGGTTGTTAATCAACAACACTTCTATCCTATAATGAGCCGTCAGTTGCAATATATGTTTTCATTTTTCAATATTTTGTTTGGTGCTATTTATGGAGGAATTATAAAACCATATTTCATTTAACATGAGAAGTATCGCAATATAACTCTTTATGCAATCTTCCTTATACCAAATCTTGAGTTAGTTGCCAATTTCAAGCATTGTAACAACTCTTGTTGTGCTATAAACTGTTCTAGGCATTTATATTGCTGGTGTGATGGTAAAGGTGGCCAGTCAAGTGAAGGAACTAAAAGTTGGCAATGAATTGTATGGTGATATCAGTGAGAAAGCATTGAAGCATCCCAAGCAATTTGGCTCCTTAGTTGAGTATGCTGTTGTTGAGAAGAAATTGTTAGCACTTAAACCAAATAACTTGGACTTTGCTAAAGATGCGAGGCTTCCTCTAGCCATGTGGCTATTGGCATAATTTAATTTTCAAAACCATGCATGATAATGCCTGCACGGTACAGCCGTATCACCACCCGCGGTATAGCTGTCCAGGCATGCATATGCATGTATTATCGCATGCACGGCACAACCATGCTAGATTCCGCGGTACAGCCATCCAGGCGTACCTACACATGCATTATTGCATGAGCGACACAGCCGTCCAGGTGTATCCACGCATGCATATTGCACGAGCGGCACAGCCGCTCTTGCCTCCACAGCACAATCGTCTAAACGTGAACACGCATGACAGTAACATTTACTATATAACCATAATAAAATATAGTAATATTTCCTATAAAATAGTAATAACTACTATTATAATAACGGATGCCAAAGATAATAAATTTATTTGTTTCAAAAGGATAGTAACATTTACTATTAAACTAACCGCAATAGTACAATTAACAGATAATAACATATATTAATTTTTACTATGTAATCACAATAAAATATAGTAACATTTATTATAAAAACTACAATAAACCGTCGGCATGAAGTATGAACTGCCGGTTTTAATATTAATTTATTTTAATTTATATTTAATTTAATAATATATCATTTTAACATTTCAATGAAAACTCCATAATAATATTTACTATTAAACTAACTACGATAGTCAAATTAACAGATAATAGCATATAATAACATTTACTATATAATTTCAACAAAATATAGTAACATTTACTATATTTTAGTAACATTTACTATTATAATAACCGATGTAAAATATAGTAAATTTATTTCTTTCATGATAAAATGATAGTAACATTTACTATTAAATTAACCACAACAGTTCAATTAACAGATAATAACATATAATAACATTTACTATATAATTTCAATAAAATATAATAACATTTACTATAAAAACTACAATGAACCGCCGGCATGAGGCATGAACCATCGGTTTTAACATTAATTTATTTTAATTCACATTTAATTTAATAATATACAATTTTAACATTTCAATTTCAGTATTTCAACGAGAACTCCATAATAACATTTACTATTAAGCTAACCATAATAGCCAAATTAACAGATAATAACATATAGTAACATTTACTATATATCCACAATAAAATATAGTCACATTTACTATATTTTAGTAACATTTACTATTATAAAAACGGATATAAAAAATAGTAAAACTTTTTCTCTTATGATAAAATGATAGTAACATTTACTATTAAATTAATCACAATAGTTCAATTAACAGATAATAATATATAGTAACATTTAATATGTAATTACAATAAAATAGTAATATTTACTATAAAAACAATTATAAATCGCCAACATGAGGCATGAATTGCCGGTTTAATATTAATTTATTTTAATTCATATTTAATTTAATAATATACCATTTTAACATTTCAATTTTAACATTTCAATGAGAACTTTATAGTAACATTTACTATTAAACTAATCAGAATAGCCAAATTAATAGATAATAATATATAGTAATATTTACTATATAACCACAATAAAATATAGCAATATTTACTACATTTTTGTAACATTTACTATTATAACAATAAATGTAAAATATAATAAATTTATTTCTCTCATGATAAAAAAATAGTTACATTTACTATTAAATTAACCACAATAGTTCAATTAATAGATAATAACATATAGTAATATTTACTATATAATTACAATAAAATATAATAATATTTACTATAAAAACTATAATAAACCGCTGGCATAAGGCATGAACTGCCGGTATGAGACATGAATCGCCGGTTTTAACATTAATTTATTTTAATTCACATTTAATTTAATAATATATCATTTTAACATTTCAATTTTAGCATTTCAACGAGAACTACATAATAATATTTACTATTAAACTATCCACAATAGCCAAATTAATAGATAATAATATATAGTAACATTTACTATATAACTATAATAAAATACAGTAACATTTACTATTATAATAACGGATGTGAAAAATACCAAATTTATTTGTCTCTCATGATAAAAAGATAGTAACATTTACTATTAAGTTAATTACAATAGTCGAATTAATAGATAATAAGATATAGTAACAATTATATAATCACAATAAAATATAATAACATTTACTATTATAATAACAGATGTAAAAAATAATAAATTTATTTGTCTCTCATGATGAAAGGGTAGTAACATTTATTATTAAGCTAACCACAATAGTCGAATTCACAGATAATAATATATAGTAATATTTATTATGTAACCACAATAAAATATAATAACATTTACTATAAAATAATAACATTTAATATTATAATAGCTGATGTGAAAAGTAGTATATTTATTTATCTCTTATTATAAAAGAACAGTAACATTTACTATTAAGTGGGAAATGATAGTAACATTTACTATTAAACTAAACACAATAGTCGAATTAACAGATAATAAGATATAGTAACATTTACTATGTAATCATAATAAAATATAATAACATTTACTATAAAATAGTAATATTTACTATTATAATAACGGATGTGAAAGATAGTAAATTTATTTGTCTTATATGATAAAAGGATTGTAACATTTACTATTAAACTAACCACAATAGTCAAATTAACAGACGATAACATATAGTAACTGTTACTATATAATTACAGTAAAATATAGTAACATTTACTATAAAATAGTAATATTTACTATTATAATAATACATGTGAAACGTAGTAAAATTATTTGTTTTTCATCATAAAAGGATGCTAACATTTACTATTAACTTAACCACAATATTCAAATTAACAAATAATAAGATACAGTAACATTTACAATATAACTACAATAACATTTACTATAATATAGTAACATTTACGATAAAATAGTAACACTTACCACTATTTATCATTTCCTTTTACACTTATCATTTTTACCATATTCACCCATCATCACAACAGATGAGACATCTTTCGAAATCGTGACTACAAAACCTATATTTTGCCATCACAATTTATAGCCGTAAGGATAGGGTTATGTAAATTCAGACGTCCTTATATCCGTAAGTATAGAGTGTTGTTTATACAAACGGTTTGCTACCTTTACCCATGATTTAAATTGTTTTATCGACGACCATTTTAAAATAGTCAAAAAATATATACTATTCCTGACGGTTTCAACTATAACCGTCTGTATTGTTTCAAAAAACTGTCGGTAATACTTACCGAGAGTAAATGTCACCGTCGGCATAATGCTTTTAGTTTGTAGTGGCGGTATGCACAAAGACAAGTGCCAGAGGCTTACTCTGTCGAAGGGGCTTCTAGTTTGAAAAATGTCTCTAAGATTGCATAAATTAGGGATTAGAAGCAGTGGAACATCCTTGATCCCTTCCTTTTGACCATGTATTGAATAAAAGGTTATGTTGCTAGATTTATCAAACCTTTCTTATTTTATTTGTGTCTCCATTGTGAGTTAGCGAGGAGGGACAATGAGATGGTTTATGTCATGGGCAATGAATGATGCCTATACATATCAATGGAATTTTCATATTATACATTTCTTACACCCAAAAGTCAGTAACTTAAGCCAAAAAACTCACAAACTCCTGGCCTAACTCTTCATTTCTGTTAGTTAAAATGCCCACGTAGGGGCATGGGTATGTGGGTTAATGGGTGGTTACCATTATCTCATTTTCCCCAAATAAATCTCTCCATTATCCTATTTTTATTAGTGTGTAATTTAACTTCAGAAAAAAGGGACGTGATTTTGATAATTTTTTGGATGCTTGCTTGAGAGCACATTGCCAAAAAGAGAAGTAGAGAGTGAGATATATTCTCTAAAGTGAGATATCTATCGGGAGATAGAGAAATTTTCGTGTAGAAAAATTTCTAAAGTCATTGAAGTTCATAAGACTTTGGATTGAGATGTAACACCGACACTGCGGTGTCCGTAGTATTATACTTCTGTTCAGAAATTTAATAAAAATATTTCTCAGTTATATATATATAGAGAAATTTTTATTCGATTTTTGATTTTATGGTATTTAAATTGAATTTTTGGTATATTTAAATTTTTGTCATATTCGCGAATTTTAATGTAAAATGAATATATATATATATATATATATAAATAATAATGATGATAATAAGAGAAAAAAAAAAGAGAGGAGTACTGCGTTTTGAGCCAAAACGCAACACACCCAAATCAAATTAGGGCTTAAAGCCCTAATTCTTCCTCTCTCTCCTTCTCTCTCTCTCTCTTCCTCTCTCTTTCTCTCTCTGCCTCTTTGCCTTCTTCCCGCAAACCGCCGCTCTCTCTCTGCCACCCTCCGCCGCTCTCTCTCTCCGTTGCTCCACCTCCCCGCGAGCGCACCGCAGTGCAATCTTCCCCGCGTGAGCACATCGCAACACAAGCTTCCTCGCGCGAGCACGTGACTGCAGTCCTGCTCGCGAGCGCTTCTACGCACGAGCGCGCTTCAGCCCACTAACGAGCATAACCCTCGAGTACACGACTGCAGTCCAGTTCAAACAACCCGCGAGGATGCTAGCCCGCGAGCCCACCAGCCCGCGAAACCATTGTGGCTCGTGAAGCCCACTGCGGCCCACAAGCCCGCTAGCCTGTTGACCTACGAGCCCACTTCGGCTCGCGAAGCCCACTGCGGCCCGCTAGCCTGTTGACCCGTGAGCCCACGAACGTCTGCATAGGTAACTGACTTAGGTTTTTGATCCAAATCTAAGTATTTATGATGTAGCTAATAAATCTTGTCTTGATAGGGAGCATTGCAGATTTTGGAGTGGTCAAGGAGACATTCGGACGAACGTCTACGCTCCGAGAAAACCCTAGATTAGAGAAATACAATTTGTTCAACATTTGAAATAAATTTTATCAAATTTGGGTTTCAATACCTTTAAAATGACATATGGTTTGAAGAAATTGGGAGAGAATTGAAAAATGTATGATTTTTCAAAGATTTTTCTAACTTGTAGGAAAGTTATGTATTTTAGACTTGTTTTCGATTTTGAACGGTTTTAGCTTTGAATTTATCTTGTTTTTGATTTAGTTATTTACTTATAAATGGAATGAAATTGATAACATTTGTGTATATTTATAAATTGAGAAATTAATATTTGTACAAACTTAGGGAAGATGATAAACCCTAAGAATAATTAGTAATTTGATGACAATTGTGATAATCTGATTAGATTGACTTTCTTGAAGATTCGAGTAGTTGATTTGGTTTGATTTTGGAAATAGGGAGTGACTACCCTCCCTAGAAGATGAGTGGAACCCTAATCTCTTGCATGAAATAGTGAAATATGATTTTATCGTATTTTTAATAAAACATGCTTTCGATATGCATTGTCTCGACTTATGAAATTGAAATTCAAATCTGTTTTGTGATTATTGGAGCGTCGTACTTATGTTTTCTACGATTATGCATCCATATTTGAAAGGAAATGAAATTGTGCCATGATTTAAGAAATGGAACGTTTTCTATTCTACCATTGCATTGGTTTGTTAAATTTGATTTCGATGAAATATATTGTCATACGGATTTTAATTGTTTTGAGAATATGATGAGATGATTTGGCTATCTAGGTTGGATGCCTACTAACTTGAGATGATATGATGATTTGTCATTATTTGATTGATTCCGTAGCTACGAAGGACGTTTGTAGAGGCACGGGTTACCTGGATACACTTCTGCAGGAGGTATCCACAAACGTTATATGTCTAATGGTTATAGGCACGGCCGGTTGAACCCACGTAAAGGGGAGGACGTGTGTGACGCCACCGTCTAGCACCGAGCGGGGTCCTATACACGATGATGAGATAGCCCCAGCGAACTCACGGCCAACATCGGGGTAGAAAGCTAATTTTGAAAACTCTTTGTATAATAAAACCCCAGATACGCCTGTCCTTGGTCATGGTTGACCTTTGCCAAGACCCTTTCGGCTTGTTCTATGATATACTTGATTTTAAATGAATGCATATATGTATGTTATCGTGTGAATGATTAAATGAGTTCATTTTAACGAACATATCATGATTTACTGTAAAATTTGAATTATTGGTTATGAATGATATTATTTGACACTCAGATATTCACCTATATTATTAGTACTTGAGATTAATCCCCTTACTCACTGAATAACTACCTTGATACTTACCTATCTTCTTTCCCTTCTCAGATAGGATTATTGTGCTATAGCGAAGATTCAGGCTCCAGATGTTTTGATAGCTTGTTAGCGGATTTAAGTGTTTTTTGACAGTGAGATTTAAATTAAGTTGAGATATGAGCTCTGCACTTTATTTTCGACCCTATGAGGTCTTGACCTTGAGATCAGCAGTTGAACGTATATTTATTATGAGATTAACTATATAATTTATGTATATTTATTTACGAAACTCTCATATTTCATTTGTATTGAGGCAAATTGTAGTGTTTGGAAGTTAATTTGGGAAAATTGGTTATACATTTTATAAAACTTAGGCCCGCTTAGTGTGACGGCTGTTCATGCTCTAGTTGGGCATGACAGTAGAGGTCTGTGGTTAGGATTGTTTATAATTTACTTAGCCTAGCGTTGTTCTAGATGCTTGCTGTGGTCGGTGGGTTGCTGTGAAGCCGGGATGATCATTTTATTTTATTCACAGGACGATTTTAAATTATATAGATTTAAACAGATTTATTTGTACATAGGAGACCTCCGATTTATAGGAAGATTTTGTCTGATTTTTTGTAAAAATACAATCGGCATTTAGGGTAACGGACGGTTGTTCACGACTCTGGTTCGGGGCGTGACAGTTTTATTGGTATCAGAGCGCCTAAGTTGGAGAAAAAACATTAATGAAAATTTTCCCAAGTACAGTTAAAAGCTCTCAATGCATTAGAGAGTTTCATACAGTCATTTAAAGTCCCATACATAACATAGACACAGACTTTTCAGGATCCAGTGATGTTATCCGTGAGGCGCATCCATGAGCTTACTCAGTTGGTGAAAAAGTCTCGACAGCTCGGATGCACAGACTTTTCAGGATCCAGTGATGCTGTAGCGGTAAAGCATTGGATCAACAAGACTCGTAAGATCCTTACGGATTTGGGATTGTCAGATGAGCTCAGATTGAGAGTTGCTGAGAGGCTTCTTGACGGAGATGCCCTCTCATGGTGGGAGGCTATCCGTGATAGTGCTACGCAAATCCTGCGGTGGGAGGATTTTCTACGAGAGTTCGACTGCAGGTACTTTACTCTGTTCCAGTAGGACCGTATGAGGATAGAGTTTCTGTACTTACACCAAGGGACTAGATCAGTCTTAAAGTATGAGACTGAGCTTAGACGACTAGCGGCCTTTGTCCCCGACATGGCTACACTAGCTTAGATGAGGTTCAAGCTTGAAGATGGCCTCCAATTAAGCATCAAGAAGTATATGACGGTGACTCCCTCTTTTACACTATTAGAGGTGATTGATTCAGAGTATCGGGCAAAGGAGATTGTCCGAGCTAAGGCTAGACAAAGAGAAAGTCACCATAAGAGGAAGACTAGGTCACAGGGTGGACAGTCTTCGAAGAGGGGTAGGGGTTTTGGATATCCTAGAGGTTCTTCTAGCTTCATCTAGTAGGACTGGGACAGGGACCTCGACCACAGGGTTTTGGGGTACCAGCCTCTAATGTCTCTACACAGTCTATTGCATAGAGACAACCTTTCTGCAGTAAATGCGGCAACCACCATGCCTTTGGGGCATGTAGAGCACCAGTTACTTGCTTCCAGTGTAGGAAGCAAGGTCACGTTATGAATGTCTGCCCAGATATAGGTCGAGGAGGATCGACTTTGTAGAGTCATACTAGTACGTCTAGCACAGGCCAACAAGGGGTACCTGCGCACTCAGCTCTTACCGCTCCTTGGACTGCAACCGGGAGTAATATAGTGCCAGGACCATCTGACAACAGCCTAGGGCCCAAGTTCGTGTGTTTGGGATGACGCAGGAGGACGCATAGGCAAACCCTGATATTATTATAGGTAATTCTCCCATAGATCCCTCAGTGTAGTACTTTTGTTGTATTTCTGTATCAGCTTTTTGTATATCATGATGTCGATGTACAGTTTTGACTAATTAAAATTTTAGAAACTTAACTAGTTTGATATATATATAAATTTGTCTACTTTTCTTCGCAATTTAAATACCTTTAATCTCTTTTCCTTCCTCACATTCAGGGATCATGAGGATATTTGGAGTCGACAGCCATGTCCTTATTAACACCGGGTCGAATTTCTCTTATGTGAAAGCGTCTTTTACTGCCAGATGGGTAAATCCTTATTACCACTTGATGAGAAAATAATGGTTATCACTCCTCTCGGTGAGCACCTTCACAGAGATTCAGTCTATCGTCGATGTGAGGTCATGATATGGGATACGGTACTCGAGGCAGACTTAATTCCCGTTAAGATGATGGATATTAATGCCATCCTCAAGATGAATTGGCTAAGCAAACATAGAGCTTCAGTAGATTGTTTCACCAAAGAGGTTGAGTTCCGGAGATCAGAGGGATCCCCTTTGAGATTCTCTGGCAAGAGGAGAGTATTACCTCGCTGTGTCATATCAGAGATGGAAGCCAGGAGGTCGATACACCGAGGCTGTATGGCGTACCTGGCTCATGTAGTTGACACCACCGTTGAGGGACCAGGACTTGAGGAGGTCCCTATGGTGTAGGATTTTCCAGATGTATTCCCCGAGGAGCTTCTCGGATTACCACCAGTTTGGAAGTTCGATTTCGAGATTGATCTAGTATCGGGAACCGATCATATTTCTATTTCACCATACAAAATGACGTCTACTAAACTGAGAGAGTTTAAGATTCAGTTGTACTAACTTTTAGACAAGGGGTTTATACGCCCGAGCACGTCACCCTGGGGTACTCCGGTGTTATTCGTAAAGAAGAAAAATGGTACAGTTCGACTTTGTGTGGATGACAGACAGTTGAACAAATCCATTATCAAAAACAGATATCCCCTGCCACGTATATATGATTTGTTTGATCAGCTGCAGGGAGTTACGATTTTCTCTAAGATTGATCTCCGTTGGGGTTATCATCAGTTGAAAATTCGGGTCGAAAATGTACCCAAGACAGCTTTTCGCACCCGATACAGCCATTATGAGTTTCTAGTCATGCCATTTAGGCTGACTAATGCCCCATCTGCTTTTATGGATCTGATGAACCGAGCTTTCCACGATTACTTGGATCGGTTAGTCATCGTATTCATCGATGACATCTTGGTATATTCACGGAGTGATGAAAATCATGTTCAGCACCTTCGGGTGGTATTGCAGATATTCTATGAGAAACAACTATATGTCAAATTCTCGAAATGTGAGTTTTGATTGAGACAAATTGGATTCTTGGGGCACATTGTCTCCGCAGAGGGTATTTATGTTGATCCGCAAAAGGTTGGGGCTATACTGAAGTGGGAGCAGCCACAAACAGTTACCGAGATCCGTAGTTTTCTCGGTTTAGCCTGGTATTATCGCCGATTTGTAAAAGAATTCTCCTGAGTAGCCGCACCGTTGTCTAAATTGACTCGAAAGAGGTTAAGTTTATTTGGGATGACCGTTGTGAGGCGAGTTTTCAGGAGCTCAAACAACGGTTGACATCTACTCCTATTTTAGCCCTTCCCACTAGTAGTCAGAAGTAACAGTGTACATTGATAATAGCCGATAGAGATTGGGTTGTGTTCTGATATAGGATGGTCGAGTTATTGCGTATGCCTCGTAATAGCTGAAGAAACACGAGGTTAACTACCCGACACATGATTTAGAGTTGGCAACCATAGTTTTCACGTTGAAAATATGGCGGCATTATCTTTATGGGGTAACATGCAGAGTATTCACAGATCACAGGATTTTAAAGTATCTTTTCACCCAAAAAGAGTTGAATTTGAGATATAGGAGATGGTTGGAGTTTCTCAAAGATTATAACCTCATTATTAACTATCATCCGAGTAAGGCGAATATTGTAGCAGATGCCTTGAGTCGGAAGTCAGCATCATCCTCACAGTCGACAGAGAAAGTCTACCTTTCTTGTTCAGTGGGACTCCGAGCCTTGGGAATCAGTTTGACTAGTGATGATCAGGGAGGCTTACTAGCCAGATTTGATGTTAGACCGACTTTGTTCGACCGTATCCGAGAGCTTCATAATACAGATGAGAAGTTTTGAGAGTATTGCGAATAAATTCCGCAGAGTTGAGGGCGGATACTTCAGGATCCGAGAAGATGGCTTGATAGTGTTCAGGGAGCGGGTTTGTATTCCCACTGATTCAGATCTCCGCAAGGTCATACTTGAGGAGGCACACTCCTCCGCTTATACATTGCATCCAGGTGGTACCAAGATGTATCGAACTATTCGGGATAGTTATTGGTGGCTTAGCATGAAACGGGAAATCGTCAATTTTGTGGCTAAGTGTTTAGTTTACCAGCAGGTGAAGGCCGAGTATCAGCGGCCGGCTGGTACATTACAACCCTTACCCATTCTTAAGTGGAAGTAGGGTCACATTACTATAGATTTTGTGACAGGGCTACCGCGGACTTCATTACGACATGATGCCATTTGGGTGATTGTAGATCGACTCACCAAGTCCTCGTATTTTCTTCCTATTCGCAGCGACTATCATTTAGAGACCTTGGCACGTCTTTACATTGATACGATAGTCAGGCTGCATGGTGTTCCTGTGTCCACAGTATCAGACAGGGACCCGAGGTTCACTTCTAGGTTTTGGCCCAAGTTACAGGAGGCAATGAGCACAAGGCTGAATTTTAGTACGGCCTATCATTCGCAGACAAATGATCAGTCAGAGAGGACCATTCAGACCCTTGAGGACATGTTGAGGGCATGTGTGATGGATTTCCGGGGTAGTTGGGATCGACACTTTCTATTGGTCGAATTCACATATAATAACAGCTATAAGGCCAGTATAAGGATGCCCCCGTATGAGACACTGTATGGCAGGAAATGCCGCACCTCGATATGCTAGGATGAGGTCAGAGAGCGATGTCTCAGCAGTGTCGAGTTAATTGAGGAAACGAAATATAAAGTTAAGGTCATCTGTGAACAGATGAAAGCCGTCCAAGACTAACAAAAGGTATATGCCGATCGTAGGCACCGACCTCTTGAGTTTGCCACTGGAGATATAGTTTTCTTGAGCATATCTCCTTGGAAGGGAATTATACGGTTCAGGCAGCTGGGCAAGTTGAGCTTCAGATATATTGGGCCTTTCTGTATCCTTGAGAGGGTCGAGAGTGTAGTATACAGATTAAAACTGTCAGATGAACTATCTCGTATTCACAATATTTTTCATGTCTTAGTACTTAAGAAATACTTGGTCGATCCTTCTCATGTATTTGAGCCTCCATCTATCGAGTTACGAGAGGACCTTAATCTTCCAGTTCAGCCCGTGGCTATTTTAGATCGGCAGGTCAGAAAGCTACGGAGCAAGGAAGACCCGTTGGTCAGAGTTTTGTGGAGGAGTAACCAGGTTAAGGAGGAGACCTGAGAGCCCGAGGAGACTGTTAGGAGACAACACCCCCATTTGTTTACTGTTTAGCCTTCTTTTTATTTCGAGAATAAAACTTATTTTTAGACGGTTAGAAAATGTGATACCGACACTGCGGTGTCCGTACTATTGTACTTTTGTTTAGGAATTTAATAAAAATATTTCTCAATTATATATACACAAAGAAATTTTTATTCATTTTGATTTTTGATTTTGGGGTATTTAAATTGAATTTTTGGTATATTTTAAATATTTGCCGTATCCACGAATTTTAGTGTAAAATGAATATATATATATATATATATAATAAGAGTAAAAAAAAAACAGAGAGAGATGAGTGCTGCGTTTTGAGCCAAAAAGTAGCACACCCAAATCAAATTAGGGTTTAAAGCCCTAATTCTTCCTCTCTCTCCTTTTCTCTCTCTCTTCCTCTCTCTTTCTCTCTCTGCCTCTTCACCTTCTTCCTGCGACCCGCCGCTCTCTCTCTGCCACCCTCCGCCGCTCTCTCTCTCTGCTACTCCACTTTCCCGCGATAGCACCGCAGCGGATCTTCCCCGCACGAGCGCACCGCAATGCAAGCTTCCTCGCGCGAGCGTGCGGCCTTCTGAGAGCGCGCGACTCCAATCCTACTCGTGAGCGCTTCTACGCACGAGCACGCTACTGCAGTCCTGCTCACGAGCTCTTCTGCGCACGAGCGCACTCCAGCCCGCTAGCTCGCGCAACCCGTGAGCGCGCGACTGCAGTCTAGCTTGCGAGCGCTCGCTCCTGCCCGTGATGCAAGCCCGCAACCTACGAGCCCGCGGTAGCCCACGAGCCCACGCAGCCCGCAAGCCCACTATGGCCCACGAAACCCACTGCGACCCGTAAGCCTGCTAGCCTGCTAACCCGCGAGCCCACGAACCTCTACGCAGGTAACTAACTTAGGGTTTTGATCCAAATCTAAGTGTTTATGACCTAACTAATAAATCTTGTCTTGATAGGGAGAGTTACAGATTTTAGAGTGGTCGAGAAGACATTTAGACGAAATTTTGTGCTCCGAGAAAACCCTAGGTGAGAGAAATGAGATCTTTTCAACATTTGAAATAAATTTTATCAAATTTAGGTTTCAATACCTTTAATATGACATATGGTTTGAAGAAATCGGAGAAAAATTGAAAAGTGTATGATTTTTCAAAGATTTTTCTAACTTATGGGAAAGTTATGTATTTTAGACTTGTTTTCCATTTTGAAAGGTTTTAGGTTTGAATTTAGCTTGATTTTGATTTGGTTATTTACTTATAAATGGAATGAAATTGAGACATTGATGTATATTTATAAATTGAAAAATTAAGATTTATACAAATTTAGGGAAAATAATAAACTCTAAGAATAATTAGAAATTTGATGACAATTGTGATAATCTGATTAGGTTGACTTTCTTAGAAATTTGAGAAGTCGATTTGGTTTGATTTTGGAAATAGGGAGTGACTACCCTCCCTAAAAGGTGAGTGGAACCCTAATCTCTTATTTGAAATAGTGAAATCTGATTTTATCGTATTTTTAATAAAACATGCTTTCGATATGCATTGTCTCGACTAATGGAATTGAAATTCAAATTTGTTTTGTGATTATTTGAGTGTTGTACTTACGTTTTCTACGATTATGCATCCATATTTGAAAGGAAATAAAATTGTGTCATGATTTGAGAAACGGAACGTTTTCTATTCTACCATTGCATTGGTTTGTTAAATTTGATTTCGATAAAATATATTGACACACGGATTTGAATTATTTTGAGAATATAATGAGATGATTTGGCTATGTGGATTGGATGCCTACTAGTTTGAGATGATTTGATGATATGACATTATTTGATTGATTCTGTAACTACGAAAGACGTTTGTAGAGGTACGGTTTGCCCGGATACACTTTTGCAGGAGATATCCGCAAACGTCATATGTCTAATGGTTATAGGCGCAGCCGGTTGAACCCACGTAAGGGGGAGGACGTGTGTGACGCCACCATCTAACACTGGGCAGGGTCCTATACACGATAATGAGCTACCCCCAGCGAACTCACGGCCAACGTCGGGATAGAGAGCTACTTTTGAAAACTCTTTGCATAATAAAACCCCCGATGCGTCTGTCCTTGGTCATGGTTGACCTTTGCCAAGATCCTTTCGGTTTGCTCTATGATCTACTTGATTTTAAATGGATGCATATATGTATATTATTGTGTGAATGATTAAATGAATTCATTTTAGCAAACATATCATTATTTAATGTAAAATTTGAATTATTGGTTATGAATGATATTATTTGACACTCCAATATTCACCTACATTATTAGTACTTGAGATTAATTTCCTCACTCACTGAGTATCTTTCTTGATACTCACCCCTCTTCTTTTCCTCCTCAGACAGAATTATTGTGTTAGAGCGACGCTTCGGGCTCTAGAGGATTTGGTAGCTCGTTGCCGTATTTGAGTGTTTTTTTACGGTGAGATTTAAATTAAGTTAAGATATGAGCTCTGTACTTTATTTTCAATCATGTGACGTATTGACCTTGAGATCCGTAGTTGATCGTATATTTATTATGGGATTGACTATATAATTTATGTACATTTATTTGCGAAACTCTCATATTTTATTTGCATTGAAGCAAATTGTAGTGTTTGAAAGTTAAATTGGGAAAATTGGTTGTAAATTTTATAAAACTTAGGACCGTTCAGTGTAGCAGCGCTCATACTCTAGTTGAGCATGACAGTAGAGGTTTGTCGTTAGAATCGTTGGTAATTTACTTAGTTTGGCGTTGTTCTGGATATTTGCTGTGGTCAGTGGGTTGCTGTGAGGTCGGAATGACCATTTTATTTTATTCACGGGACGATTTTAAATTATACAGGTTTAAACAATTTTATTTGTACATGGGAGACTTTCGATTTATGGGGAGATTCTGACTGATTTTCTGTAAAAATACAGCCGACATTCAGGGTAACGGGGTGCTGTTCACGACTCTGTTTCGTGGCATGACATGAGACGTCATAGTGATGGTAGTTCAATTTTGTGATCATCCCAACTGAGAGATCTGTATGAGAGAGTTCGCGGTTCGGTTGATTTTTAGAGACCTACGTATGAAATATTTATCTGAAAATTCTGATTATTTAATTTTTATAATTTACTACACTTTCTTTACACGTGGAATAAATCTAACAATTTCTTTGAAGCTTTTGTAGCCGTACAATAAAAATGGCATACACATTATTTTTCAGGTTCCATTTTGTTTTCTGGTTCTGGGCCAAAATAAACTTTAGAAGTTAGTTGAACTTCTTTATATTACATGAAAAAAGGGAGCAAATCTAATCATAGGTATGAGAGCTTGGTTCAGTCAGTTGGCCACTGTTGTTTGTGATTATTGTAAAGAAGATAGATGAGCTTGGTTCTCTCCTAACAGCAAAGCTGTGAAGTGTATGGTGTTGGGAATTTGAATGGGAAGCCCGGGGCTTTGTTATGAACCTCTATGGTCTCTTCCACTGCATACCGGCAGCAAACACCAACAACACAGTAAAGTATACGAGTGGCAAAGTAGAAATAAGATTCATATGATTCCAGCTATGTTTAGGGGCAAATTAACTATGTCAAAGAGAAGTATAACTATGTAGCTCTGGAAAAATTTCCACACAACCTATTGTTGAGCTCCATATTAGATTATTCTAAACAAAAATTATAGGGGGACATGCCACACCGGGACATTTCTGCATAAAGTTTGTGTAATATGTAATATTGCACTTTTCCACTTCAGAATGACTATTTTTCTTTTGCCTAACAATCTTATGACCATAAATACAATATTGTTCTCAGCCATACATGCTTTTTTATTTTGGGGGCAAAATTGATTCTATAACGGATATAAAGAGAGAGAACAAAGAAGAGTAGGGATTCGATATGGTGAAAAAAGAAATGTTGTTTGCGATGTCACATTTCATTTTAATGGTTCGACCAGAGCTTTCAGGATAAATTTGAATGCAGACTTTTGCTCTTTCTCTTATTCCTGACAACGATAGTACTATTAGAAACTGAGCCAGAAGCAGCACAAAGTAAAAGAAAATTCAAAGAGAGAGAGGAGAGAAGGGTAGGTAGCGTGAGATGTGGATGTGTATTCTAAGCACGTGGGCACCTATATTACCTCAAAAACATATTCTAGCGAACAAATTTATGTTGTAGTTAGACGATAATACCCATCTCTGCTTTAGCAAATCTCTAAATCAAATTGAACCCCCTGCCATTACAACCATCCCCTCTGTACGTACTTTAGGGGGAAAAAAAACCCCAATATGATCGGTGGGTGCCCAAATGAAAACGTTGGGATAATATTATATTTAAAATTGTAATATTAAAAAGAATTATAAATTCTCATTTAAAACTATAATCTTTAAATTATATGGATTTTTTTAATTTGAAGATGGAGGATTGTTTCCCATCCATTTTCACCGCTGCACAGTCTCCAAGAATCCAATGAATTGGGTGAACCTTCACAAATTGAAAATGAATCCCCCCCCCCAAAAAAAAACACTCACATGAAGCGAATTACGTTAATAGCAACTCCGTCTACCAAAAGAAACAGAATAAAACAATGAAAGATATAGTTCATTTTGTAAAGAGAAATCCTTTAATCTTGGCTATTTTTTTTTCGTTTTTCTTTTATTGTGGGTGCGGGGTGCGGGGTGCGGGGTGCGGCTATGAAAATTGTAACTTGGTTGTTGTGGGTGGCATGAATCCAAGCACCCATGCATATACATAAAAGAAAACAACAGCCACAAGAAATGTGAATTCTTTGCATGATTAATAATAATGATGATAATAATAAATAGTGCGTTTTTCAAGTGAGAAAGGGGGTTGTTGGTACATATGATATGAACAAAAGGGGGGTTGTTGGTACATAAGATATAAACAAGTTAAGGGCAGTATTGGAATTGGGAAGTACATGAAGAGGAAAATGAACCGTATCACAAGCTGCTTCTCTTTGGCTACCTAACTTGGCTGGCTTGGACTGTGAGGACCGGGGGAGAGTGTTAGCTAAAACAAACATTTACAAGGTTAAAAAGTGACGGTGGGTACCATAAATATCATCATCTTCCCCCCATCATTTCTCTCAGTCACGTATACTCTTGCTTCTGCTTGTTCTCCTCCCGCAATCTCTCGCTCTCTCTCTACAAACATAAGGAGTAAGTCTCTCCTCTCTCCCTCCCACTCTCCCTATGAGGTTTTTGGCTTATTTGTTTTTGGGTGTATGCTCTGGCAGTGGGTACTGAGATGGTTATGGTGGACGATATTGCTTTTCCTCCACAGATCACCACAACAAGGCCTCTCTCTTTGTTGGGTCATGGTTAGTCCAAGTCGATTCTTTTTCCCTTTTCCTGTTTTTTGCTTAGCTTAATTCTTCTATTTATACTGCATAAGTTGAATGTGGAAGGACTTTCAAAATTCCCTCACTTTTCGGCATCATCTTTTCGGACTTTTTATGATATCATGAGGACATGAGCATACTATGTTGGCCATTTTCCTTTTTATGTAAGATGCCGAAAGTACTGTCGCGATCACCTATAAAACAACTTGCACTGATCAATATTGAACAAATTGACATCTTACTATGGTTGCTGCCTAGCTTAATCTGATTATATCGGCTGTTTCAAGTAGACAGAGGCAAATTTTATCCTACCATGTGTGACACTGTTTTATTGTACAACCAGGAATTACTGATATTGAGATTCACTTTCTCCAAATAAAGTTTACTGCAATTGGGGTATACTTGGAACCTGAAGTTGTTTCGCATTTACAGAAATGGAAGGGGAAAGCTGGAAGTGAGCTAGCTGAAGATGATGAATTTTTCGAGGCTCTTATAATGGGTATGTGTATATTCGAAACTTGATCCTTTTTTTTTTTTTTTTTGCTTGTTTTTTTTAGTTTCATTTTCAAATTGTTAGAGCAGCCCCAGCAGAGAAGGTTTTGAGAGTTGTGGTTATTAAAGAGATCAAGGGCTCACAGTATGGTGTCCAGTTAGAGAGTGCCGTGAGGGACCGATTGGCAGCAGATGACAAATATGAAGAAGAGGAGGAAGAGGGCCTGGAGAAAGTTGTTGAGTTCTTCCAATCCAAATATTTCAAGAAGAACTCTGTCATCACTTACACTTTTCCAGCATCTTCAAACACCGCAGAGGTAATGAAAAATGACTAGTGTTACCCCTTGTCCTGCAATTTGGTAACTAAACTTTCTTGTTTTAGTGTATACCCCTGATTAATTTGTTTGGTTGAATATCAATGAATTGAACAGATAGCCTTCTCCACTGAAGGGAAGGATGATTCAAAGATCACGGTCGAAAACGCAAATGTTGCTGAGATGATCAAGAAATGGTACTTGGGCGGAACAAGGGGCATTTCTGCCACAACCATTGCCTGCCTAGCCAACAACCTCGCTGCCGAGTTATCCAAATGAATTGCAGACTTTTAAAAAAGTTGTCTCTCAGTTTGCTTAGTCCCCCTCAAGTTTATCACATATTGCCAGTTTGTTGTGCTTCATCACAAATATATGATGAACTGCTAGAGTTTTGCCAAATATATATGTCATGCTTCTTGAAATGTTGCTCCTACTCCCCCCCTGCCTGAACCCCTTGTCCAACTAATGAGACAATGGAAACACTACCGGTTTTCTGCCAGACCATCGGAATTAAAAGAGAGAAAAATCTACATGTTCAACAATATTCAAAGACATTTGTTGTGGATGGCGCTGTAGTGATCTCTGGATTGATTGAATGAAACTAGATTAAATGGATTCAATTTGTTGGCAGAAATTTCAGTCATGCTGATAAGCTGGTAATAAGAGAAACATCATGGAAACTCCAAAACGCAGTTCAAACTACCTATGCACCTGCCACTTACATTTCAATTTTAGACCTTTCTAGACCAGTAATCTGCGTCTCCTTCAATGGATAAAGACCTCAATTGTTGGTTAATTCATTATTAGCTTATCAAAGAGAAGTTTGATGATTACAACTTATTCATTATATTGCCTTAGACCAAAGGAATTTAGAAACAAGTCGTATGAAATCCAATTTGAGTCAAGTATAACAATTGTTCTACCATGGCACGTCAGGCAAGAATGATGACCCTGTCTCCAATCTATGCTTGAGATTACCATGTTTGATTTCGAGGACATTTGTTCTAAGGTGGATTCAATTTTGATTCACTACTCTTCACTAGCCATCGGGCCTCTTGTCTCCATAAGTTCAAGCAAGGAACTATGATTTCATGGCTTTAGCAGCCACCCCAGGCACCTGTGAGGTCTCCTCCAGCAACCAAATTCTGGCCTTTTAGCTCTGGTTGGAAGCAGCCTTATCAGACCTTTGTACCTTGGTCATGTGTGTTCTTGTACGATGTAGCCATAGTGGCACAATAGCCTATTTGTGGACTTAAAGATTAGAAAATCATAAGAAGAATCAAAACACCGACTTCCTCAGCGCCAGTCATGACCAAGATGAGCTTGAAATTCCTTATTGTAATCTTTTGCAATTGAAGAAAAATCTTAATAGATAAATTAAGCTGAATCAGGTACAAAAGGGGTGGTCCAACGATGATGATGAATCATGCTTAGTAACATGTCTGCAACACTTTCAGCAATCCTCTTAAAGATTTTTGAAGAGGTATTTTGAGGTAGTGAATGAATGGAAAGTTTCAGTTGTGGGCCAACAACCAAGCCCAAAATTGTAAAAGAAGAGAGATCTCAGAGGGAAAACAAAAGAACAAAAGAAAAGGGAGTTTGAGATTCCATTCTATGAGCATTAGATGATGATTCCTTGTGCTCCATCTTCAAAATGCCCTATCAAATCAATCCATTAAAAAAAGCTAAAATTTTGTGAACCAAATATTTTTGTTTTGATAATCTCTATTTTAGTTCTTAAGGTACTGAAATTTCCTTTGGACGCAACAAATTAGAAGGATGGAATTTTTCAAGAACAAGTGGAACCCAGAGAACCATATTCAACATTGCCTTACTAGCAATTTTTTTTTTTATTATTGGTTTTTTGATACATAATATTTTGGTTTTAGAAAATTCCTGCACACAAACATACTTGGTGGACTAAAGAACTCAAAAAATGAAAAAATTAACAAACTCCCACCACAACCTAAATCCCTCCATTGCTGAGTGAACTATGTTAAAGGATTTCAACTAACCTCATCTAGAGATGCAGACAAATCGGCTGGTCCATGTCCTCCTCCTGATCCAGTCACGTGATGCTGTGTACCCGCCTCCTCCACATCAATTGCATCAGAAGCAGGTGGGCGTTCAAGTAAAGACTGCCTGCAAGTAGGACAGGATGAGTGTGACAGTAACCAAGTGTCTATGCACCACACATGGAACCCATGATTGCATTTGGGCAGGATTCTCACTGTTTCCCCATCCACAAACTCCCCTAGACAAATTGGACAGTCCGTGGCGCCAGGCATGCTTATTCCTGCTGCCCCGTAGATTGCCACCGGAATCTGTTTTAGTGCGCTCTTCTTCAGCCCTGTGGTGGCCAGACGTGCAGCTGTCTCATCCGGTGTCTCAAATGCAAAGCGGCGACTACACCTTAGGGCACACCTCACGATTGAGTTCAACCCAAGAGCACATATCAGTGCACATAGCAAAGCAGCCAGGATGATCACCATGTTTGTATCAAAACTGGCTTCACTGGCATAGGGACCGCGTGCCCGGCTTCCATTGTTTGATGATGTACTAGATTCTATGTCTAGAAGAAGACGGTGAGGCCTATGATTATCTGTCATCCTCAGCGTCTGAATTCACACCTCTCCACAAGTATTCCGATTTCTGTTACCCGAAAACACTAGTAAAGGTCTCTAACATCTCTGATGAATCTAAGCAAATAGGCTTGAAATTTCATGGCTCCAACAAAAGAGACCGAAAGCAGGGAGTTCTTCAGCTCATTCATGTGCCAACAAGGCTGGTGATGAGGTGTCAAAGATCCGTCTTGTTAGGATTGATGCCATAAGAAAAGGGAAGTACAAGGAAAACAAAAGTATGAGCTTGTGATGAGTCTGATAGATCTGTTTTAATCTAAACAAAGATGGGTAATGAAAGTTGAGGATTCCTTTTTTTCTAGCTAGATAAAGACTAGAAAAGGAGAAAACAAATGAAAGAGCATCTCATGGGTCACTAGGATAAGCAAGTGTAATAGATGAAAAGTACTTAAAAAGGTTTAACACTCATCTATGTTTAGAGGTGGAATAGAGAGCCACATAAGAAGAGTAGTGTTTGTTTCTTCCCCAGAACAGATGGCTTGCTCTGATTCTTATTGATGTTTGGGATGCAAAGAGAGCAAAGAAGGCTTGGAAAGAGAGTCTTTGCAGAAACTATGGAGTGCGATGCACCCCCTTTTTTTATTGTGCCACAAAAACACACTAGGATGAGGATACCACATATCACCAACCCAATTTTTTTTTCTTTTTTCATTTTGTAAGGTGTCTTTTCATTTTGTAGTGGAAGGACATTGATATTCATTTAATAATAGAAACAAGGCAGTTTCAAAAAGGGTACATCAAAAACATCGAACTTGGGAATTTTGATTAATGGAACCCTGAACCCACCTAGCTAATCACAATTAGGTTGATTTCTATTTCAGAAAATGCTTATTCCTAAGAACCAAATCTTTCCTCCCACCCATACCAATCTTTTACATTGCAGGTGCATGTAAATAGTGCGTTGCTTCTGCAATTGGTCATCTTTGGACCCCAATATCATGATAAAGAGAATGTTTCCATTCATTCTCCCTGGTTTTTTTCCTTGATTTACGAGTCATGAATGACTTTAATTAATCTGCAGAATCAAGTGGCTGCTCGCTGCTTATAATGACCAATAATTAACCTCACTTTATGGATATCTTACTGAAAAGGGAAATTTGGAGCCAGTAGTCCGTTAGCACTCGAGCCCTGGCATCTTTAAAAATTTATATATTCATTTAGTATGAGCTACAGGTTCTGTTTCTAGTTTAACCTGTTGCGTGAGCTACGCTTATACAACCTCCATAGGATAACCTTCGCATTGGCAAAAGGAACTTTCGACTGAAAGACTCTCTGACTGCCCACACCAGGTTGGATGAAAACAGATTTTAACCAAATTTTATGTGATAATTTTAAGTATTAATAAAAATTGATTAAAATTTTATGTGATAATTTAAATATTAATATAATGATATGGTGCGCTGTGTAAAATTTTGTTCATTCGATCTATATAATATTATTTCAAGTTTTGGTGCTCAAAAAGTTGAGATAAGAATAAGGACACAAAAGCTAAACAAAGAAAACCAATATATACACCTAACCGGGCAAATGATTTATGGAAGGGAAGGAGGGGAGGGGGTTCTGGTGATAACGGTGCAGTGGGAGTATGCCCTCACCGTATGATTGAGACGTGGCTCGTACCCTATTAAGACTATCAATGCTAAGATCATCCTGCATATGGTTTTGCGAACAGAGGAATAGGGCAAGAGGAAATCATTGTGGCTTTGAGAGACTACGTTGGAAGAGATCTGCCCTTAAAAAAGGGATTTCAATTAACTCCACTTGAATTAATTGACTTATGAATACGGGAGAGTGGATCAACTACAAAGGTTAAAAGGAAAAAAATAAAAAAGGCTGGGATATATAGGCCCACATTAGTGGATGTGGTCTCCATCGTGCACACCTCACACCAATGGGCCCTTGGAACTGACACGGCTTGGACACATTGTTCTGGTCTGACAGACATATTCCGCCTCACAAGTTCAATCAAAAAATCAAAGCCAAATGTTATGGTATCCACCTACTTTGTTAACCTCACATTAAATCAAATAGCTTTGCTTAGGTGAAGAACAAGGAAGAACAGTTGAAGGTGGTAAGGTACTAACTAAGCCCGGGATATCCATCGGGTTCAGGATGTTTGCATAAGCTCTGAGCCCACATAATATTTGCCATCTCTGCCCATGCTATGATACCACAACATTAACATCACGTGAGAGTGGGGTCCCCTGCAGGCACCAGTGGCCCAACCGCACACCTTTAGTGATGGCCACCATAATCTTGTGTTTTATCTCCAATATGTCTAGCCCCTCCCCTTGTCTCATTATTCCTTTCACATCAAAGTTGATATATTAGTCCAGAGTGATGATTAAATTATTGGTAAAGTTACAGGAATGGGTCTTAGGCTTTTTCTTTTTCTCTATTTTCATGTTATTGAGCGGAGACGGGCGCCCAAGTGACCGACTTGCCCAAAGGGAGCTCCAACAAATTTCTTTTAGGTCTCCACTTCGTGCTTAAGCTCTGACCGCCTGGGATTGGATTAGGCTCTTCAAAGTTTATCTTAAAAATATTTTTAAAATATTTTATTTGTTTTAAAAAGTATTTTAATTAATTCAAAATAATTCAGGTTTTAAAAAAATTTAATTTTTTATTGATTTTTTTTGTTATATAAATTTTAAACAAGAAAAATAAACAAAACAGGGAAAGAGAATAAAACCTGATTTAAATAAAAACTTAATCTGAGATTTGAGTAAACCGACCAAAGCAAGTTGAGAGCGGGGCAGGGCCGGAGAGAGAGACAAGTGCGACTGGATCAATGGAAGGACGACGTCAGAAAACGACATCGTATTATCATTTAATCACATGTTTCCCAAGAAAGAAAATGGAGATTTCTCAGCAGGACTCTGATCCAATAATCGAAGAGAGAGAGAGAGAGAGAGAGAGAGAGAGAGAGTGCAAAAAAAAGGATGCAAATTAGTCCTCTCTTCCCTCCTCTCAGAGGTTCCAGCGTGACGTGATGATGATGGTAATCCAAAAGCTTTAGAGAGAGAGAGAGACAGAGAGACAGAGAGAGAGAGAGGAAATGCAAGATCCATCAAACCAAAATCCAAATTTAAATCATACAATCCCAAATTGCAGCTCCTCGTCATCACAGAGGTCGAAGCCGGGTGGGAATGCAAATGTAAATGCAAACAGAGGACCTCACCACAGAAGAGCACAGTCGGAGGTACATTTCAGGCTGCCGGAGGACATAGATATCCTTTCCGATCCATTTGATGCGCCTTGCGGAAGCTTCGATGAGATCGGATCCGAGGACGATCTCTTCACCACCTATATGGACATCGACAAGTTGGGATCCAAAATTGAACCACCTCATCCTCAGCCTCAACACGAAGGATTCACCAATGACGCCGGTGGAGGTGTCGGAGACGGAAATCCCAGCAATGCCAATGCTAATGCCAACGTCACCAAGCTGGAGGAGAGCTCCGGGGAGGCCGCCGGTGACAAGAATCAGAACCAGAAGCCACGTCACCGACACAGCAACTCCGTGGATGGGTCTTCTTTGACGAGAGGAGGAGGAGCAGGAGAGGCTCTGTTTGCGGAGGCTATTGAGGCTAAGAAGGCTATGACTCCTGACAAGCTCGCTGAGCTCTGGACTGTTGATCCCAAACGTGCCAAGAGGTGCGATCTTCTTCTTCACTACTCAAATCTCCCTCCTCTTTTTAATCATCCTGTTCTAACATTTTCTAATTCGGCGTAAATCACGTTTCTTGCTAATTTCATCCCCCTGTTTTTTGAATTTTTTTTTTAGTGCCTTTCTCTGACTAAGAATCTAGGATAGGGTCATACATTGTATGCTGTTTATGCCACTGTCCAACCAACAATGTGAACAAAAAGAGGGCAAAAAAAAGATAAAGAAAAAAAGGAAAAAATTGGGCGTCATTTATCATACAACTTAGATAATAAGTGAAGAGAATTCAGGTCATGTACGGATATATACCAAAAAAAAAATTTAAAACAAACTCAGACGGAAATTAATTCTATTTCTAACTCTTATTTGTCGCGGATTCAACCCGCGACATACTGCATCACGGATTCAACCTGCGACATATTGAGTCTCGGATTCAACCCGCAACATACTGTGTCGCGTTTTGAACCTGCAACATGGGGTTATGTCGCGCCTTTAATATGCGACATTCCCCTTCACCCGCCGTCAGCGGCACTCTCTCTCCCTTCCCCGGCCGCTGCTTTCTCTCTCCCCCGCCGCCCACGGCGCTCCTCTCTCCCTCCCTCCCTCCCCCCTACGGCTCTCTCTCTCTCTCTCTCTCTCCCTCCCTCCTCCGCCCACGGCTCTCTCTCTCTCCCCCCTGCCGCCCGTGGCACTCCTCTCTCCCTTCCTCCCCCCGCAGCTCTCTCTCTCCCTCCCCCACCCACGACTCTCTCTCCCCCCGCCGCCCCGGCTCTCTCTCTCTCCCTCCCCCGCCCGCGTCTTGGAGATGCGGCACATTGTGTTGCGTCTTGGAGATGCGGCATACCGTGTTGCGTCTTGAAAATGTGACACAAGTCCAGCATGGCCATCAGCCACTCTGATACTGCCACATCACTTTGTCGCGGGTTCAACCCACGACATAACCTGTCGCGGGTTCAACTCATGACAAATGAGAGTTAGATACCAAATTATTTTCACCCCGAGGTCATTTTATTTTTTATTTTTTGTACAAGTTCAATTCCGTACAAAGCTCAAGAGAATTCAGCAAAAACCCTCTTACTCATAATTCCTCAGGCTTAGGCCATCCGCTTATGTAGGGGTATCAAGATTTCCATAGCTTTCTATGTGGATAGGTTTCTCGACAGGCAGGTAGTAAACTCTTGTTAGGTACTGCTAAAGCTGGGAGTCTGAACTATCTGGATTTCAAGAATGTGTACTCTAGTGAATGCCACCACCCCCCCCCCACCCCCTGGGGGTTTTAGATTTTAACAAAACAAACTCATCGTGAAAACCTGTATATGTCTCCTAATTTATTTTTTTTTCCCAATTTATAACACTGCCTCCTCCGCACTAGGTCAATAATCACTTGCTTGTGGTAAACTGAAAAAGAATAGCTTTTGAACGGACAATTGCTGGTCTAAAGGACAAATTTTCTATAAACATAAATAAGGTGGCATGTGTTTCTTTTCCTATATTTAAACTTCAGTTTATTAGGTTAAAATTCAGATGCATTTGATTTTTGGGAACCTAGTTTGCTGCAACATACCACTGAGGTAGTGGTTAAAGTTTTCATTGATTGGAACAAAAAAATGCAATAACATGCATCGAATCAAGCACAATTTCTTTGACTAGGCTTCAACTCGAGCATTCTCACAATCTTGAAGTTGTAAGGACAAACTCAAAATTTTATTATATTCAAAATTATTAAGACTAACTGAGTAGTCCTGGTGCTTGCATGTAACTTGAGCACTAAACAGAACAAGGAAAATGCTAAAATCGAAATTGCCAAATGCTGAAAAAGCTGTCTAATGTATGAACGAAAGCATTATGAAAAAGGAAATAACTACTAAATTGTGAAATTCATGTGCTTAAACTGCTAAAGAAAAATTCCAGGGAGCACAAGATTGGAGGAAAAAAAGAAAAATGGTGCACAGATGATGCGGCAGGATATATAAGATTGACATTTTTTTATTAAAAAAAAAGTCAAATCTTTATAAAATTTAAATCAAAATAAGGAAAGACTTCAGCCACTCCATTCATCTTCCTCTATCTCTTGTGAAAGAAATCCTTTGGTGATAAGTAATTCTAGCAAAAGATTATAACATTTGTATGAAGTTGCTACTGTACATAAATATATTTATATATATTTTTATTTGTGGTTTTTTTTTATCATTAAACAGATTGAAGCCAGTTGAATATTCAAAAATTAAAACATTTTTTACAAACTTATATGAAAGTCAAGTACTTGCTCTATTAATACAAGCACATCTAATATGGCTTCAGTTTGAAGTGGGAATGATTTTTTTGGGCTAATGAAGCTAATTTGACATAGAGATTCAATTGTGGTGTTAGCAAGGGTGGAAAGAGATTTCTTTCTAGAGAGAGAGAGAGAGAGAGAGAAATAATGTCCAAAACTATAGTTGATTTGTTTCTCTATCTTGATTTATTTATTTATTTATATTTCTTATTTGTTTTTCACGATGAATATCAGTTGATCTTGCTGTATCATTAGTGCCTGACATTTGTGCAATGATATTGTTCTATTCGGTATTTTCCTTCGCAAAATAACAAATAAAGCAGCTGAAACAATGGGATTTGATTGCATGAAGCTAGTATGACAAATTGTAAATGCATGGAGCTGTGAGTCAGTTTTCCAGTGGTTGGTTCTGTGTTTTCTTAGTCCAACTAAATCATAAGTTAGGGCGAAAAGAAACCTGAGACCGCAGAAAGCTAGGTCTTTCATAATAAGCTTTTGGCTTTTTGTCACATAGTCCAATCCTCTCTCTGCTGTCTCAGGAAGGTTCATTTTTGCATATCTCCAAACATTTAGTATGATATCTGTTAAAGCAGTATTTTTTTTTTTAAATGAAAAGACTGCTGCATATTTTCAGACTTACTTTGTAAAAGAACTTTATTTATTAACTTTCTGGGACAAATACATAGTGAGTGCAATGTGATAACTTAAATAAAGTAAGACTAAAACCAAAGTCGTGGCAACTTCAACCAAAAAAGGGCAACCCCTAAGTTGATTTTTCATTGGCAACAGTCTTTTCAGACAGAAAAATAACATAAAATCCTCAATCAGCCAACCACTTGGTTGGAGAAATTGATTCCATTTTTGAGTTTTGTCGGTCAACAGTAATATATAGTCTGGACAATTGTTGCTATCATCTTCTTTGTAGCTATCTTAATGCCAAATGAGCATCACCATTTTGTTTTCCCATATACATTTATTTTAGCATTGTGCAGGACCTATTTTCATTTCAACTGCAACATGTACATTTTTTTAATAGAATTTTACATAATTTTAATCTGAAACAGCAAATTTACAAAAGCAATCCTAGTGGCCAATCAGTTTTTGGAGAGACGAATGATAGGGAAATAAACAAGAGTTTGTCGTGTTGCTCATCATGCTCATTTTCTTTACGACTATTTTCTTTGCTCATTTGAAGTACTTTTTGAGGAATCAAACTATGATACCTTAATTAATGCCTCTATACAACTCTAATGTATCTTACTCAGAATATTGGCTAATCGGCAATCGGCTGCTCGTTCAAAAGAGAGGAAGGCCCGTTATATATCAGAATTGGAGAGAAAAGTCCAAACACTCCAGACTGAAGCAACCACTCTTTCAGCCCAACTCACACTTTTCCAGGTTTGTCTATCATGTATATTTGACCTGCTGGTTTTGATTCATTTTGATTTACAAATATGATGAGAATGCATTAAGGTGTTATTAACTAATTGCCTATTATTAGAATTTTCTCACACCAAAGCCAGATGCTTAAATTGTGCGAGATTGTAATTTTCTTTTTCTAGCTTCTCAATTAGGTAAACTTTTCCTTTGCTCCCTTGGGAAAGTGATGTGCACTTGGATATCATTGGAAAGAATTATTATAAAAAGTGCATATCAATGGAAAGAAATCTTTTAGAAAAATATTTAGAAACTACTAAAAAGAAAAAATTTTAGAAAAATAATAGTTTTCTTATTTTAGTTGATTACAATCTTTTCAAAATTAGTAATTATTTTAGTTTTCAAAAATTTTCATATTAGGGATGATTTTAGGTATTTATTTTTAGTAAGAATTCTATTTTATTGTAAACCATAATTTTCCTTATTTAAAAGGAGTATGATCAATAAAAAAGGAAGTTTAATTTTTCCTAAAAGAAGTGTAGTAGGAAGTTTGTTAGGGAATAAGTTTCAGATCGTCAAAAATAGAGTTTAAGAAAGGGAAAAACTCGAGCAAGAGAGGAATTTTCTACAGAGTATCTATTGACTAGATCATATACTAAGACTCATATCAATTTGGTATCAGAGTCACTTGTCACGAAAAAATCTGCTGAATGGTTTAGCTAGATGGAGAGATTCATGAGGGAATTCGAGTAGCAAATGGAGTGAATGGATCAGTGAAAGGAGCAATGAATGGAGCAACCACTGGCTAGGGTGGAGGAACTCTGGCAGTCCAACAAGAAGTTGCTACAACAACAGCAAACAGCACTGAGCTCGCAGATTCAAAGGCTTTTGTGAGAATTGCCTTCAGCAAGGTTCAAGAGGTGGGGAGCAGTAGCCACACCCTTGCAGACCAAGGAGAGGAATGGAGAAGTCTCCTGGAAGGAGGGATTGCCATCCCCACAAAGTATCATGACATCAATAGCTATGAATGTAATAAGTTTGGGTAGAATCTTTAACTTTCAATTGTTGATGATCAGAGGTCTTCTGTGAAGGAAAAATCTAAGAATGCGAGAAAGAGAGGAGTCATGAATCTTGGGCTAAATCTGTCCAGACCCCAAGATACTGATCTTTCTTTGGAGAAGGTCTATGTAGCCTATATTGCACATAGAAAGAATCTAATTTCTAGCTATTCCACTGAGGATCAAAACATGGTAATCAAGGAAGTTGTAGTTTTTGAAGTTTGTAATTCAAATGACGGCTCACTTCCTTGTTCAAATGCAGTTTTAAAGATCGGGAGCAATTCAAAGAAGGGCCTAGCAAGTGCAGAAAAGAAAGCAAGCAAGACTACTGCTGAAGGAAGCATTGGCTCAAACATTCATGACAACAAAATTGGTGTCTTAACAGAAGTGAATTGTGAGACAGATTTTGCATGTCTTGATAATTCTAAATTTGCAGGAAAGGGAAATTCTGGGAAGTCCAAAAAAGAGGATGAGGGAGGAGGCTTATTTGGAGTTCTTGAAGACTTGAGAAGATCCACCCTGAATTCAAGCTTAAGGAAAAGCTCTATCTAGGAGGGGAGCAATAATATGCACTTGGATATCATTGAAAAGAATTATTCTAAAAAGTGTATATCATTGGAAATAGATCTTTTAGAACTATATTTAGAAACTAGTAAAAAGAAAATATTTTAGGAAAATAGTAGTTTCTTTATTTTAATTGATTGCAATCTTTTTAAAATTAGTAATTATCTTAGTTTTTGAAATCATTCATATTAAAAATGATATTAGATATTTATTTTTAATAAGAATTCTATTTTATTGTAAATCCTAATTTTCCCTATTTAAAAAGAGTATGATCAATAAAAAAGAAAGTCTAATTTCTCATAAAGAAGCGTGGTGAGAAACTTGTTAGGGAACAAGTTTCCGGTCATCAAAAATAGGGTTTAAGGAAGGAAAAAACTCGAGCAAGCAAAGAGAGGAACTCGCTGCACAATATCCATCGATTAGATCCTATACTAGTGCTCATATCAGAAAGTTGTTTTCCTGTCTTTCTCACTTGTCAATGCCATATGATGTTGATGGATATTTGATTCATATGGGCTCACATCTAGGAAGCCAGAGTCCTTTGGAGAGTAGAAATATTGCCCAAAAAATTAATGAGATCCCAATCAAAACTTCTGTTTTCTTTGATGTGCAATCTATACTTCTTGGATGTTTTATCTTTTAAATAGTAGAACTGTTGCACACAGAATGAATGTATCATGAATATGTGCACCTACAAATCGAACACCTCTTGAACATTGATCTTCCCTTTTCGAGGCCTTTTCTGATGGAAATATGGACCATCAATAGTACATTATGGAATTGGATTTTGAGCATCTGCAATAAGAAACTAAGTATAAGCATAGTTTCATAGTCTAAACATCTCTTGATGAAATGATCAAGTCTTGCATTGTGAATTGTATTGGCTAGATCATCCATCTATGTTGCAATTATACTTTGTCATAACTTGTTTGTGCTCTCATCTTTTGGTGTTTGCCAAAGTGTTCTGGCCTTTTGGCTCATAATATCATACTAAGGTACGGTTGTTACATGCCCGTTAGGAATTTTTCAGAGCTTTCATTTCAATATTTCCAACCCTTTTGATTTCTTTTCCAAACTATATGTATAAATACTCAAAGATGCTTGGAATTCACACAATTCCTATATCTGTATTTGTAGTTGAAGTTCTTTTGATCTGTCGAGATTAGTGAGGGCTTCTTGTTTGATGGGAAAATTGTTGCTTGTTGCATCTATTCACATTTCAGCTCTCATCATATGGTTATGGAACCTGCATGAGTTGATAGGAATAGGCCCCCTTGATCCATCAACTTTTAACTTATTATTGATATTTGCTTTTCAGAGAGTTGAGTGGAAAAAATGGATTCAATTTGCTGATCCCAACTATTTGAGGCATAAGGCATAGTGATTGTTGAGAATGAATTAATAACTCTTGTGGCAATACCAACTGTTGGTTCAAATTCTGGGTCGCACCTTTTTCTTGGTTTAATTTCTCTTATGTGTATTTATTGCATTTTGGTCAAGGACTCATGGCTTTGTTTCTCCTTGCTTTTAGAGGGATACGACTGGTCTAACTACAGAAAATATGGAGCTTAAGCTTCGATTACAAGCCATGGAACAACAAGCAAAATTGCGTGATGGTATGTTACAAACTTACATTGCTTTAAGAATTCAATCTGAATGCAAATTTTGGACCATCCATCTTCCGTGAAAATCATTTTGATGAGTATCTTTCTTGAAAGAAATTAGCATACTTTCAACTAGTAATCTAAGTAATCAACAATTAAGCAGCCCTTGATGGGTTTTGTATAGGTGTATAAGCACGCCTTGTGCAGTTCATCTGCAATGTTATTTATGCAACTCATTATTAATATTCTTGAGTTAGTGTCTGCACCTTATGAATGTATATATGCATCTCAATTAATATGGCAAAGTACCATGTGTGAGAAATATAGGATGCCCACATTATCTCAAAATTATCACTATTTTATTTTCTTCTCGACTCCCAATCTCTCTCTCTCTCTCTCTCTCATCCCCTCTTATTTATTTATTTAGAGGAATCCTCATCCCCCCTTGTATCTTGCTATCTATTGGAATCTTTTTCTGTATAAAGAAAAAAAATTTTCAAAAGTCCACTTTTTGTTTGTATTCCTTATCTATTGAAAGTACCATGCGCAGGAATTTTCATACATCATTTCCTTCTCAAACAAAATAAATTCAGGAACACTGAACTGCTGCCAATAATAAAAATCAATACTTGTTTGTATTTGGTTCACCCTAATCATATGCACAAAATACTAACTCTTTTATTTGTGATGCACAATATCAAATTAAAACTGATGTCTTGATACTATAGTAAAAACTTTGATAAGCTGTTCCCATGCTTCCATATCAACATACCTTATCAACTTTGTTCATCAAATCATAAGCAGTTTCTAGAGATAAGGGGCCTCCTTACTACTATTCCATGGTCAAATTTCAAATTTTTTTATATATCATTTGGTTTTTGTGGTAAATTTGGGCATATCACTGATTCAGTAAATTCTTGCAAAATTATGTTTATGGATTACAGCTCTCAATGAAGCGCTAAAGCAGGAAGTGGAGAGGCTCAAAATAGCAACTGGAGAAGCAATAAATCCGTCTGATTCATATAATTTGGGAATGCACCATGTACCCTATACCCAGTCTTCCTTCTTTTTGCACCAACAAGATTCTGGAGCCAACGACCACCAAAATGTACAGATGAATATACAAATGCCACAATTCCACCAGTTTCAGTCTATCCCCCACACCCATCCCATGGTTACAGCATCTCACTCACCTGGCCTTACAGAGATGTTGCGACAAGATCCACTTGGTAGATTGCAGGGGCTTGATATCAGTAATGGAGGTTCTCATCATGTGAAGTCTGAAGTCCCCTCCATTTCTGCCAGTGAGAGCAGCAGTACCTTTTGACTTATCCTGCTAATTAAACAGTCATGCCCACCTTGTTGATTGGGTTGTTCATAGGCTGACTTATCATTTCGGCAGGCAGGTTCTATACTTATATTTACATGATGCCAATTCTTTCAAAGCGTTCACTGGGCTAGTAGGTATTCTACTTGTTCTGTATGTGTTGTGATATTCGTTAGTTCATTGATCCGTTCATTTTAGAATTCTTTTGCACAATGAGGTCATATGTAGGAGGGAAAATTTGTTTTGACCAAGCTAAGAGACCATCTCATCAGTGATCCTTTTGGAACCAGTTAGATCCCATCTATTCCCTTGCATTTTGTCTCTTGTTAAGCTGTTTTAAGTTGTAGTTGGGGAAATAAATAACATAAATGTTGCGCATTCTTCACCCTTTTTGGCGGTTGTGTTTTCGCCCTTCACTTCTAACATTTTCTACTTTTCTTGTCAGGAGTTTTAATGTATGCGTGGAGTCTCTCTCTCTCTCTCTCTCTCTCTCTCTCTCTCTCTCCCCCTCTCTCTCTCTCGTCTGTCCCTGATGTGCAGGTTCTCTTCCACACCAAATTTCTAGACTCATAACGAGTTCATTGAATGAATTGACATTTTTCTCTTTAATATCCCACCAAATTTCTAGACTCATAACGAGTTCGTTGAATGAATTAACATTTTTCTCTTTAATATGTAACTGACCTTTGCTTTGGATATCAAGAATGGAGTTTAATGATTGTATATGGCAAGGGACAGGAGTAGGCCGCCATACTAAATCTTGTTTCTTTATCTGAGATATGCAGCATCTAGTTTAGAGCCATGATTATCGAATGTGATTTTGTTTGAGGAAATCGTTATGGATATTTGCCATTTTGAGTTTGTGGAGAAAACAGTTTGCTTTTGATTTAAAGTAGATGATTTTTTTTTTCACTTTTATTAGAGGGTTGGTTTCACTACAGAAAGCTAGAAAGGTTTATGTTGCTGTAATATGTCGTGAACCGAAGAGTTGCAGAGAAGAAACAAACTTGCTGAAACTGTGAAAACAGGAGAGCAGCTGAAAACGAAATACATATTTACATTACGTGTTTCAATGCAATCCAATAAATCGTAGACCAGATTTACAACTCCACCAGATTCCAAACACAACCCATTTGACAACAGACTTGACATGATGCTCTTGTTTAATTCTTTCTAGATTTCACTGGTACGCTGTTTGAAAAAAAAAATATATATATATATATATATCTCTCCATCAATTGTATGTTTGTAACAACAGGGATATAATTTTCTCAATTCCAGTTGAACCTGGCATATTTTGTCAATTTTTTTTAGTAATATATCTAAAAATCCCCTTGCTTTCTTACTAACATGGTTTTGAATGCAACCAGTACATTCCAAATTAACCATTACTCGGACATCTTTTCCTTTGGCCATGAATTTCCTTTTAATTTTTTATTCACTTCTTATTTATGAAAAGAAATTCATGATATTATTATTCTTTTTTTTTAAACCACTAATATCAAATAATCAGGTTGATTTCAATTAAATTTGGTTTAAATCGAATTAAATTATTAAGAAATAACATTGTTTCTGTATCAGTTTTGATCTTGCTTAACGGATATCACTATCTAACCATCAGACCAAATAGGGGTTGGTGATATATATACTATGTATTGATTGAAGCATAATCCATTGAAAGATCACTTGAAAATGGTTTTTCTACGTTAATGAAAATTTTAAATTTTAAAAGGTCATTATCAAGAAATCACGGATTTTGCTTGATGGACATGTTGGATCATTACTCCAACGTTGAATTTATATGTTAAAATAATTATATAATACGTACTGTTATTTAAGATAAACTCATATGAAAGTGACCTGATAATTTTAAAATTTTGGTATTTTTGGTTAAATATATCTCATAGCATATGAAAATAAATAAATGTATAGATATTAATATATATTTATTATTTATGATAGGTCAAATAACAAAAGTCAAATGATGATTTAAGAACAGTTGACATAAAGTGAACAGATAGACTTGAAAGATAAAAATCACACTACAGCTATAAAAAGGGTTATGGTTATCAGGTCAATGCATCACTCCACTTTTATGATACTCCTATCATACAAAGAGTTTTGTGAGAACATATATGACCTGAAAAGTTGAACCCAAGATTTTGCCCAAATTAAGATTTCAACCGATTGAGTTCTTCGCCTACGAAATTAGGTATTTTTTTCTATATCTGATCTAAATTTTAATTTTAGTTATTAAATTTTAATTTCGGTGATTTAACGTGATATTTGGTATAATTTTACATTAAAGTTATTTTTTTAGCAAGTGATATCAGAACCACTCATGCTTGAATTATCAAAATTTTTTGCATATTTTAAGATTTTACCAATTATATGATTTTGGTACTGTGTGACTTTTTTGAGAATATGCATGACAATTTTTTATCGATATTTCAGTTTTCAAAAACAATATTCAGGATTTTGGGTGTGGATTTCGATAAAAAGAAATTTTGGAAAGTTTCATCAAGTTGATATTAAGTTTTCATCAAAATCGACATTAAGTTTTCATCAAAGTTGACTTTCAGTTTTTATCAAAGTCAACATTTTGGTGTTTAAATATATATATATATATATATATATATATATATATATATTGGGCAATTCTTTTTTTTTAAGAAAGTTGTTTTTTTTTGGGGGGGGGTCTTTTGAACTTCCAACCAAAAAAAAAAATTGAAGGGGAAAAAACGTGAGCCACTTTTGGGAAATTTATTTTTTAAAAGAAAGTTCACATTTTTCTTTTAAAAAATCTTTGGAACTTCCAAAGAAAATAAAAAATAAATTTGAAACTTCCGGTTTTTGGGAAGTTACCCTTTTTTATGTTCATTGGACTTTCTTCTCCAAAAAAAAAGGGGGGTGAAAGTCAAAGATTTTTTTTTTTTTTTTTTTTGGACTTTGCTTCTTTTGGGAATCATTTTTGTATGACAATTTTTTTTATGAAACTGCAAATCTAATTTTGAAAATTTTCTATTTTAAAGAATCTTTGAAATTTGATTTCCCTTATAAGAAACTTCCTGATTCAACTATATATATTTTTGGGAATTTGCGGTTTTAAAGATTTCTTTTTTGAAATTTGGTTTCTTTAAAAAAAAAAATGTTCTAGATTTTGGGAAATAAAAAAAGAAATTTTCAGATTTCAATATTTTTCTTTTGTTAAGGTCTGACTCAATGTTATCAGAACCGTACCGTATATTGACCCGTAAAATTCAAAAATATGATTAAACCGATTGGATCGTGGATCGATATGATCGAACCGCTAGAAAAAGTGAACTTGTCAAATGTATAACATGATCATAAGCTAGAAAAAGAAAAAAGAATTACTCACAATTGATAATGCTGTAGAAATGATTCAAACAAGATCCCAACTTGTCAAATGTTCACAATCACATTGTTCACAAACTAGGTCTTAACTTGTCAAATGTTCACAATTCGTATAGTTCACATTGATGCTGCAGAAATGAAGTACACAACTAAACTATACTAATTGAGGAGATTGCATTGTTCAAATGTTTACATAAGTTCACATAAGTTCTGTAATGTTCTGCAATGTTCACATAAGTTCACAGAAATGAAGTACACAACAAAACCATGATAATTCCAAGCAGGTTCACTTCTCTGTTCTGCAATGTTCACATAAGTTCAAATGTTTACATTGTTCACATTAATGCTGCAGACAAATCTCAAGCAGGTTGTTAAGGAGACAATTAAACAATGCTACAGACAAATATTTTGCATTGATTCCTTATGCTTGCGGTTGCAGAACAAAGAAGATCGCACATTCCTTACATGTTCACAATTAAACTATGCTAATACAAAGGTGATGCACATTGGAGAGACAGAGAAGATTGCACATTTCACATTGCAGAGAGAGAAAGAGAGAGAGAGAGAAACCTAGATATTGGATTGTGATTGCAGAGCCGTGACTCCAAAATAGAGAGTGATCACCTGCGATTAAAATTGAAGATTATAGAAATCGAAATCAAAATCGAGAGTGAAAAGACGAAATTGATGGCTTTTGTTATAAAAATCCTAAAAATTGGTACTTTCAATTCAAAACCCTAAAAATTAAAATCTAATTCTAAATATGTTGAAACTTGAGTGATCGACTTAACCTTACTGAAGATTCGATGAACATCAAGTTTGGAACCATGGACTGTGAACTGTCGAGCCCAAGAGTGAGTAGTGAGAGAGAAGTCGAAGACGAAGATGAAGGTCGTGAGAGTCAGAGAAAGCAGTGAGCGAAAGAGAGTGGTGGAGTGAGAGAGAGCAAGAGAGAGAGCAGTGATAGTGAGAGCGAGGGAGAGCAGTGATGGTGAGAATGAGAGAGAGCAGTGAGGTGAGATGAGGGTGAGAGTGTGGGTGAGGGAGAGACGAAGACGAAGATCGCGAATTGATGCTGAGCGACAAAATGCAAGCAATTTTTATTTTTAGGTTTTAACCCTAGACCGCAGTATTTTAAAACCGGCGGTTCAAGCGGTTCATGTTGGAACCTCCATTGAATCGCCGGTTCAGTTGTTAAAAAGTATTTTTATTCAACCGAATCGCAAATTTGTTATGAGAATGGTTAAACCAGCTGAACCGGTGGTTCGGTCTGTTTTTTATAACAGTGGTCTAACTTCACAATTTTAGAAGAAAATTTCTCATAAAATATTTTTTAAGGAAATTTTCAGTTTTAGCAAACAAAAAAGGGGAAACTCTTATATTTCAATTTCTTTTTCTTTTTTTAAGTTTGACTTCCCAATTTCACAAAAAAAAATGAAATTAAGAAATTTCCAGTTTTGGGAACAAAAAAAGAAAACTTTCAATTTTCAATTTTCTTTTTAAAGTTTTTAAAGTTTGACTTCAAAATTTTAGAAAATAAATTACAATAAAGAAACTTTTTGGTTTTTTTTTTTTTTTAAAAAAAAGAAAGTTTTCAAGATTCCAACATTTTCTTTTAAGGTTTGACTTCTCAATTTTTAGGAACAAAGTTTATTTTGGTTCTCTTGCAACTCTACACCACAAAAAGATCATTTAGAAAAAAGCATTTTTTAAAAAGAAATTTATGGGCTATTTTTTGGATCCAAACAGACCCAATTGTGTGTATAAAGTTTTTGAAACTCACTGAATTTAATTGAACCCATTTTTTATCATTATCATTTTTTTCATTGTTCCTTTGGTATTCAAAACTGACTATTCTTTTAGTATACGATGGTATATCATACCTAGAAAAGTTTTGTTAAGAAGATGAGATTAAATTTAAAACTAACTAGTTTTTAAGCGGTTCTAAATAAATTCACTACTTACTTGGAAACTTTTCTTATGCTCACTGCTATAAAATGGAGATTATTCCAGTCTTGGATCAATTGTCAGCAAAAAGTGGAAACTTTGGTTTTATATCGACGACAAAAGAATAGGGATAGAAAAGAAAGATGAAGGAAATAGATTTAGTAAATTGGGATTTTATAGGCTCAATTTAAGGTTAATAAGAACGGGTTTTAAATAGCCCAATTTTCATGAAATTGAGCCCATCAGGATGAAATTGGAATTTGTCTAATTATAAATATGATTTAAATATGAGTATGATTTTGTATATATCTCGAGATAAATTATTTGAAACAAAATATCACCGAAAGTGACTCGTGTCGTGGAAATTAATTTATTTTGAATGTAAAAAGTTGTGTCTATGCAATTCATACGAATACCGATCGACCCAAAAGAATGTCGGTATTTGACAGAATTGCATGTACATCTTATGGTAAAATATACGTGACAATTATTAGGTTTTTCATGTGACCAATTCATTAGTCCAAAGAAAAATAATTGGTTGACATATTCTTATTATCAGTGTTTGATTATTATACCAAGATACCACTTACAGGTTAATTATTTTGTCTAAAAATGAAAGATTAATAAAATGTCGGTATCTTATGATGGGGATTACTCATTTTTGAATATATTTGATTTTAAAGTTTCACGTGAACATATAGTGATTATTGTTCTTTATTTGACAGTTAATGCTCAACTCAGTCTGATTTTTAAGTTAAATGACTCGAATTTCAAATTATAAATTTAGACCTTGCATTAAGGATCGACTCTCCCTCACCTCGTACAGATAAGAGCACCTCTAATAAAGGAGAGAGAAAGAAATGTGGGAGAAATCAAATCACATGTGTTTAAAGATTATGAAACGAGTCAACCCAGAGATACTTAGAGCCACAATATTTGAGTGTGTTACGATAACTAAATATTTTCTTAAAGATATTGAAAAACGATTTGTCAAATATGAAAAGATTAAAATTAGTACTCTTGACAAATTTTCTCTCAAAATGGTATAAAGGCCAAGAACACTTGACAATTAAGGATAAGAAATGAAAGATAAAGAAACAAAATAAGGATGTTGTTATGTTCTTTATCTTGATTTGTTATGAGGTTAATTTGAATTCGGTACCAAAACAAATTTGGTGGTTAGATTCCACAACAACCATTCATACTAGTGTGTCTATTTTCGTATCGGATAAATTCGGTTTTACTTGTTTTTTTAGAAATAGAAAAGTTAATTTGTTTTTTAAATCCAAATTGTTTGATTCTGGTTCTTTATCAGAATCTGATAATCCTTATCTCATAAATACTATTGCTTCATTTAATAAATCTTTGCAAACTAATTTTGAAGTATAAAACGAAAATTAACCAATGACTCTTTGTTGTAGTACAAAAGATTAGATTATATCTGCAAACAGAGAATAGAGAGATTTATGTCAAAAGAAATTATTGATACATTTGATGTCACAAATTTTGATATTATGTAAATTGAATAGACAATTATTCATGATATGACTCACTCAAGATTGCAGTATATATCCTGAACCGGATTTCCCGTAAGGCAACTACCAAAATAGCCAACGAACTTTGGATAGGCACATGTCTTAATTTAAAGCATTTGCACGTTTGAGGTTATCCAATTAAGATTAGGTCTATTAGGCCTAATGAAATAAAACTGTATGTTATGATAGTTAGTTGTTATTTTGTAGAGTACTCTAAATAGTTTATTTCTATGATCTTACAAATAAGGTCATTTTAAGTTAGGAAATATTTGATTCTTTGATGATATTGAGTTTGTGGGGGAGATATAGTTAAAAACATTGTCTTTCAGGTGTATCCTGAACTGGATTTCCCATAAGGCAACTACCAAAATTGCCAACGAACTTTGGACAGGCACACGTCTTAATCTAAAGCATTTGCACGTTTGGGGTTATCCAATTAAGATTAGGTCTATTAGGCCTAATCAAATAAAACTGTATGTTATGATAGTTAGTTGTTATTTTGTAGAGTACTCTAAATAGTTTATTTCTATGATTCTACAAATAAGGTCATTTTTAAGTCATGAAATATCTGATTCTTTGATGATATTGAGTTTGTGGGGGAGATATAGTTAAAGACATTGTCTTTCAGGTGTTATTAGACTTATCAAGTTTATATCCTTGATTCTGTTCAAAACATAACAGAATTAAACAATGTTGGAGAACCCTCCATTTTGGAAGAACAAACGCAACTACCTCAGGAGCCTATGCCAATAAGGAAATACCGACAATGGTATTTCACATTTTACCAATTTATCATTTCGTTAGATTTTGAGATAAATTTGATTGATAATTGTGTATATCATAAGTTCTATGAGAGTAGGTATTTTTTTCTTAGTTTTACATGTCAAAAAGATTTTTAAAAGATATGACATTCAAAATTATAAATCAAGATATACCCATATATCTAAGGGAGACAAATTTAGTCACAACCAGTGTCTCAAGAATAATTTTAAACTAAAAGAAATGCAGAAGATTCTTTATACATCGGCATTAAACAATCTGATGTACACTCACATTTGTACGTATCCGGATATTGTGTACATCATAGGAATATTTGATAGATATTTAAACAACCCAGGAATAAATCATTGGAATGTTGTCAAACGGGTATTGTAGTATTTAGGAACATATACTCACATATTAGAGGTCAGATCAGTTTGAAATCATTCAGTAAATTGATTCCGATTTTGGAGATGCCAAGATAGCATGTAGTTTACATTAGACTACATCTACATGCTAACAGAATGAGTCATTTCTTAGAAAAATACTAAATAATCTCTTATAACCTCTTTTACTATGATATCAGAATTTATAGTATCTCAAGAGACATCCTATCATAGAATATAACTATGAAATTTTGTCATGGAACAATAAATAACGGATGACATTGACCGGCCAGTAAGATTATTTTGTGATAATAGATTGATAGACTTCTATTATAATAACAATATGAACTCAACGATGTTAAAATATATTGACATCGAGTTTTTGGTTATTAAGTAAAATATTTAGAGTGGAGAGTTATCTATAAAGTATATTGACACAAATCTCATGATTGTACGTTTATTAAGGGATTGCCATCCAAAAGAATTTATGAGCACACTACTCGTATGGGTATTATATCATTTCAGGATATTCAGTTTCAGTGGCAGTTTATAATTTAAATATTCATTTAATATAGACAATTTTCGGTTATTTTAGTTTAAGGTCATTTTCCATAGAAATAAAATTTCGGTTTTGAATCACACTCTAATATTAAGTATGATATGATTTCACTAAAAATGACTGGTTGAAAATAGACACGTTAAAGATCATATTGGATGACATTTCCATATTACATATCTATATCATAATCCATATCATTCAATTATATCAATTAAGGGTTGAGTTATGAAAAAATATGTAACAAAAACTGCCTCGATCCTAAATTGGTATGTTGATGTACCGAATTAATTAGAATACATTTCAGTACTGATAGAAAAGTTGAGTTCATTCGATTATTACGCAATTACATAATTATAAAGTTTCACATATAAACCAAGTAGAAGATTGTTGGATCATTAATCCAACGTTGGAATTATATGTTAAAATAATTATGTAATGTATATAGTCATTTAAAGTAAATCTATATAAAAGTGATTTGGTAAATTTGAAAATTTGGTATTTTGAATTTCATGTATCACATAGAAAATAGAAATTAATAAATATATAACTATCGATGGACATTTACTATTTATGATCGGTTAAATAGATAATATCGAATGATGATTTAAGAACAATTGACATAAACTAAACAGACAAACTTGGAAAATAAAAGTCACCTTACATCTTGTTATAGTTCACAGGTCAATGCATCATTCCACTCTTCTAATACTTCCATCATACAGAGAGTTTTATGAAAATACATTTGACTTAAAAAATCGAACTTAGTATTCTACCCATATTAGGATTTTAGCCAATTAAGTTCTTTGCCAATGGAATTAGGTATTATTTTTTATCTGATCTAAAAATTAATTTCAATTATTAAATTTTAATTTTAATAATTTAACACGAAATTTAATATAGTTTTGTATTAAAATTATTTTTTCAAAAGGGCCAAGAATGCCCAACTTATCAATTTATTTTATCAACGAAGGACTCCTTTGTTGGACTAATTGTAATTCGGGCGGAGCAGAAAATCTATTTGTAGTGTCTGTGCTTTCCAGTGTAGGGTCAATTTCCGAATGCCGTTTTGAGTGCCTTGATACCTCTGCAGCATTCCTTGAATGTGTCAGAATTCCCCATGTCCACAAAATAGATCCCGCAGACACCTAGCTGTCTTACCACATCTTGACACGTGCAGGCCACGGCCGCGACGACACCCATCAGCTGTACCTACGCCACCGGAATCACCACTTGAACTTGATGACAGACTTCACTGGAGCTGCTACCCACATTCCCTTCTATTTCTGTCGAGCTTTGCAGTAGGGGACCGGGACGCCTGCGGACACAGTGAGGTAGTTGATTTGATTTGAGTGTGGGCGTTGGCCTTAAAGAATTAGTCACTTAGTTTGGTAGAAGAATTCATGGGCCTGAGACCTATCAGGAAATAATACCTTTAATTCACCGACACGCACTGACACAAAAAAGGCTCAACAATTCTAATAGGTTAATCTAATAAGTCCAGCCAACTTGCACAACTTATTAGCTGACCCCCGAATTCCGATGAATGTGGGCTGGATTAATTATTGGACTAGTTTGTCAGATTAGTCTTCTTCCTGTCAAGTTCGCATGCGCTTTTATTGGGCTATTGTTTCTTGCTCTTGCTTGGTCCTCCTCGCTACACGGTGGACCAGAGGAAGTTGTTTTCTTCCCCTACACCGCACTCCTTTTGATAAGACTGAGAGTATGTGCCGTAATATATTCATTCTAATGCCACTATTTTTATCCTAAAATATAAAGACAACACAATATAATCCTAATAATCGAAAGCTGCAATGATGATACCAAGGATGATGTTAGGATATCTGTTATCCCTTCCACCCAAGTTGGTGTTGGGAATTTAGAATAGTAGAATAATCAAATGAAAGATAACGGCAAAGAAAAACAGGAGAAGAATTGTAGAATAAATGTTTATCGTTGTAATTCTTTACTCACACAAATTTTAAAACAAAAGGTGCAGTGCATATACATAGACCTACAAGCAAAGTGAAAAGTTAAAAATTCTCAACTAATATTAAATATTATTGCCACTACTTTCAAACTTATTCCTTTTAGCCAATAACGAGTAAATTAAGGGGTATCTTCATGTGAACAATCGTCAAAAACCACACCCAACAAATAACTGCACATGATCAACCAACAAAAAACCAAGTCCAATTTTTGAATCGACCTTCAATGGTTGGTGCGTTAAGGTTATGAATGCCCAGTTTGCTTTGAATAAGAGAAAGCAGTACTAAATTGAAGACTTAGTAAAGATACCAACCAGTTGATAAGGGGATGATATAATAGGTATCGGATTAAGGATGCTGGCTTGAAATTTTTCATTGAAAATGCAGTAATCAATTTCAATATGTTTTTAGCACTTCTGAAAAATAGAATTGGTAGTAATGTGATGTGCAGCTTGGTTGTCACAATAAAGGGGAGTGGCTGATGATTGAGGGATGCCAAAATCAGTAAGCAAATGTGTAGCCAAATAATCTCAAAGGTTGTGGTAGCCATTGCATGATACTTATCTTTTTAGGACACGATTAGAAATGGGAAGAAAAAAGGAAGAGGCATTTTAATGGGCTACATGTTGCCCTGCCGAAAAGGCACAACCCACAGACTGTTTTTAGCCCCCCGTCTTTTCTGTTGCAGGGGGTTTACTGTACTGCCCCTTCAAAGTCACAGATTCAGTGGATATTTGAGTAAGTAGGGGCTTCCCACTACATTTAAAATTTCCTTTAGACGCAGAGCAAGCAAACCAAAGACAGATCAATATTTGGGACTTTTGAAAATTTTATAGGAAGGCGCGGAAAAAACTATATAAAATAATTCGAGATATTATGGGGAAGCTAGAAATGCTTCCATGTTCCTACGATGAAAACTTTACAGCTTGAAAAGTTGTGATGATCTCATATTTTGAGTTGAATGACATAGACTGTCAGACGTATTGATAATTTATATTAATATATTTTTTTATTAATTTTTAAATAAATATTTTTTTAAATTAATTAATATATATTGGGTTGACTTAACATTATTGTACTAAATTAAAAAAAAAAAGGTTTTATTGCGAGTTGTGAATGGAGAAGAGCACATGAATTCATACAAAGCACGTGTCTCTTTTCCGAAGCACTAAAAAGAAAGTATTTGAGCAGCAATTGAAGCCTTTAGAATGGAAACATTAAAGTTAAAAGAGCAAAATTTCTTTTCTCAAACGTAACTTGTTTTTTTTTTTTTTAAATTACCACTATTAGGAATTTGCCTTGTGAAGTGAAAGTAAGAGAGAGAAAGAATATGGGTGAGACTTGGGACGAGAGAGGGTGGTAGTTTTTTGAAAATTATTTGGCAATTTGTGAGGTTACAACATACACGACAATTTATTTATTTAAAATCAAGAGAAATATTAATAAGTGTGAGGGCCATATGTCTCAATATTAAAACTTCACCTGGAACAAATAATACTTAAAATTATATACAATAATTTCTTTGATGGGTTGTGAGGTAAGGAAGAAGCAAGAGGAGAAGGCAAACAGAGAAGAAGAGTGGCAAGGAGTAGCATGTTGTAGCTAAACTCAGCTTGAGCAGAAAATGGATGAGGCCCACTTAGGAGATTACTGAAGCACATGGATTTCATTGCATGTATTTCTTCATAACCTCCTCAAGTTGAAGCTTCAGCGCATGTGGTCCGAAGGAACTAATTGTGTGGCACAAAAGAACAGGGGGGCTAGAGAAATGAATGTCAGCCGTCACAAAAAAAAAAAAAAAAGGATCTAATTAATAAGAGCAACAGTAACAGCACAAGTTAGACATATATACTATTGTATGTATATGTTATGTTTTGATTGTGGATGGACTTGTCCAAAATTGTCGATATCAAACACTCAAAACACTAGACCGGGTAAATAGCATTTGTTAAAATCCGGACTACCAGAAGAACACTGGTGAATGTGTGTGTATAATATATATGATACAGGAATCTATAAGCAGTTTAAATGCTCAATTAAAACAAATAAACAAAGAGGAAACCAAAAAAGTTACAAGGGAGGACTGAAATAAGACAGCAGTGCAAGTAGCAGAGAATTCTCTTTTAAGTGCGGTTCAAACTTGACACGCGCCATAAGTCTAAAGGCACTGGGCATGTTGATCAACTTGACATGGCTATTAGTTTGTTTGTACAATTCAACCAGTGTGCATTGTTTGTGACCACTTCACACCAATGCTTCTATTCTAAGGACCAAACTGTGAGGGCCTCCTTCTAGTCTTCCCACAGACACAAAGAAACTGAGAAGGGACGGGGCACCTGACTTAACTAACATTTGTCACCTTTGCATGCGAAAGGAGGGTCATGGGTGAGGGAATGGAGATATGCCCTACCATTTTTAATTTAAAATTAATTGCACATGGTGGTGGGGGAAAGGGGGGGGAGGGAATTGGATTGGAAAACCCCGAGGGATTTGAGAGCTTCCGCTTCATATGCTTTTGCTTTGTTTGGATTTGATAGCTCATGTGGAACTGCTTGTGGCTGCTACATTTGAGGTGAGACAGATTCAGCATATGACTATCCCCCACTTGGGATTAAACCACTATCACACAATGTGATAGTAGATGTAAGAAAGTCTAGGACAGGACCCATCTTTGCTTGCTCGGCTTGTGGGGTTTTTTTTTTGGGGGGGGGGGTGGTCCAATCCTAAAATCAATGTTGGAGATTCCAATATGGTCTAATTCTACCCTTTACAAGTGGGGACTAGCAGACGCACAGTCCCTTGTGGAGATGCACTTTCATGGCTCCTACCCAACAACACTTTGGATAAATTCCACATGCTTGCCCCTTTTTATGTGGTCGTTAGGATTAGTTTCATCAACTTTGTCCCAATTAGTGATCAAGATGCCTTCCCTAAAATCTTCATTTTCAGATTTTTTGTTTTCTTTTGTTCGGACAATAAAGAAAAGAACAAAGAAATCAATCTCGATCTCAGTACATATATACTTCTCATTGTATTATAAAGTTTTGTCTTTTGATCTTTTTGATCTTTTCTATTAGGGAAAAGAAAATTTTGGAAAAAAAGAAAAATCTCCAATTACCCTGCGGTAATTATCCATGCAATTGCACACGTGAATTCTGGACAAGTAGCATTTTTTGAACATATATTACAACAATGGAATGGAGTAATGATGATATAAGTTTGTCCACTAAGCAATAATATTTACGGTTCAAACTATATATTTTACAACATATTATGGACTGACTTTATAGTAGAATATTTATACATTAATATTTCTTATTGTTTTAGGTAGCAAATTAAAGAGAGAAGTATTTAATAGGAAATCCTTAAAATTTCTTTGAAAATGTGGGATGTGTGTCTGCCCCAAGTCAAGGAAAATTAATGGGAGATAAAACAATTCAAATTTGGGAGATTTGAAAAATCATTTTCATTATCCTTTATGAGTATGGAGGGAAGTGTTGATGGGAGGAGGACCATGAGATTGATAATATATATTAAGATTTTAATTAAGGGCTTTTCTTTCTTTGATACCTTGGTTTGGCCATTTCCAGTATTTGAGACTTCGCTCCAATTATTTTGGATCAACCGGCTATGGTATCCACTTTTATAGGGTGGATCTCCCAATAAAGGGTTTTCTATACCCATATCGAGTTTTGAACTCTCGCATAATTAAGAGATAAAGATATCTCTACCCGTTTACACCAGTGTTATCGGTTCTTTTTCTTTTTCCTTTTCACGCTTTATTGGGGAGATCCTTGTGGTCACCCTCACCATGAGGAAAATTGTACCTGTAACATCATTTCATTTTAATTATGAGTACGCTGCATTTGATTTAGCGAGAAGAAGGAAGCCATAATTTTTGACTTAACTCCATTGAAATTTGACACACCCAAATTTTATATACATGATTGTCATGGCCATGAGAGAGAGAGAGAGAGAGAGGGAGTATGAAAATATGAATGATCTAGAAGAGGGGGCCGGTGAATTTCAAAACACAACAATATAACTTTCTCAATAGAAAAGAGATTTTTTGGAGGATAAGAAAATTCGAATGAGAACAAAAGGGGAGGGAAGTTTTTCCATGTCTTGGAAGAATGGTTACCAAAAAGTAAGCGTAATTACCGCCCTCAACCATCATCCCAAATCATTGTGGTATTGTCAAGTGTCGATGCATACCTCTATACTTTCTTTACAAATTTCTCCGTGGGGTGGGGTGGGGTGGGGTGGGGTGGGGTGGGTAGGAGTAACCGACCATAAAGGCCTCCTCCTCCTCCTCCTGTCGTGAACTATAGCTATTATCTTTAATTAAGAAGAATGTATAAAATGTTAAGCTTCTCTAGACATACATTCACAAATAATTTTTTTTTTTTTTTAATTTATGATCTCGTAATTATAAAATTGATTTGTCGTCAACAATTTAATGTGTAAATTAACATGGGATTGGGTCCAAATTAGATGCGAAAACGATGCAGGTAAGGTACACCAAAGGGACCGCAAAGCTCGGGGACTTGGCATGTGCTCCTAACATGGTAGGCCCTAATAAAATCCCCCCGCCCCCCCCCCCCTTCTCCACCTTTTTCAATATCACACCATTTCATTTTGGTCTACCGATTCAAAACGAAAATTCCCTATTTCTTTTAATACAACCAATCATATTATACAATACAATTCTCTTCCCTTTCGTACTTTTCATCGGACCAATTAAGCAAATCTTAATATTTTTTTGCTCTTACTTCCTTTTTGCGAAGAGGATGAAACAGGGGGTACCACGTGTGCTAGAGATACACCAAAACAAAATAATTGATCTCAAGGCAATGTTAGAAATTGACATATCTAAGTACTTAATGGTTTTTTCCCTAGTAACAAAAATTGAAGGTTGTACCCCTTTTTTTTCTTCTCTAAAGATTCTGAGCGTCATCATCTGCCGGCATAACTATGATTATTGATCAATAATGTCTCATTTTCCTTAAAATAATTACTAACAAAAAGAAAATATATTTGGTTGGTGGCACCAGTAGAGAGAGAGAGAGAGAGAGAGTAGACGGTTTCTGTTTGATGAATTTGGTTCAAACTTTGATCATCCATTATATTAAAGGGTTTAAAAAGTCATTTGGGTTAATGAAAGTTGATGAAAACTTAGGAATTAATTTTGGGCTAAATGCTTCCTCCGTTTCCCCCAAAACCTAGTTGAAGCGGCCGTACTACTACGTTGTATTCATTTTCTTATAAACTTGTCTATTCTCAATTTTGTTCAACGTTTAAAACAAACTTTTTTTTTTTTTTTTTTTTTGGTTACAAAAACAACACAACAACATGTTTATTTGTACCCGTAGATTTCTTGTGTTTTAAAATCTTTTGATTTTACTCTTCTCGCCAAACTATATAAAGTCTCCAAATAAATTTAAACTATCCACGTATTACTATTAGTATTCTAAAGTTGTGTACTATATATTAATGCATTATAACTCAATATGATATGACTATTCTTAAAAAACCTGATTATAATCCCTAATTTCATAGTTAGAAAAACCTTAATTTCTTTTTAAAAAAAAAAAGAAAAGAAAAGAACAGAAAATAGAATGGTCAATGCTACAATGCACCGACGTGGTGGCGAGTTTGTGGTCTGGGAGGGGCGTGGAGGATGACTCCTATGGTCCTGTCGTTGACGTTTCAGCCTAAGCCTTGCCCGTAATTTAGGCTGATTATGGTTAAAAATTAAATGAAGCTTATGAAAGAAATAGTGGCGGGGGGGGGTGAGAGAGAGAGAGAGAGAGAGAGGTGCATGTGCAATTGGGACCAAGAGGCAAAACAGTTGGCAGTCTAAATGGAACATCTGCATGTGCACCTGGTCTTAACAGATGACATGACTTGAATACAAATTCTGAGTTCTTTCTCACTCTCTCTCTCTCTCTCTCTCGGTCATAACGTGAGATTCGCCCTCAAAAAACACTCTGTTTCTACAATTTGCACACCTCTCTATGCCACATGACTAACGAGCATGACCCTCTCACTCCCTTCTCACCAACTTGCCCCTTTACCCTCTATAGCCCACTGGTGACTCGCCTCCCACCCTTCCCTATATAACTGCCACCCCTCCTCCCTTGCTTTCCGTGTCTTACTTCCAACAACTATAAGCTCCTCTTCTCTCTATCCCACACACATTCACATTTTGCCAAAATACAAAATGGCTATTGCAGCATTTTCTCTCACTTCTCTAGTGCTTGTGCTACTTGCATGCCTCAAAGGCGTTTATGGAGACTATGGAGGATGGCAAGACGCTCATGCCACATTCTATGGCGGGGGTGATGCCTCTGGTACAATGGGTAAGTTTTGTGGCAACTTACTATCTGCCTTTTTATGTGGGGTCAAAAGAAAAAGTACTCTAAAAAGCCAAACTATGAAAGTAGTATTTGATAAAATTATTAAGAAGATAGGAATGGCTTTTTTTTTTTTTTTTTTTTGCCTATCACAATCAACAAAAAGAAATCGGTTACATTTTTACGTGTTAGATTTTGATCGGGGTCCAAAAAATTATGGGACTTTTTGATTGAAGAGCCATGAGAGGTAACTAATTTAAGAGTTGTTGGCAATGATGCAGGGGGAGCTTGTGGGTATGGAAACTTGTACAGCTCAGGATATGGAACAAACACTGCAGCACTCAGCACAGCTCTATTCAACAATGGGCTCAGCTGTGGGTCTTGCTATGAGATAAGATGCGCTAATGACCCCAAATCGTGCCTCTCCGGCACCATAACCGTCACTGCCACCAACTTCTGTCCCCCTAACCCTGCTTTACCTAATGATAATGGTGGCTGGTGCAATCCTCCTCGCCAACACTTTGACCTCGCCGAGCCCGCTTTCCTCCAAATTGCTGAATACCGTGCTGGAATTGTCCCCGTCTCTTTTAGAAGGTGAAATAGGTTTTCCAATAACTATGACCCTATACTTTTTCAACTAACTAATTTTCTGCGATGAGCTGAGCCCTGAGCAAGTTTGATTGGTTATTTATCTATTTATTGCTGCAGGGTACCCTGTGTAAAGAAGGGAGGAATTAGGTTCACAATCAACGGTCACTCATACTTCAACTTGGTGTTGGTCACAAATGTTGCCGGCGCCGGAGATGTCCACTCTGTGTCCATCAAGGGTTCAAGGACCGGTTGGCAGCCAATGTCGAGAAACTGGGGCCAGAACTGGCAGAGCAACTCCTACCTTAACGGCCAGAGTCTGTCCTTCCAGGTGACCACCAGCGATGGAAGGACTCTCACTAGCTATAATGTGGCCCCCGCTGGCTGGCAATTTGGCCAAACGTATGAAGGGGTTCAGTTCTAAGATGGTAACTTTATGCAAGCGTCATTATGTTTGTAAGTAGTATAATGGTCAACGAGAGTGGTTGCGTTGTTTGTTTTTTCTTTTATTACCTCTAAATGGCTGTGGTGGTAAAATTGGCACCCGCTTAGGCCTTCTATATATATAAAGTGTATACTAGAAAAATCACTAGGTTTGGTTGCTTTTGAGAAGGGGGTATTTATCCTTTTCCATTTTTAAGCCTTTTCTTTTGATTGTAATCATATGAAAGTATGATAAAAAACGAACATAGGGTTGCATCAAAAATACTAGATTGTAGAATCTAGATTTAACCCCCAAATTGGTAACTCCCCAATTGTGGGTCAACTATATCTATAAAATTCCAATTTCCATCATTCATTTTGTTCTCTTGGCTTTTGGTTGTGATTTCAGTTTTCCTCTTGTTCAAATCTTGAACATGTTAACCAAGAAACTGCTGCAAACGTTGACCTATTGGGAAACCTTCCCACTTTTACATGCCAAACTCAAGGAAAAGTAAGTTAGCCTTTTTCTGGTAAGCAATATATGTTACAACCTTGGTAGTTGTCGGTTTGAAGTACTATTCAAAGAGTATTGATCATGTTTGTGTCTACAATTTAACGATCATAATCTCTCCTTTAATTTATAATTCAAAGTTTAAATCTCGTGTAATAAAAAAAAAAATTAGGTGTGTGTATGCACAGGTCAAAACGCATGCACCTAATAAAATTTAGCTCGGTCCGATCATTTTCTCATGAGGACTAAAATACATTGCAACATGTTGGCTAGCCTGTATAGGAAGTCAAAGGTTTATAAAATTATAAAATGTCAGGCCAAATACAACATAAAGGCTTAAATGATGATCCTGAATTGACGGTTTTAGTTAGGGACCTTTAGCTGGATCAACTCAAAAATATTTGGAATGGGAACTTGGATGAGACCTGCTTTCCCGGCCTTCCTTGTTTTGGGCCCAGAACCACAGGTCAGTTCAGGCCCGTGGATATCAAGTGTTGCTTTTTTTTTTTTTTTTTTTTATCATGTGTTGAATACCGCCGGATATTCAGGGGTTTACCCCGACTAATCCGGACTGACTCCTTTCGGAGGGCGCTCCCAACGGGGAACGCTCCATACACATGAGAGTCTGATACTTCCGGCGGAAATCGAATCTCGGTCATATTTAAAGATACTCAACCCTATATTTAATTGAACCAACCCACATTGGTGATATCAGGTATTGTTGAAAGGGTCTAAACTGACCAATACTTGTTGGCATAAATAGGATGAACACTTTCGTCCCTTAACTAAGTCGAGAGTTCAACTCTCTCGGATACGGAAAAATAATATTAGGAGATCCGTCCTAACAAAGTGAACCCTGTAACGGTCGATTCAGATAAGTCGGGGTGAAACTCTGGATATTGGATGGTGGCCAAGCCATGATACAAAAAAAGAGTCTAAACTGTTCTCAATGAGACAATTTAGTGATACAAGTTCCCTTTTTTAATCTGATATTCACATATTCAAATTTTTGTATAATAAAAAAAAAGATCTAAACTCATCGATAAATTATAATTCGATACGTAACCTTTATTTATTATTTTAAATACCGAGTTTGAGTCTTTTCAATTTAACAAAAAAATAAAAAAGGGACGACCCCGAGCTCTTGTATAACAAAGCGGGCGTTACTCAAATTAGATTAAAAGTAGAAGCCGGCAAAATTAATTGCCTCCCACTAAACATCTGCAACTCTTTCTGAATTCCATTTTCTCTTGGAGTTCTGTGTCATTTTGTCAAACCCAAAACTGGTGGAAGCTGTGGCACAGTGGCACAGTGGCACAGTGGTTGATATCGTCACATTTCAATTTTCAATCTGCCCACCTGCATTTTTGTCCCCGGAGTACTAAACTCATTTCCTCTTATTTGGTAATCTTATTTCAAATCATTGTACAATTATAAACCGACTGTTTGTTAGGCCCATTTCAATGGAACAACTAAGGTCATGGGAATTGGGTCTTACCCATTATGGACTCGGGCTTTTGCATGGCATGCCCAGCCATACTGGGAATAGCAAAGTCCAAGATCTGGAGCTTTGGGTTGGGATGGGGAAGATATATACCTTCCTCGGACTTTTGGCTAAGGTGAAGGATGGGGAAGATCTGGGGGTTTTGGATTAAACGATGATTTGGGAAAGTTGAAATAAAACACATTTGCGATTATTATACGGAGAAAGGAAAAGGAAGGGGAGGCGAGGGGATAGAGACATTTGTTTCCTCTTGCGTGGATGTTAAAAACTTAAGAAAGGGACGCGTAAATTAATTTAGTATTTTTCAATTTTAATTAAACCCTAAAAAAGAAAATCTAATAAAAAAGTTGGATGTGATGAAATATTATCTTATTTTACTATAATAGAAAAAAACGATTGGGGAGGGGTGTGTGAGGCTTTGCCACCTCGGTAGTAAACAGTTTGCTATTGTTCATCTCTCTTTTCTTATTTTCCTTTTTTGGTTTCTTTTTCTTTTTTCATTTCTACTTTTTTTTTTCACTCATTTATATTTTTTTTTTGCTTCTTTTTTTTTTTATTTTTTTTTACCCCTTCCTTTTCCTTTTTTTTTTTGTTTTTCTCCTTCCTTTTTTTTACTTCTTTTTTTTCACCCTTCACCTTTCGTTTTTTTCACTCTTTTTTTTTTACGTTCCACAATTATCGGTTTGATACTATTCTTTTTTTTACTTCTTTTTTTTCACTCATCTACCCCTTTTTTTGATTTTTTGTTTGCCCTTCACCCATTCTTTTTTTTTTTACCTTTTTTTGGGTTTCTTTTTTTTTTTTCACCATTCACCGTTCTTTTTTTTAACTCCTTTTTTTAGATTCCATTGTTACCGATTTACTACTGTTCCTATTTTTTTACTTCTTTTTTTCACCTATTTACCCTTTTTTCATTCTTTTTTTTTACTTCTTCTTTTTCATCATTCACCCTTCCTTTTTTTTTTTTTTTACTTTTCTTGGATTTCTTCTTCTTTTTCTTTTTACTTTTTTTTACCATTCACCTTTCTTGTTTTCACTCACATTTTCTGGGTTTCATATTATCGGTTTGCTACTATTTTTTTTTTTTACTTCTTTTTTTGAGATTTCTTCTTTTTCTTTTTTACTTTTTTCTTCCACCCTTCACTCGTGGGGAGAGGGGAGTAGGAGAGAATGTCATCTCGGATGGCAACGGTTGGCTATTGCTTTCTCTTTTTTTTATTCTTTTTTTGGGGTTTCTTTAAAAAAAGGATAAAAGTGGGAGGGGTGTGTGAGGCTTTGCCACCTCGGCAGTAAACAGTTCGCTACTGTTCATCCCTCTTTTTTTTTTTTTTTCTTTTTTTTGGGTTTCTTTTTCTTTTCTTTTTTTTTTTTACTTTTTTTCACTAATTTATCCTTTTTTTTACTTTTTTTCACTCTTTACGTTTCTTTTTTTCACTTCTTTTTTTTAGGTTTCACGGTTAACTGTTTGTTACTGTTTTTTGTTTTTTCACCCATTTACCTCTTTTTTTGCTTTTTTTTAACTTAATTTTTTTTCACCCTTCACCATTTCCTTTTTTTTTTTTTTTTTTACTTTTTTTGAGGTTTCTTTTTCTTTTTTTTTTCACCACTCTCCCTTCTTTTTTTCGGGGTTCCACTGTTACCAATTTGCTATTGTCATATTTTTTTACTTCTTTTTTTTTTCACTCATTTACCCTTTTTTCCTTTTTTTTTTTTTACTTCTTTTTTTTCATCATTCACACTTCCTTTTTTTTGTACCTTTTTTGGGTTTTTTTTTTGTACTTTTTTTTCACTATTCACCATCTTTATTTTCACTCCCTTTTTTTGGGTCTCATGTTACTAGTTTGCCACTGTTTTGTTTTTTTTACTTCTTTTTCTGGGTTTCTTCTTTTTCTTTTTTACTTTTTTCTCTCACCTTTCACTCATGGGGGAGGGGAGTAAGAAGTAATGCCATCTCGATGAGAACAATTGGCTATTGTTTTCTCTTTTTTTAATTCATTTTTTTGAGGTTTTTGTTTTCCTTTTTTACTTCTTTTTTTCGCCCTTCACCTTTTTTTTTTTTTACTTTTTTGGGTTTCTTTTTTTTTTTCATCTTTCACGCTTCTTTTTTTTTTATCCTTTTTTTTTGTTCCACTATTACCGATTTGTTACTTTTCCTTTTTTTTACTTCTTTTTTTTATTTCTTCTTTTTTTTGACTTTTTTTCCACTCATCACTCAATATATGTATCTTATCTTAATCTTCTTAATTAATAATAATAATAATAATAATAATTTCACTATTATAGAAAGCAACAAGTGGGGAGAGGTGTGGGAGAGCGTGTCACGTTGGATGGGATTAATAGCACACTATCCCCTCCCTTTTTTTCTCTTTTTCAGGCTCTTTCTTTCTTCTTCTAAGATAAAAAACAAGTGGGGGAGGCGGGAGGCGGGAGGCGGGAGGGGGGAGTGGGAGGGAGTAGCACCTCGAATAAAAACAATAGATAACTGTTCCCTCTTTTTTTCCCCTCTTTACTTTTTTTAGAGTTTTTTTCTATAAACTTAATCTTATCATAATCTTAATATTTCTTAACTATATATAAAGAAACAAGTGGGAGAGGATGAGAAGGAATGTCATCTCGGATGGGAACAGTTTGTTACTATTTTCTTTTTTCTTTCTTTTTTTGGAATTTCTTCTTCCTTTTTTTTTTCACCATTCACTTTCTTTTTTTTTTATTTCTTTTTTTTTATACACTCCACCCTTTTTTTTTCACTCCTTTTCTTTTGTGTTCCACTATTACTGATTTTCTACTACTCTTTTTTTTTTCTCTTCTTTTTTTATTTCTTCTTCTTTTTTTTTTTTTTTTGCTTCTTTTTTTACCCACCCTTCACCCTCCTTTTTTTTTTTTACTTTTTTTTTGGCTTTATTCTAATTCTTCTTGTTTTTTTTATTTTACTTCTTTTTTTCCACCATTTACTCTTCTTTTTTGATTGTCTAATTTACTAAAACACTCTTCAATTAAAAACTGTGTGTATATACAGCTATACACCATTGAAAATTTTTTTAAAAAATAAATGGAGAGGAGGTGGTGGGAGGTGAGAGGAATTGCCATCTTGGATGGAACTAATTTGCTACTATTCCTTTTTTTAGGGTTTCTTCTTTCTTTGTTTTACTTCTTTTTTTTCCATCCTTTACCCTTCAGTTTTTTTCTTTTTTTTTTTTCACCCTTCACCCTTTATCTTTTTTTCTAAAACTTTTTTGAGGTTTCTTCTTTTTCTTTTTTCTTTTTTTTTTTACTTTCACTTTTTTTCACTCTTTTTTCTGGATTCCCATGTTGCTCGTTTCCTACTATTCCCTTTTTTTATTACTTTTTTTAGGTTTTTTCTTTTTCTTTTTTTCTTTTTTTTTTTTACTTTTCATCTTCAATAATTATAACGCACACAAGAAAATGAAAAAAAAAATCTGGGCCAAAACTGCACCTTGTGGGGAGGGGGAGTGCTTTGGGAGTACCACGTTAGATGGAAACAGTGTATTGTTGTTTCCCCTCTTATTTTTTTTTTCCTCTATTTTTGGTATTTCTTTATCATTTTTTTTACTTCTTTTTTTTCACCCATATGCCTTTTTTTTTCCTTCATTTTTTTCCCACCCTTTCCCTTCCCTTTTCTCCTTTTTTTTTTTCACTTTTTGGGGTTTCTTCTTCTTCTTTTTTTTTTGTACTTTTTTTAATCCCTTTACCCTTTTTTTGCTTATTATTTTTTTTACTTCTTTTTTTTTCACCCAATGCCCTTTCCTTTTTTTTTTATACTTTTTTTGGGTTTCTTCTTCTTCTTTTTTTTTCACCATTAATCATTCTTTTTTTCATTTAATTTTTTTGTTCCATCATTATCGGTTTGTTACTGTTCTTTTTTTGTTTCTTATTTATCTTTTTTACTTTTTTTTTCACCTTTCACTCGTGGGGGTGAGGGGAGTGGGAGGGAATACCATCTCAGTTGAAAATAGTTGGATATTGTTCCATTTTTTAAGACTTTTTTCTTCGGGATGGGGAGTACTTTAGGAGTGCCACCTAAGACAGAAATATTTTTTACTTTTTTTGGATTTCTTCTTTTTCTTCTTATTTTTTTTATTTATTTTTTCACTTTTCGTCCTTTTTTTTTTATTAATTTCTTTTGGGTTCTATTGTTACTGGTTTGTTACTTTTGCTTTTTTTTTTTACTTCTTTTTTTTTTTTATCCATTTAACCTTCTTTTTGCTTATTCTTTTTTTTTTTACTTTTTTTTCACCCTACACCCTTCTTCTTCTTCAATTTTTACTTTTTTGAGGTTTCTTCTTCTTCTTCTTCTTTTTTCTCCATTCACATTTTTTTTTCACTCATTTTTATTGTTCTACTGTTACCGGTTTGTTATTATTTTTTTTGTCTTTACTTCTTATTTTAGTTTTTTTTTCTTTTTTATTTTTTTTTCCACCCTTCATTCGTAGAAGGGAATGATACCTCAAATGGAAATAGTTGGGTACTGTTTTCTCTTTTTTTAGGCATTTCTTCCTCAAGGAAGGGGAGTATTTTGGTAGTGCCACATAGGACGGGAACATTTTTTTTTTTGAGTTTTTTCTTCTTCTTTTTTTACTTTTTTTTTTCACTTTTCGCCCTTATTTTTTTTACTCCTTTTTTTGATTCCACTATTATTGGTTTGTTACTTTTGCTTCTTTTTTTTTTACTTTTTTTTATCCATTTGCTCTTCCTTTTCTTTTTTTTTTTCACCTTACACCATTCTTTTTTTTTTTTTTTTTTACTTTTTTCTTCACCTTTTACCTTTTTTTCTCATTCATTTTTTGTTCCACTGTTACCGATTTGTTACTATTTTTTTTTCTTTATTTTTTTTCTAGTTTCTTCTTTTCTTTTTTTATTTTTTTTCCACTCTTCACTTGTGGGGAGAGGGGAGTGGGAGGGAATGCCACATCGGATGAAAATAATAGGATATTGTTCCCTCTTTTTTTTTTAGGGGTTTCTTCTTCGGGGAGGGAGAGTACTTTGGGAGTGCCACCTAGGATGGGAATAATGTGTTAGTATTCCCCTTGGTTTCTTTTTTTTTTTTTTTTTTTTTATGTTTCTTCATCTTTTTTTTTTTATTTTTTTTCACTCATTTACCTTTTTTTTTTCCTTTTTTTTCACCATTTTCCATTCCATTTTTTCATTTTTTCTTTGTTTTTTTTCACTTTTTTTTTGTTTGTTCTTCTTCTTCTTCTTTTTTACCTTTTCTTTTACCCTTTGCTTTTCTATTTTTTTTGATTCTACTATCAACGGTTTGCGACTTTTGGTTTTTTGTTTTTTTTACTCATTTTCCTTTCTTTTTGCTTCTTCTTTTTTTTTTACTTCTTTTTTTTTCACCCTATACACTTCTTTTTTTTAAAGCTTTTTTTGGATTTCTTTTTCTTTTTTTTTACTTCTTTTTTTATCCTTTACTTTTCTTTTTTTTTCATTTTTTTTGTTCTACTACTACTAATTTGCTACTTTTTTTTTGTTTTTGTTTTTATTTTTTATTTTTTTCCACTCTTCACTCGTGCAAAGGGTGGAGTGAGAGGGAATGCCACCAGAACAGTTGGCTATTGTTTCCTCTTTTTTTGGAAAGTTTCTTTTTTTTCTTTTTTTCACCCTTTGTCCTTTTTTTTTTTTAACTTTTTTTTATCCTTCACCTTCTTTTTTTCCTCTTTTATCATTTTTTTCACCCTTTCATCTACCCGTCACTATTATCAATCTATGTCGTCGAAGAACCCTCGTCACTTTACTTCTCTTCTCACAAATCTCTCTCACTCCCACTGCTTCTCGATTCGCGCTGCGGCATTGGACAGAGGATCATTCAACGGACTTGTTAGTTTCGCTCTCTCACCCACTTCAACTACCTCTCTGCAGATTCAGAGAGGTGACATCACTCGGTGGTTCGTCGATGGCTCCTCCGATGCCATTGTATGTCCTTTGTGACTTGAATTGATATGGTAACTTGTTATTTCGAATTGCCATTTTTGTTGCAGATACACTTGTGGCCCATGTCTTTTGAATTGATCATCTACCTATGCATTCCATGGAAAATCTTTCTTTTACAAAAAGGGGGAAAACCCTAGATATGCAACGGTTTCTTTTGTTAGATCAAAGGTAGCTTATTTTTTTTTTTTTCAAGAACAAAGTTAATCAGATGAATGAGGCAGTTGATACTGTTATGAAGTTAATCACTTCTAATGTTGGTTCATGTTGAGTGTGTGAGAATTTGATTGTGAAGGACTTGAAAAATGCTAAATACTTGGTAGTTTTTTCATAGTTGATGTTCTTTCTCAAAATTGGGTTTTTTTTTTTTTTTTTTTTTGTTTTTTTGTATAAGGAGATGCAAGCAGATTAAATCGAGAAAGAGAAAATAAAAATAGAGAGGCTCCTCCGCTTGACATATCCGCGAGGAACCAGGTATTTTCTTTTCAGCTTTCCTTTTGACGAGGCTGCTACAACAGCTATATCAACAATTAAAGAATTTGCCAATGACTTCAAAGAGGTATTGTCTACACACTTTGGTTTCTGTGAAAGATGTACCTTGCTGATACACTGTCAGCATTTTTCACTTAAATAAAAAAGGAAGTATCTTTGTTTGCCTTGTTGGCCGGGATTCTTTATTAGTCCTTACGAGAAGCCTAATCAGAAATCACTTGTTAATTGGTCATCAGTGAAGCTGATGGAGATCATATCTTTTGTCTTCGTTTGATGGTTTTTCCAGGTGCCCTTTGTTTTGTTCTCAGACGAAGTATCCAACGTTTGGGTAAACAAGGCAAAAGAATTGCTTAAAAATTGAGCAATGGATACGTGTCATCACCATTTTGATCGTGAAGCTCTGGAATGGTGCTGCTTGAGTTTTTGGTGAATAGTAAGGTTGGTGACGGTCTTGGCTTTAAAGGCTGTAAAGGTGAAGCGCTATTACATCAAATCTGTCAACCGTAGCACTCTGCTTGAACCATCCCTTCAAAAATTTTCATCATATAAGATGGATTATAGTTCTTTTTGGACATTGTTAATACCATGAGTTTTGTTTGCTATTTTCTGAGAATTCTAGATGTGATGCCCATTTATACAATGAACCGTTGCCCTTGCTTTCCAACCTGTACATTTTAAGTTGGGGGCCTTCTTCTGTTTAACTGCTTGGAAGATCAGCTGCCTAATAGCTCTGGCCGGTAGTTTGTAAATAATTTGTCAAACAGAAGATTTGAAAAGGCCACCCCTCCCCAATATTTAGTACACAAGGAGTTGAGCAGCATTGCAGCAGGTTAGTATTGGATCCTCTGGGATATGAAGTAAATTTACCAGTTAAAAGGCCGTAAGTTACAAAATATTTTACAGGAAATGATTAAATGGTCAGAAATTAGTGGTGACATCCTCCTTTGCGGGGCACGTGTCATATAATATTAAGGTTGTAATAGTAGGTTCCATGATCAATTACAAGCGGTAACAACTCTCACATGTAACATCTACAAATTGATTATATTACTCAACCTCAACAATAAAAATCCTCAGCATTTCTACAAGAAAACCACATCAATATTTTCTAGTTCCTACCTATTTTTGTCTCCTTCCTCTTGTTTTTCATCTGTATCAAGGCATCTTCAAGACCACAACTTCGAGTGCAACTCAGAACTTCCGACAGTTTACCTGATAGATGGACAGGACATCAATGACTTAACAATAGCTGGTTCCATACCTCTGACAAAATGCAAAGTTTGCAACCTCTATGTGAGGAAATGAGATTTATGTTTCTTTCTCCTTTGACAGACCCCTTGGGAGCCGACTAAAAACATTCTCATCTACTATTTTATAGTGTTTTGAAAACTTTTGATGGATCAGACCAGCATATTTATCAACTTGTTCTTCATATCTGCCGTACAGGGCAGGGATGGTAATGGAAATAATGGTTCCTGCAATCAAATTCAATCACATGAGCATAAGAACAAAATCATCCAAGTCAAAAGCTCCTTCAAAGCTAAGCAAAATCCAACACCACAAAATACTCAATAAACTGAAGCAATGTGGATGGTTGTGGACAGCTACATGGGAAAAAAAATTCAGGCTCTGCCTTTCGCCACATAATTTGGTCACCAAGCTAGGGGCAATTCATGAGATTAAAATGAAAGAGTTAAATGAAAATTGGACTAGAATTGGAATGAGAGAGATACAGTACACTGAATGAAGCACAAAACAAAGGCACATAACGCAAAGTACGTACCTATATATGCAAGTGTGAAGAAAGAGAAGAAGCTTCCAATGATAGAAACTATCCAAAGACTAACCACCACCTGTCCAAAATAGTTGAATGAGCCATTGAAATCAATTCAAAATAAGAAAAAAAAAATGCACATGTCCTCCTTTGTTCTTGGAGGAGTTTTGAGCAGAGTTAGCTGCCTTCATCAAACTTGTGTGAATATCATCACAAAAGGACCAGGTAAAAGGATATAAGGCCTGGGCTAATATTTGCTTCACTACAAGCTAGTGGATGAAGGAAATGATTCCCCCCCCCCCAAAAAAAAAATCACACACACACATGAACAGGCACATACATTCAAATAGAGCATCTGTCACTAGCAGCAAATTTCCCATATATTAACCAACATTATACATGGGATTGCTATGTAAATGATCAGTGCAGCTCGTTTGCCATCAAGAATGCCTTTACTTCTTCATTTTCCAGTCTATACACACTACTCTAATGTTAAGTCCATGTGTTAGTGTAGCAGCAGGTATTCTAATTGAGAAATAGGTTTAGTCCATAAATTTAATTGCAAAATTATAGTCTCTGTGGTGGGCCACACTAGCTTGACAACTCTAGGAATAAGGAAGGGTATTCATCCATTAATGGCGCATTACATTGTTCATCTCCACTGACCTGGAAAAAAAGTTTAAAGTCCTTGCCAAGAGTGATATCATGAGCCATAAGCAACACATAATTTACTTTAGCTCGAAAAGATGCTGCGACATTATTAACCAATTCCTCTGACAATTCAAGTTCAGGCACCGTTTCCAATTGTCTGGACAAATAGAAGTAGTAATCATCTTTAAAACTGATTATGCCTTCTGAGCTTGACAAATATAAAGTTGAAACTATAGGAGTTAGTCTGGCTCACATATTTCTATAAGCTGCATAGCTGGCCCGAATATACTTTGTTACTATCAAGATCAGCAAGACATTAGAGCAAATTGACAGGAATGATAAACCTGAACGCTCAAATAGGAACCATGCAGCCGTTGCAACAACTGCAATGCCAAAAGAAATCTGGCGCCGCTTCCACAATATAATATCAGCAGCTGAGAGAATTTTGAATTACAAAAGAGCATTATTTACCAAGAAACACATTCAAAAGATAAAGTGATATGAAAAAATGTTGCAGCAATGGTCAACATAGACCATGCAAGAGCTTTATTAAGGTCCTGTACAGTAGGAGCTTAAGACTAAAGGATTGACAGTACATCCATTGATCTAATGAGCAAATTGAATGAGGGTAAGGATGCAAGGAAGAAAAAAGTATATGCAAGGATTCGAAATGGCATCAGCTGATCATGAAAAAGTTAAAAAAACTTATGCACAAACAGTGGATTGAAGAAACAGATGAAATACACATATTTAAAGTGCTAAAAGAAAAAAGCATGCCAATACTCCGGATTTCAGATATCCACAGGTTAACAGATTCACTCCCTCAGCCCCAGCCGGAAAATTGAAAACAACGCTTTTAAGACGCACTCTTCTGGTCTCTCCAATGAAGCATAAAAAAGTCATTTTATTTGACTTGTTGAATCCCACATCGACTAACCTTCATGGTGTGACATAAAAATTTGAAATCCTCTGCTTTAATTACCAAAACAATTAAAGTAGGAGTCAAGAGAACATTGGGCTCAACCTCCACCTTGGCATACATATATAAGATGTGTTGGAAGCATAGTTCACACTCGACAACCACTAGGATCATCCTTCTCCTAAAATTACCAAAACAATTCCCAGCTACAACTGCTTCCATTGGTTTTTTTACTTGGTTTCTAGTCCTGGCATACATATAAGATAACCCTTTTCCTTAGTAGCTAGATGTTAAGGTACAAACCAAGTTCTCTCCCTCTCCTAACGTGACTTAAGAAACCAAAAGCATAGTTCATACTTGACACCCACTAGAATCATTCTTCTCCAAAAATTACCAAATCAGTTCCCAACTACAACTGCTTCCAATGGTTTTCTTTTTATTATTATTATTATTATTATTATTTACTTGGTTTCAAATCCTGGCATACATATAAGATAACCCTCTCCCTTAGGAGCTAGATGTTAAGGTACAAACCAAGTTCTCTCCCTCTCCTAACGTGACTAAAGAAATCAAAAGCATAGTTACACCCACTAGAATCATTCTTCTCCTAAAATTACCAAAACAATACCCCGCTACAACTGCTCCCAATGGTTTTTTTTTTTTTTTTTTACTTGGTTTCTAATCCTATGATTTGAATTTCTCAGCAAATTTTCAGTTCATTTAAGTGCATAAGAGGCGTTCTCCACATCCATCTAGGTTTTGCCGTTCATCTTAAAAAACTCACACCACAGAGACACAGAAATGCACAAATACGCAAAGGGCAAAACTGATTCAAACAGAGAGAGAGAGAGAGAGAGAGATACCTTTGCCGCCACCCATAGACTGGTGGATAGTCAATTTGCGACCAAATAAGCGATAAGAAGAGGGAGACGAAGTGGAGGTGGAGGATGCGGCGGAAGGCATCTCTTTCTTTCCATATCCATCTCCCATTATGTCGCAGAGATCTTGGGAATTCTCCGTCATATTTCTAATTCCCTGCAAAATACGATTCAATTCCCAGAAAAACCACTTTCAAGTTATTCGGCCGGAAGCAAAAATGCCCCGCGAAGTGTGAAGCTAAAATCCTATTGGGTTTGGGAGAGAGAGAGAGATGGTCAACTCAGATCTGTTGGTTGTTCATGTTCTACTCTATTCTCGAAACCAGCCCCCGGGGGGGAGGGGGGAAGGCCGAGGAATGGACTAGCCAATCGTAGTGTGCCTTGCTGGCCTAATCTCAGGGTTCTCTGATTCATGGGCTGTGTTCTGCCACTACACCCATGTCCTGGCCTGGCCCAGGATTCCTTCTTTAGTGCCCTTACCATGTCAATGGGACAGCATTCGAAACTTAGGAGAAATTACCTGCAAAAGGTACACTGGGCTAGGATTTCAACAGGCCCAGAATTAGCTACAGAATGTGTGCGCGTGTTGTTGTTGCTGTTGCCCAATTTTTTATTTTTTATTTATTTTTTATTTTTTTTTAAGTACAGAATTCTAATATCTCAAAAGGGGAGGGAATTGTGTCCTTTAAACTATAATTGGCACAAAATCTGACATTACGGAACAGTCAACGGAAAATAGAATTAGAAATCTCTTAGCAGTTTCTAATGAGACAGTCTAGTGGCACAAACTCCCTCCTCTAACATGATGATTTCAGATTCAAATCCTTATAAAAAAAAAAAAAAATCTCTCTGCAGAGCCTTAAATGAATGAGAGTGATTACCAATTTCCAAGAGGATGGGAACAGTAGAGAATTGCTCTTCAAGCATCACTCCCTCTTGCTAACAACTGACCCAAAAAAAAAAAAAAAGGTCAAAGAAGCAAGAAATCGAGAACCATTTAGTCCACATCTGAGTCACCACCAATGCACCGAAGCCCTTTCTCATGCATCTGACATAGACTTAAAACCGCCATGTCACTTAGAGATTTGATCCATGAAAAAGATTTGCCACTTTATTTGCATGCAAAACCTTAATCTCTCCAATTGCCTTTATGATAACGAGGACTCCAGTTTGACTAAAATAGCTTAGAAATCTCCAGCCTCCTGAAGCCAAATCCTGCTGCTACAAATGTTGTGTCCTTTGAATTATGAGAGAGAAACATCTGGTCCTCTTTTGAGAGGCAATGATATCCAAAGTCCTGCATGAGGAGTGGTGTCTCATATGGCTTCATGATAACCGAAGCTCCAGGTTCAACAGGAAAGGAGGCAGAAAATGTTTTCATCAAGAAGAGTCTTATTGGAACATATAACAATACCGTTCAAAGTCACCCATGAAGAATAGACAGTAATAGTATGATAAGATTTGGAAAAGCAAATTGCACATGCACATGCCAACAGTCAAAAAACATGATTAAAGTTAGGTGCCTACATGGGTCACCTCATATCCGAACTCCATTCCCTTGTTTGCACAAGCAGTGTTATTTTCTCCTTTGGCAATGCCCATTAACCCATTCTCTATCCTATGGGTGGCGATACTGTACCACATTGGGATTGGAATAACCATTGTCAGGTCACAGAAAAGGTCATACGCATCCTTGCATTCAGTGTGCTGGCACCTACCCACATTATGTATGTAAGATATCTAGCACTTTTCTACTCGAACATCCAAAACGAGCACAATGATTTGATTTCCAATAACACCAGAACAGAAAATCTGAAAAAGGGGGGGGGGGGAATTTTACGTAAACCAGGCGCTTATAAGATCACCCACATCTTGCATGCAAGATATCTAGCCCCACTAATGTTTCTCTGTTTGATTCGCTGCTTCTTTGCAATTTTGATGAGTTTCATGGTACTTCTCATCATGCTGTCTAATGTGCAAAATACTTCACCCGTAGAACTTCAAAGCAGGTTTAGACTCCCTTATATATAGTTTTAGGATGGTAGGATTTTGATGAATGTATGGCCATGGAGTTCTTTTTATACTTGAACATCATGATCTCTAATTTTTTTTTTCATAATCTACTCTTTTCTGGGAACCCCAAGATATGGGGAAGAAAGGCGGAAGCCGCAAGAACAGAAGTAGCTGCTACTGTCAAATGTCACCTAAAGTTGATCAAACAGAGAAAAAATCAAGTGGGTTACTATCAAGGAGAAGTCATTTCTTGTTTATGTCATAGAATCTTTTAAATACTAATAATCTTGTCAACTTTGGCAAATCTATATGTTGTCTCCATGCATTACACCTAAGAGGAAACACAGCCTGTGGTGCTTTGATGGGATTAAACAAGTGGCAAACTTATAAAAATGTGACAAAGTCTAGGAGCTCCGACCGTGCAGAAAAGGCACAAGACAAAATATATCTCTCTCCCAAACATAAGTACAAAAAAATCTCTTAACTAAAATTTACACCAGCCTAGTATTTCTTATATTGGCGAATGAAAACCATTCCTCACAAAGTGGTTATTTCTGATTGTGCTGAGATTATTTCTTGTCCTTGTAACTATGCAGCCAAGACTGCAGAATCTCTTGCAGTCCATAGTTTTGCACTTCATCACAATTAATATGACTAACATTTTCTCTGGTGGCATCACCATCTATATCATGGAGTCTGAAGTGTCAGGAATATTTCCCCTACAAAATTAGAAGGTGAGAAAGACTAAGCATGATCATTGAAGCTTACACAGGACAATGGATTGCCATATTGACATGGCTAGGTGATTGAATAGGGAAAGTTGTCACCACAACACCATTATTTGAGCCAGAAATTTCAGTTTATGAGGAAGTTCAGGGTCATGTTAGCCTAACAAGCCTTGTCTTCCTATGCGGATGACCATTCATCCACCTGTAACAGATCAAGAGAGCCGCAGATGCAGATTTAATGATATTGTTCATGTTTGGATCATTTCAAAAAATTCTGAAGTTTGTTAGCAAATATATCTCAGTTCCATTGCGTTATCCTATGACTTGGTAGCTAAAAGTAGGACCGTCCCCTGACTAGTGCTCTTCCTAGACACATTGATTGGAAAACATAAACCAAGGACTGTACCAACAAGACACAGAAAGCTGACATTAATGATGATTCTTCTTTGGAATTTGGAGAGAATGTGCATTTTTGTTGTTTGATATACAAGAAATGACTAAACAGGTGCTTTTGGGAAATCTTCGGTTCATAGAGTTGATGTATTAGGCCAACAAAACTTGATCTTTTACCCAAAACTAATCGCAGTGGAAGACTCATTTTAGAACTCAGCATATGTATTCTTACTTGTCCTGCAATTTATTGATTGATTCTAATTTGTTCTCCAGATATCTTTAGTTTGAAGTCTTACATTATTGGGATTATGGAATGTTTCTTTCCAATGTATGAAGACCACATAAACATTCTGATTTGCACATGAAGGATGTGATTGTTTTACTGAGGCTCAACAACCAAAATAGAATGCATCACAGAAAAATGCTAAGAGTACTGCCCTCCAAAAATAAAAGTGGAAAATTAAACCTCTCCAACACCTTGCCCCGAATGTGTCTGGTGGGTGCGCCGCCACTGAGAAATTCCCTTTTTTCTTTTTCAATGATGGTAGAAAGTATTTCTCCTGAACTTATTTGGCACAGACAAGTAGCTGCTGGTTTGCCAGACTACAATGAGAAGAAAACCAAGATGAGCAGGGAGGGGTTGAAACTGACATCAACATTGTTTTCTCTAATCTCTCACTTATGCCTTACTCCACAAGCAACATTATGCACTCCATGGAATTTGCATTCCATGGGAAAGTGATTGGTCCACTGCCTGGCAGCCCAAACTCCTCTTCAGACATTTCAAACAGCTTGATGAAGATGAAGTTGTTAAGTTGTGAGAGGAATTACAGTGTGTTTCCCATCAGTACTGTAAACAACAAAAGGCCATTATTAGTCATGTCTGGGCCAATGTTCCTTCCGTAAACAACTCTTTTTCTGCCACATCCAAGCACTTGAGATGAGCTTCTTTGGTTTGATCATCCTCGCTTACTCCAAAAAAGTATTCAACTGATCTCAGGTCAATTTGAAAAATGCAGGTCTTGTGGCTCTTGAATTGAGAAGTTGAGCTGGTTTTGCCTCGGTTTCTATTTAAGGAAAACCCTATTTATATAAGTTATGTATGCTTTGTCTTAAAGTTACAGAAATGTGAAATGCAAAACTATGTATGAAAAGTGCAAGCATTTTTCAAATAGACTGATTGGGACTTGGACTATGTGACTAGTCACAGTTTACAAATCCCAGCAAATTGAAGTACTATGAAAACTAAGCTAGAGCGGTGAGATTTACAAGAAACTGTTAAATGTCAAAATTAAACCTACCAATTCTACCCATATGACAAAATAATCTTGTACCCAAATGGGATATATCCGTCAAAAGGAGAACATTTGATGGTTTCTCAATAAGGTATTTTCAAAAGGCACATCATTATTAGAAAGCATTCCACTACTAACAAAGAATAAGTATTTCTTGTCTTCAAACCAATAGCTGAACTCGATAGAATATTGGAAATTAGGTAAAAAGTTGTGATGCATTCATTTTATCGGATTCAGTCTCTTGCCAAAGCATAAGGGAGGAATCTGGCTATCAGTATGAACCATAACCATGATATTATATATGCCGGGATTATATTTACAGAGATATAGGACAAGAAAGAAAGCCAGAGATTGCAAATTTTTCTAGACAAACACCTGGGAATCCTTTGATGCTAACTATTAATGATATGTTCGATCTTTCCATTTGCCTAAGTATAGTAAATGAAAAAATCTTTGTAAGGGTACATGTGGCCTTTCTTTTATTTATTTTTCCTGGTCCATAACCTCAGGGGATTGTCTTCACTTCGAAAAATTTCATAGTTTAAGGAAAAAATTTCATTACTTTGTCTTCCATTTAGAGGAGTTAATTGTCTTAATACAGAGATTGCCTTTTTGTCATTGATCTCACTGCATGGTCCCTGGAGACATCTGGATGTCATTTATCTCATGTTTTGAGCATTTAAATTAGTCCAATTCTTATAATTGCTCAGACCATGGAATCTTTCTTTTTTGATGTAGGAAGAACACAAACATTTGGATTGAGTGATATTGCAAGAACATGTGGGAAATGGAATATTTATTAAATTCTAGAAAGGATATTCTTTTTACATGGATAATTGCCTAGAATGCTGCCTGTCGAAAAGGGGAAAACCAATGCCTGAATACCAGTTCTATCAAAGATCGCATCCAACACCTCACCACCAACTCTGCCTGGGGGGTACATCATTGAGAAACTCAATTTTTCTCTTTTCAAAAAGGTAGAAAATATTAAGTGGTAACTTTCATGCACAAATAAGAACTTGTTGGTTTGGCAGTCTGTGATATGAAAAAGACCATAATGAACGGGCAGGGTCTGCAACTGTTGTTAGCAAAGCTTTCTCTAGTCTCCTACTTGTCCCTTGCCCTACTAAAGAGACTATGTACTCCATGAAAGATGAATCACATGGAAAAGTGATTGGCCTACCACCTGGCAACCCAAACTCCTCCTCAGACAATTCAAACAGCTAGAGGAAGATGGAGTTGTTAAGATGTGAAAGAGGAATTTCAAAGCGCCTTCCATCAATACTGTAAACAACGAAATGGCCCTTGTTAGCCACATCCGCGCCAATATTCCTTCTGTAAGAAATTCTTTTTCTTCTGATGGCTGCTGTCATCTGCGCCATCCATGCTGGTGTGATGAGCATCTTTGGACAGACCATACTATCTTAGTTACGAAAAAATGAATTAAGTGATCTGAAATCAAGAAAAAGATCTAGGTCTTTGACCTCTTGATTCGAGATGTGTTGGTTTTTGCCTCAGTGCAGATATTGGTAGAACGAACATCCCAATTTGTACAGAAAAATATCAATGCAGAAATATGTCTGAAAAATGACAGAATCCCTGAAAGGGACAAATAATGTGTTAGACAACGCGGTTAGTTTAGGAATCCCAGAAGACTAAACAAGGAAATACTAAGCTAGACTATTGAGATTAACGAGAAAAGGAAGCTGTAGAAAATAGCTGGCAGGAGTGCATTCCTAACTGGTGCACAAGAAAGCCTGAATCTCATAATTAAAGCCTCCAAAAAGACCCACATAGCAAAATAAGAATGTGCCAAATGCCATATATATATATAGTATAAAAGGAGAACATTTGGTGGTTTCCCAATAATGTGTGATTTAGGCAAGTATTTTGACAAGCACACATTGCTGTTAAGAAGCTTCCATCCCTGACATAGAAAATTTCATTTGTCTTTGTACCGGTAGACAAATTTAATTTGCAATTACATAAAACCGGTGTAATTTTATTATTGTAATATTAAATTTTATGAATCGACTATCCACTCTAAAGCTCTAATGAAGTGGGAGCCTAACATGACTCAAATTCATGTTACCATCTTAAATTTGATGAAACAACACTCACTCCAAAAGCTTAATCTTGTGGAAGGGAGGTGCTATATATGATTTTATACTTAAACAGGAAATGCCCGGGGGGGGGGGGGGATCTGACTATCAGCACACACCAATAGTAATGACCCATTCATTGCTGATGGTAGACTGTTCTACTACATAGTTTCTTTGTCATGTACAACCACAACTGTAATACCGAAAATTCAATGTTAGAATTTTTTTTACTTCTATTAAAAGTTCTTTTATGAAATTTCAAAAAATAATAATAATAAATTCAAATGCATGACATTTAAAATAGGGTATTAGACTATTAGATTGCTGCTGCAGTTGACATTTAACACTGTGTTAGACTATTTGATTCTCTTGTGTTAAATGTATCCATCATACTGAAGTAGGTTTGTTTCTACTAAACTACACTTCTAGAGTTTTAAAAGTACATATTGCACTAGGCATTTTGTTTAGAATTGGATTTTTGGTAATTTTTCAAAGATTCATATTTTGCAAAAACACTCTGGTCAATCTTATTCTACTTGTAAATTTTGCTACGAATTGGAATAGCCTTCTAGGTAAAATTTGGCCAAACCTTGTGAAAATTAATCATTTAAATCTGATATGTATAGTGAAAGTTATGGTAATTTTTCAGTAACTGCGCAAATGTGGGTCATGAATTTAGAACTAACATATTCATAGACTTAGGTATTTTTATGTGATTGAAATTGAGTCTATCTATAAATATAAAAATTATAACCATACGTCTTAATTTTAAATAGCAATTGGAATCACCTCAATCCAAGTTTTGTAGGTCAAGATATAATAGTTTTTCTAAAACATGATTGTGCCGGAAAATTTGGATTATGAGACAATTGGAAGAAATTTTGGTTAACCCTAATATTGATCTTTTTAAGTGCTAAATTTGTATTTATTATCTTAGGTTAAGACAATCGAAAGGTTACGAGAGATTTATCTTGGATTGGATTGTGGATTGGGAATATCAACCCTCTCAAAAGATGAGAGAATGCATGATTATGAATTTAAATGAGAAAATATTTTATTTGATTTTAAAAATATTTTTAAAATTTGTTTATAAATTAGTTTGTAATTGTAGAATGCCCTGAAATGAGAGTTTAAAATATATATATGTATCCAATATATTTATAAATGAATTCATACCATATTTCATTAGAAATTGTATTCATGAATATTATAATATGGTTTGATAACCTATTTGTCTGAAGTCATGATACATTTGATAAGATTGAAATATTTGTAAAACGATGATGCATGTGATGATAAATAACTATATTCATTTCCTTTCACAGGACGGCTCGATGGGGTGACGTGGTTGGAGGTTTATATGACTAAAAGGTAGCTACGCACGAGAGGTGCCTCCTAGGTTATTCTATTTGGACTAGATTGGTAGCACCCCAAGGGAATCCCGAGCCAATGCCAAGGTCGGAGGTATCTGTGAATTAGAAAAATGTGAAAATCTCTTGACGTTTTTGCTCTTGGTCATAGTAGACCATTGTCGAAAACTATATTTTTGACGTTTCCGCTCTTGGTCATGGTAGATCCATTTGAACTTGATATTTGGTATGAAATTATAGAATTTATGGATATAATGACAATGATTTGGAATTATATTTGACATGTATATAATCACTCCTCATTTATTGTCATAACTTGTCACTCCATTCACTGAATATTGTTTATACTCAACACTCCTATTTTTATTTTTACAGAGAAAATCTAGTTTAGATTTGTGGCCACCTAGTACCGGATTTGTAGAAGTTTATTTTGTCGGACCCCTTCGAGTACTAGTCTTCTTTAGATTTGAGATATTAGAAGACCCCAAATAGAGGGAAAATTTATAACTATTTTGGAATCCTATTTTATACTATGTTTATTTGATTTGAGATTTGGTTATGGTTTATACACTTAAATGAGATTCATCTTTTTATTTCTTTTGAATTGTTTGAGTAGAGTTTGATATGGATCCCTTGAGTCGGAACCTATTTTACGCTTTTTGAATTTGATTTGAATGGCCAGCCTCACGTTATGCATGTATGTTTTGAACAAAGATGAACCGGACTTATTCTTTATTTGTGCAATAAATGCATGCTAGTTTATTTTGATTTGTTAAATTATTTTGGAAAATAGATAGGTATCGATAAATATCTTGTGATATTTTGGTGTACGGATTAGGTTTATCTATATTTTGGGATAATGCGCCGGTTATCATATAATCGATCCAATTATCGGGGCCCGACAACAACCTTGTGCATCAGAGTGAAGGCAGCAGAAATCGGTTCTTTCACATACTTGAAACTGAAGTGGTATTCCGTTACACGTCACTGTCCATGCCGGCTTCATTTAAGAAATAGTTCTTTTAACTTCAAATTGAAAATTGTTCTGATCAAGGAGTTGTGGACAACTAAAATAAAGGTTAACTGGCAAAAGTACCAAGAACGAAAACTTCTTTGATGCTTAGTGTTAGCATTGTGATCCATCTTGTCATTTGCCAAAGAATGCCAAAACTGAAAATTTAGTTACTGGCTGAATCTTTGTGAAGTAGAAAAATTTCTTGGATATGTCAAAGAGCGCAGCCCCACAACTATAAGAATTGTCTCAACTTGGAAGACTTTCATAGCCTTGGCATTACTTCTAAACTATCATGGAATAAGGATAAAGGATGGAGACAAAAACAGAAAGCATGGCCGCTATCAAGGGACAAGGACCCTTGTCTGTGGTTAAAATTGTGTGTCCAGTATACGATGAAAATACAATCCAACAATTTCTATATTTTGTTTATCAAAATCAAGTTGAATGAAATGAAAATCATTGCAAATCCAAAATTTAGTATTTCCATCAATGCTTGCAACTTAATCCAAATCTAATAGTCACAGGGTTTCCTGTTTGTCATTTATGATCTAACGTTAATGCTAAGTGGTCACTGAGACAGGTGTTAATTGATCTCATGTTTATGCTTTAAAATCAGCTGCAGTCTTACATAATTAGGATCGTAAGTCTCTTTTCTAATGTAGTAACATCACTTTAGACATTTGAAATGAATGGCAAAGGAAGAACATATGAACCATGCATAGTTTATTAATTTTTTTAAAGAACCAAAATTGTTTTACACAGGTCAATGCTAGAACACCAACCTATCCGAGAAGGAAAAAAATGCATAAATCCTAGTTCCTCACCCCAACTCTGCCATGTGGGTGCATGACTGAGAAATTCATTTTATTCCTTTCTCTTTCCAAATAAGGAAGAAACTATAAATTGAAACTTGTTAGTCACAAACTAGTATTTGCTGGTTTCTCAAACCGTGTGAAGAAGACAATAATGACCCTGAAGGGGTTGCAACTGACATTAGCAAAGCTTTCTCTAGTCTCTCATTTATCCCTCCCTCTACTAGAGAGACAATGCACTCCATGAAGAATGCATCGCATGGGAAAGTGATTGGCCCACCACCCGGTAACCCAAACTCTTCTTCTGACATTTCAAACAGTTTGATGAAAATAGAGTTGTTAATATGTGAAAGAGGAATTTCAAAGCGTCTCCCACCAGCAGAGTCAGCAACAAAATGGCCCTTGTTAGCCGCCTCTGTGCCAAGGTTCTTTCTGTAAGTAATTCTCTTTCTCCTGATGACTGCAGCCATCTGAGCCATCCATTCTGTTCCAATGAGCTTCCTTGGATTGAACATACTACCTTACTGTATGTTATAAGTGATGTGAAATCAAGAAAAATATGTTGCTCTTGTTTTTGTCTCGAGATGTTGACTTTTGCCATGCAAATACCGGTAGAATGAACATCCCTATTTATACAAGTACCTGTGCTTGTGTTGCAGTCAGAAAAAATAAAAAGAAAAAATAAAATGCAAAACTAGGTTAGAAAGTTGCCAGAATTCCAGATAGAGAGTGAGAGAGAAAAATTATGTCCTAGACTATGCGGTCATTTTATGGAAAATAATCTAGATTGGGTGAGGTTTACAAGAAAAAAATAAGCTTTCTGATGTAGAACCAAGATAGCAAGAGAGGACTCTTAACTCGGTCTAAGCTTTGTATCAAGCACACAAGACAAAAATTATAATTATGTAAACTGGTATCTCGACAAGTAAATGTCATTACTAGAGATGATTCTATCACTAACTTGGAATAAGAATTTCATGTCTTGGTACCAGTAGATTAATTAAATGAGAACCTTGCCCAATACTAGTCTGCATCACCAAATAATTAGGACTCAAGGGTGTACATAACCAAGTCAAACCTGGAAATTAGTTTTCAAAAGAATTTTTGCCCTTAGCTGTTGCATCTTGGTCCTTTCTCGGTATACAAGCGTCATTTACACTGACCTAATGTGTATATCAACCTCCAAACAGAGGGAAAAGCATATCTTCAAATCTGCTCTCCACCTTGGTCAATTTGAATCATTGTTGCCAACTGACTGACAGCAGTAATGGTTGATTATATATTTAGTAATTAAACTCAAATGTTTCCAGGTGCAGCACCTTTTTTTGCACCCGGCGGAAGTACCACCAACCGTCACCCTTCTATGCATAGCATCATTTTACGTTACTAGTTTAAATATGGTAACCACTGACTAAGTAATAATACCCCACGTTTTTGGGACGATATGTTAACAAGTTGGTTCTTACACGAGAACTTGCCAAGTCAGTCATTCACTTTAATCAATTGACCCCAAATGATCCATCAGGCAGCAGTTACTTCACTGTATGATGGTGTATGCACTGTTCGCATAGCCATTCGTCACAGTTGTGCCTCATGTTCACAATATTATAAGCCTGGGAACTTTGGACCAAATTAGTCATGAGCGACTTGACAGACAAAAATAGAAATGAGGCATGTCCTTCCTGAATTTGTTACTTTGATTTGAAAATATGACCGAAGATGCCTATGACACCATTGTGTCCGAGTCGCTGTCTCTCAAGGATCTTTATTTTCAACACCTTTGCAGATGGATACACTAATGAATCATTAAAAGAAATTCTCTTATTTCTGTCTCTCTTTCCAAAACAAAAAATGTTGCAACTTAGATGGCAAAGAAGAACCGACTAGATGTTCTCTACCAGCGGACTGGTTCTTAATCATAACATGGCAACTTGAAAGGGCCATTACTTGGCCACCTAAACTTGCTGCTCAATATAGTTTTGTACAGCTCTATAAGTCCTCGACTAGGAATCTCCTGTAAGTACTTTAAAAGATGAATAGGCTATTATTGCCCACAGTGTGTTGCAGATCATTTCTGTAACATGTCTAGCCCTTTTTCAATGACTATTCTTCTCTCAGTGGAAGGTCTATGCTGCCACTGCTTGGTATTTTCATAACATTCGTTTGATCCATCATGCTTGGTTACAAGAGGGAACAAAACCAAAAAAATTAATAAAAAAAAAGTCTAAAATAGATAGACAAAAAGATTTTACCTAGGACAATCTCTTTTGAATCTCAAAGGGCTATTGTAAACCAAAAAAAAAAAAAAAAAAAGAACAAAATCCAAGCGAATTGGTGATGCTAACAAGCACAGGAATTGTTGCCAGCTTTTATCCCTTTTATAGCATAGAGTAAGGAAACATAATCAACATAAAGCCCTTATAGAGTATATCAAGTGGCAGCAATCTCCCCTCATAATTATGTTTTGCCATTATCTTATTAAATTCAAATCCATTTCTTGTTATTCTCAAGCTACACACTTCTGCAGACAATGAATTCCACGAGTCTTTCTGGATGAAAGAGACAAAGGTAAGCTTATGGGAAACACAAGGGAAATAAAAAGAAAGAAATAAATAGTCTGAAATCAGTCCCATCTCCATGAAACAAACATAAAATTTTTTTACCGAGGACATGAAAGCTTGATAAGTGAACTTATTTTAGATGTTGACCAATAAGGGCCACATGAGCTGAGACCAGAAAGCAAGCCATCCAGAAGGAAAGTCTGGACCCCTTCAAAATGGAATTGCAGGCATCGCTGAACATGAATATATAATACGAAGTGTTTCCTTCAGTCTATAACATTGTTATGGCTCAACTTCAAAAACTCAGAAAAGTGGCCCAACTATTGCGGAAGATTGATGAAACTAATATGAATGGATTCAGCAACAGAGGATGCGCATGATGTGGAACATCGATGGTTGTAAGGCCTACCAGTTTTTTCAGAAATAATGCCAGAGATACCACCCAGCTCGCCTAATGATATAAAGCAGATTTAACCCTCTATATAATACAATTATCTAACTTTTACAGTCTCAAAATTCACACCTCAAGTTTATTCTTGGTTGACCCATCTCTGGTATGTCACATGATTAGCGGCTGGCTGCTACTATGAAAACTATTCCTGAAACTTAGAATTTAATTAGTTTCTCTACCAGATGCCTTGCCATTGTGTCTAATGATGATAAAAATCCAAGCCATCAATTTATGAAAGAATATTCACAGAACTGCGATTACTTCCTAAGTCATCATGATCATGGTGTCGCAGTTTAGACAATCCTGGACAGAGAGAGGAAAATCCTGAGCAGTCCCTTGTTGCAAGGGACGAAATCAAAACTGTTTCTAACTCCTCAACCCTCCAAGTATTTAAGAGACTGTACTCCAGGAAAAATGCATCACATAGCAACCTAAGGGGCTGATCAGGCTGCAAGCCAAACTCCTCTCCTGACATTCTCAATAGCTCTTTAAAAATTTCAAACTTTAGAAATGAAACGAGAATTGAGCAGTGTCTTCTATCAACTGTGTAAACAACAAAGTGACCACAGATGATGCACCAATTCCCGTATTTATCATACTTTCTGTCCTGTGAAGCACAGTTCCTTTTGTTTTGGGAGATGCTGCCTTCTGCCATTTCTTTGATATTTTAATGAGCTTTTTCAGACTGACCATGATGTCTCTCTTAAAACCAGAGTAAAGAAGACTAGAGCCTTCTTCGCTACCGCCAATTGTTTCGATGGAGAAAGCAGTGTAAGCAACATAGATTCTTAAGGTCATATATACCCTCCGATATATATGTTGTTTTTTTCTTGGGACTTGCATCCTGTGGACTGCAAAACCAATAATTTCTGTCCAATAGCTCCAAATTTGCTGACAGCTTGTATTTCACCGGTTTTCCTTTAGTAATGGATCCTAGCATAGAAACACAAGAGACACCTTAAACAAAGCTAAAGTAGCGATGGTAACTAGAAGAATATGGAGCAGTTACATTTGGTAGCGATAGTCATGCAAGCTTTTTCATGACTACAATTAACTACATTATCTGTCCTGCTTTCGCTGCAACCCTCATCTCTTTAGTATTCCTCGGACGAAATGGGACATCGTCTTATTAACTGAATGAAATGTTGGCAGTCCCATTAATGTGATTCGTTGCTTTGCATGTGATACAATATTCACTATCATTCTCAGTTTCAGTGTGGGATACGGCATGATGTTGAATATAGTTTGTAATATGTTGTGGACATTTGTCCCATATTGAAAAGTTGAAGAAAATGTTATGGGTATATAACTCATCAAATTTGAAACCAATTGAATTTGGTTAAAATGGTGTGTTGGAGGGAAAATGAGATTTTTAATAAATGACCATAAATAAAAAATAAGTGTTTTTCGGTTATTGATTTTTTTTATTTAAAAGGCATAATTTGAAATTAAATAAATTTATATTTTTTAATTAAAATGTTATTTTCTAAAAATTAAGTGATGCCTATTGAATAAATGATTGTTTTTTTTAATTCAAAAAAACATATTTATTATGACTTTTGAATGAAAAATTTCTCATAATTGCAATCTTTTATTTTCTATAAATACTTTGTCTCACCGTTATGGATACACACTTTCAGATTTTTTAATCATTCATAAATTTTTTTTCTGAAAAGTCAAAACTTAAAATTTTGTTATCTCAAATTTCTGTTTTCGATTTGCATATCTTAAAAGAATTTATCGTCAATCTAACCAATAACATAATGGAGACATAATTTTCTTAAGAACAATGATTGCTTTACGTGCAATTCAAATTTTCCAAACACACGAGACATTGACCAGAGCTCTTCGTTGCCATTTTGGGCCACGGAAAGCAACATGGCAAAATTTTACCGGATGTTGGTTAATAGTTTGGATCATGAAAAAATGTAAGAAATTTTTGTCTTATGGTTGTTTGAAGCAAATACCTGCCCTGTTCCACTGCGAATTAAATTAAGGGGCAAAACCAAATGGAAAGGTTGTTCATGCTGAATCATGATCCATAAAAACAACAAATTAGATTTTAATTCTAAATTTTGAGATCGGCCATAAAATATAAATATTGAAAAAAAAAAGTATTGATTTAATTAATACGAATTCTACTATGTCATTCATTTTTATCGAAAACCATTTACTCAACTAAACCCTTAATTATCATATTTTTATAAATAATTTACATTTAAATTTTTAATGATCTATCTATACGTTTTACTAAATTTTTTATATTTAAGTTCTTGTTACTACTAACTGTTGCTACTTTGAGTTTTCGTTACACACGCCTAAACTATTTCAAACGATATTTTCACGTGTTATCAACAATTGAATTAAATTTTAACTTATTATATATCTTTTCATTTCTAATTTTATATTTTTTTAGTTTTATCATACATTCAGATAAATATTTATATTTCAGTTATAACCATTTTATACTTTTGTTATTGTTTAATGGCCTAATACTTGGTATCATACAATAGTATATGTTTTATTACGATTTTATAAAATTTTCTATTCAAATACAATTGTATCTTACAATCATAAAGAACTCCAGATGCTATTTTTCATTTTATATAATTTGTTTGAATCTTATGATTTTATATCTCCATTTACATTGTCATCACTCTAAATGAATGGAATCAAGATATCTAAAATATTCACCTTTGGTATGTCTTTTCCTTCTAACTTAATTGTTTCTTAACCATTTTGATGATCATCATTAAATTTACATCTTATATACTCAGTTTTTGACATATTCAATCCAAATGCTCTATATTTTAGTATATCTCTCCATAAATTTAATTTAGCGCTAATATTCTCTCTAATTTGATCGATTAATACGATATTATTTACAAACAATATATATTATGATATTTTATTTGAATATTTTTTATGATTTTGTATCACTATTGTAAAAAAGTGGGTCTTAATGTTGAATCTTGATAAAATCCAATATTAATAGGAAAACTATCGGTAAGACTCCTACAAGTTCTTACATGGTTACATATCTCTCGTGCATATCTCTAATAAAATTAATATATTTCAAGAAAATCTATTTATTCAATAATACCCATCACACCACGTCTCTAAACCATATCATATGTTTTTTCTAGGTCAATGAATACCATATGTAGGTCTCTCTTTTATTCTATAAATATTCTATCAAATGTTTTAACAAGTAAATTGTTTCAGTAGTAGATCGTTTTTTACATAAATCCAAATTGATTTTGAAAGACATTTATATGCAATCTCAATCTATATTTTATCATTCTCTCCCATAATTTCATAATATAACTCATAACTTTAATTTCTCTGTAATTGAAACAATTTTATATGTCTCATTTATTTTTATATAGTGATACAAATGTGTTCTCTCTCCATATTTGGGGTACTTTTTTATTTGTTAAATTTTATTAAAAAGATCAGTTAATATTATTATATCAAATTTATTTAAATATTTCCACACCTCAATAGTAATACCATTAAATCCTATGATTTTATTATTTTTTATTCACTTTTAAGGTTTCCTTTACTTTTTTAAGATGAATTTTACGTTTAAAATAAACCCTCCAATGATTTCTTATATCCTCATTTTTTATCAGTATAGTATTTGTTTTATTTTTAATACATGTAACACTATTTACATCGTTTCCATTCGCTGTGAATCAAGGTCCATAATAGTAATAAATTTCAACCGAATGGTATCTCGTGTTGGTGGCGTATTTGGTTTATTAAGGTATGGTGGCCTCCTCCAGAGCAAAAGAAAAAGCAATAGCAGCATCCGCAATGTTAGCAAAAGCAGCCAAAAAAGAAAGTTGTGCAGCCTCTTCGCCTTCTAATTGTGGGAATTGATCATGTGTCGAATACCCAAAAAAAAAGGAAGAAGAAGAAGGATTTTTCTCGAGCACTTCTCACTCTGAATCTCGGGATCCAAACAACCAACTTGCGAACAACTTGAACAAGGATAATAGGCGATGACTCCAAGAACCGTGCCCAATGAGAATACCATATGTACCAAATTTTAGAAACTGTTAGCATGGGATATTTTTTGCCATAGATGAGAGGCACATATTACTTGCACCAAAGGGAAAACATGCCTAAATGAGAATGGCGAATGTCACGACATCACTTATGATGCAAGCAGTGACAAAAGTTATCTACCGTTCTTTATGTTTTGGCCAATATTTCTGATATTTTGGCTACCATTCCTGATATTTTAGCTCTCATAGATATTTTGAGGTGAGATTTGCTATTCTTTACAAAGACCAAAGACATGAATGAAAATTAGAGCTCTACTCTTCATCTCCATCATCTCTTTGCTTTCTCTCTTTCATTTTTTTAAATAGCCAACAGACAAACCTGAAATAAGATAGGAGCAGTACGTGGAAGTAGCTTTGTATATTCAAGAAGAGCAAAGAATACAATGTTGGACAATCAGCTAACTGAAGTAGATTAAAAAAAGGGGAAAATCAAAGCTTGGAAATATTCATAAGATGAATATCAAAAGAAATTAAAAATGCCTGTGGTGTTATTAGTATATCACTAGAAACTTCATTAATTATTTTTGGAAAGCGGTACATAATTCTGTGTTCTCAATTAAAGATCACGAGGCATGTTGAATTAAATAAAATTAAGTAATTCTGAATTATTACAGGGGAAATCTACACAAAGATGGCAATTGGATTCATCATATAACCAGTAATTACAAGTGTGGTAAATAAAATTTAGTAAATTATTTACAAAATATATTTATATGTGTATGTATATGTAGATAATGGGTAGTTGATCGACAACAAACAAGCAACAGCTGGCTTGTTATTAAGTTCATTATGGGAAGGCAGCAACGATGAACACCCAGATCCATTGGCAACAACTGACATTAGCAGAGCTTTCTCCAAGTTGTCATCCATCCCTCTTCCTGTCAATGAGATTAGATACTCCAGGGCAAATGCATCATATGGCAGCATGATAGATCCACCCACTGGCAGCCCCAACTCCTTTCTGACATTCTGAACAGTTGTATGAAAACAGCATTGTTATGATGTGAAATGGGTGCCGCAAATCGTTTCCTATCATTCGTGTAAACAACAAAATGGCTGTCATTGAATGTTGAGTTTGTATTTGTAGCACTAGTTCTTTTGAATGAGATCCTTTTTCTCCCAATGGCTGCTACCTTGTTCTACTTCCTTGCAACTCTCATAAAGCTTAGATTGTGCCTTTGCTAGGAAGAGAAATTGCAAATTCAGGTCTTCGCTTTGCTATGGGAATAAAAACATGCGATTGTCTTGTACGCATACTATTAGAAAGGGGAAAAAAATACCAACTTACCTCTTGAAATGAATGTTTCCTCTATGGGAATGTCAAAATGCACCATTTTATCAAAACAACGGTGCTAAAACAATGGGATCACAAAAATGCCAACACAGATTTCACATCAGGGCATCAAATGGCAATTTCTTTCGTGGGAGCCTCCAACTCCATCCCATCCTTAATAAATAAGCCTCCTTTTCAAATACCATAAAATGTACCATATTTCATTACCCATTGTGAAAATATAAACAAACAATTAAATTGTAAAGGGTATAACTCTTTAATCATGCATACAATAAAGAGTAAAGCCCATTTTGTTCCTCCTAGAGGTATGGGCCTGGCTGTTCTGTGTCTTTGTCTCTCCCTTTCACCAAAATATATATATATATATATATATATATGAAAATCAAAAAAAAAAAAAATATATATATATATATATATATATATATATTTATATATATAGTTTAAAAATGATAATCGGGTAGCCAAACCAGTTCCTTCGGTCACTCTGTGTGCGGCAGTCCAAAAGGGGCCCACTCCTCGATGCCTAATCCGGAACGGAAGAACTGCAGGCACTCGTAGAGTCTTTCGACTATCAAGGTCGGTTGGTGTATTGAGAAGGGCTCTGTATCTCTTAATTAGGTGTTCAGATTTGAGGTTTTTTTATAAATAAAAAATTATTTTAGGAAACTTTCGTTTTTATAGGAGGTTCGATAGTCAAGTCGATCCAGATTAATAAAAAAGAAGCTCCAGACACCCGGGTCGGGGACCAAAAAAAAAATAGAGCCTTTCACCTTATAAGTCTCGGTCGGTCGATCGGTCATTCTGGTTCTTCATCACTCTCCTCTGCATTTTGGCTTTCACTTTCGACAACCTCCCCTTTTCATAAAGGCCGAAACTCCCTGAACCAACCGGCAATCGATTGGGGGCGCGGGAAGAGATGGCGATGCGAGCGATTGCTAGCAGAAAAACCCTAGGAGGAGGCTTGGGTCTACTAGGGTTGAGGGCGAGCGGGCTAGGGTTGGCGCGGCAGCAGTGTCGTGGATTGCAGACCTTCACGCTTCCCGATCTTCCCTACGACTATGGTGCTCTCGAGCCCGCCATTAGCGCCGAAATCATGAAGCTCCATCACCAGAAGCACCACCAGACTTACGTCACCAACTACAACAAAGCTCTTGAGCAACTCGACGACGCTATCAACAAGGGCGACGCTCCTGCTGTTGTCAAGTTGCAGAGCGCTCTCAAGTTCAATGGCGGAGGTCCTCTCTCTCTCTCTCTCTCTCTCTCTCTCTGTGAATTGATTTAGATCATATTACTAATTAGCATGTTTGCTGAAGAAGTCGATATCTTGATAAGCTCATAATGAAGCTGAACTATATGTTCGATTTATTTTTAAGCCTTCCCAAATTGTAGCTTTTGTTTTGCGGGCGCATATGAATGAATGAGGTTGCTTTTTCCCCTTACAGGTCATATCAACCATTCAGTTTTCTGGAAGAATCTCGCTCCCTCTCGTGTAAGCGTATTGGTTTTACCATGTAGTGTTTGCTTCCTCTGTGGTTCAGCCTCCTTTTAACATGTTTTTAAAAATGTTATGCAGGAGGGAGGTGGTGAGCCTCCGCATGGGTCTCTGGGTTGGGCGATTGATACCCATTTTGGCTCTTTGGAAGCTCTGATTAAGAAGATGAATACCGAAGGTGCTGCCTTACAGGGTTCTGGATGGGTGGTAGGTTTTTAATTGAATTGATGTCTTCCGTTATGTTCTTCTCTATCTAGGTTGGATGATTTAACTTTGAGCTGTTTACCTTGTTTCTTTTGCAGTGGCTTGGTCTGGACAAAGAGTTCAAGAAACTTGTTGTTGAAACTACGGCTAATCAGGTAAACTAATGTCAACTTAACGTCTACTTCTGAATTTCCGCTCTTATATGGAGGCTGGCATCTTCCTGAGGCAACTTCTTTCCAAATGTTTTTGGGCATATGATATTGACTTAAGCGAAGATTGGTTTGCTTTACTTCTGGTACCATGCTTTTATTTTGGTGTCATCTCCGGGTCATTGAAGTTTGACTTCCTTCTTATTTCTTTAGTGCAAATTTCCATCTTTTTCCGATTCTTGTAATATAGTCCTCATTTAGATTTCAATAATGTACTCTTTAGCAGATCAACTATCATTAGCCATAAAAGGACTAACCCAAAACTCAGTGCTTAGTTTATTGCTGAACCATAACACCATTTTGCAAGAGCCCTCCAAATATTCAATTCTCAGACTCAGATATTGGACCTAATTTTTTGTTATTTATAAATTTGTACTAGGCTGATTCCTTTAGCGGTGAAACTTCAGCACTTATTTTTTAATTGGAAACATTTTTGTTGATCAACTTGGCCATCATTTTTCTGAAAAGTGTTGCAATGATCTTTAAAAGTAACCCACTAGGATCTTATAGGACACCCCCCAACCTCCAAAGCAGACATGAAATTTTCCTCATCCAGCTCACGTAATTGTTCTCTAATAGAGATGGAAAACAGAGTAATTATAGAGATTGTAGTCTCCACCATTATCTTGCTAACCGTTTATGGTGGGTTCATCTGGGAAGTGCATAGTTTTGGCACATTCATGCATGCTTACTCCTCCAGAAGCATATGCCATGATAAGAGGTAGCAATTTATTCGTAGGACAGTCAATGAAATGTGTGATTATATATATATATATATATATATATATATATATACAATTTTATAGTTACAAAAGAGCTTGGAATTTGATTCTGTGCGAAAAAATTTCACTTATGTGGTTTAATCAATTGCTTGTTACAGGACCCTCTCGTAACTAAAGGAGCATGTTTAGTTCCTCTCATTGGAATAGATGTTTGGGAGCATGCATACTACTTGCAGGTACTGATTTATATGTTGTAGATAGCTTCAGTGCAGCATCTGTCATGTTTGATATTTTTAACTGATTAGCTCTTCTAAATTTGGTAATGCCTTAAATAGCTAGCTTTATCTATTCTTCATAATGAGATTTTGTTATTGTCATCATTATCAATGATTTTTCTGTGTATATTAACAATCTCTGCCGTATAGATAATTGGCCAGGAGCAAAAGCCATCTTCATTAAATACCTTCTTTACCTTAACCTTGTTTATCTTTCTTGTCTCCATGAAGGCAATAGTTTTCTGAACTTTTATTAATTATGCATTTTGAGTCTGTATGTGTTAGCCTTTTGACTCTATATCAAAGAAATTCCTTTTTCCAATCCAATGCCATTTCCTTTTTTCAACCCCAAAGCATTCCCACCAGGTGAAATGAAAGGCATATTTATGATACCCAATCCTCTCCTGGTTTCGGCGTACTTTCTCTCAAGGGTAATGCTGTGTTGATCCACTTGTCTCTATATTGGTTATGGCAGCTACCTCAAATGAGGGATGCACTTTTCCTACTTGTGGATGGGATTGGTTTCCCTCCCTCTTCCTCTTATTGGAACTAATTCAAACACAACTGGAGGAGACACCCCTCCCTCCATTGCCTGGAGATGGTGAAAGGACAGAAACATGGGAGGAAAGAAAGGAGTCCTGGAGATGACCACACACACACACACACACACACACAGGGCTTTTGTTTTCCTTCATTTTTCATGTGAACACTTTATTTAGAAAAGCACTTGCTATTTTTGGTAAAAATATTTTTGCCTGTGCATATACGCTCAGATATAATCTGAGATATCTTTGGCCTTTTCAATGGTGCAGTACAAGAATGTGAGGCCTGATTATCTAAAGCACATATGGAGTGTTATCAATTGGAAATATGCAAGTGAAGTGTACGAGAAAGAATCTGCTTGAGGGTCAACCGGCATCCAGGAGCAGCAGGGGTTTTGAGGGGCGAGATGGGTTTAATACTCAGTTCCCAGAACGAATAAAATGTTGTGACTTGCGAACAGGAGCACTACTAGTTTTTCTAGTGGGGATGGTCGCATCCCGGTTTATCTTTTGTGAATTCAAGATGAATAAAGTTGTTGTAGACCATTGTGTGATTCTGCCAAATGGCTTCTTGACCCCAAATTTGTGTTTGCTTTTGTTGCTATGTGTTCCTTGATTCATATATTGCAATTGCTTCATGTTTGATCACTTTTGGTTACAGCTGTGTATGCTTGCCAATTCGATTGCAGCCACCGCGGGTTGCTGGCTGAGCTAAATTCGGCCAACATTTTGATCACTCTGGGCCTTTGTCCGGTGCCCTGCCAAGTCAGCAGGGAGGCTTTCATGTTGGTTCTCCCCTTTATCGTTTTGACATCATCCAAGTACTTTATGAATGTAATGATATGAAATTGAATTCATAGAACTGTGATTAACACGATCTTTGGTTAATATTTTGTTTCATGAAAAAGATAAAGAAAAACAAAGGTAATATCATAAGGGTTAAATAAATAAAATTTTATCTTATAATTTATCAGTGTTATGTAAAATTTAGTCTATTTAATATTTTAATTTATTTGACTGACCTAGTGTTAAGAAAGAAAAAATAATTGATGTGTGTGAAAGTGAATCAATATTTCCTTTTCAGCAATGCTCGAGCATGCATGCATTTTTCACATGTGCAAGGAGAAGTTTAAAAATTCAAAAAATTAAAAATAAAAACACGGTGTATATTAAAAAATAAAATAAAATAAAATAAAATAAAATAAAAATATGGTGATCGGAAAAATAAATAAATAAAACAAGCTCTCTTGCATTACATGACCCCAACTTAAGCCCATACAAAGAGGAGCCCAAGCAAGCCGGTCCATTGAACAAAGGCCTGGGATTATTGGCCACTGCTTACAAGATATGAAAGGGGAGGTTTTGCGCCTACGCATATCTCTTCGTCGGGATAAAAACCCTAGGGAGCTGGGGCCTGGGATCCGCCGCCACCGCCGTAAGAGCAACTGTGTTGCTGCGTCCGTCGCGAAGAAGAAGGAAGGCTGCAATCATGACGTTCAAGCGCAGAAATGGAGGGCGCAACAAGCACGGCCGTGGACATGTTAACTTCATTCGCTGTTCCAACTGCGGCAAATGCTGCCCTAAGGTTCTCTCTCTCTCTCTCTCTGGATCTCTCTGGACCTGTTGCTTTCTATGTGATTAAAGAGTCAAAATCTAGTGAGGAGACTAAGCGTAGGTTTGTTGGTAACAGGACAAGGCCATTAAGAGGTTTCTTGTGAGGAACATTGTCGAGCAGGCTGCTGTCAGGGATGTTCAAGAGGCTTGCGTTTATGATGGTATTTTCGTACCCTTTTTTATTCTGTTCGTTTCGATAAACTTGTAAGGGATTCGTCATCTATTGAAATACGTGTATGTCTGTTTGTTTGTTTATGATGTAGGATACACACTTCCAAAGCTGTACGCTAAGATGCAGTACTGTGTTTCCTGCGCAATCCACTCTCACGTTGTCAGGGTTCGCTCTCGCACTGACCGGAGAATCCGTGACCCTCCTCAGCGCTTCATTAGGCGGAGGGTACCCCTCTCTCGCACTGTTGACGGGACTTGCTCTTGCCCCCCTTTTGTGTTGCTTATTTTGCTTTGCTGTTTGCTCTCTTACTTCCGCCGATTCCCATATTGCCCTATTCTTGATATTATCCTTGAATGATCGATCCCATCTGGTCTCTCTTGAATCTTGCTTGCATGATCTATACATTTCCGGGCTTCATCTTTCTTTTTTATATACTAGTTTTTGGGCATCCTTCCGACTTCTTAGAATGCAGACTTCTTTATCAGGGGTACTTTTCTATTAAGCATGATATATGGTGTAATATTTTGTGCTTCCATGAATTTACATTCTTTCAATGCTCTCTTTTTTGCCAACCGATGGGACTGAATGACTTTATGATTATTAAGCTTATCGTTGAGGTTATGCATGCCTAGGGGTGAAGTGAGGTGTGGGCAGGGGTAGCAGCCTCCCCCTTGAAAGTAGATATATAATATAAAAAATTATGGCCCCAAATATTTTTCACTCATTAAAACTATAACCCCCCAAAGAAAAAGAAAAAGAAAAATTATAACCCCTGATTAATGTTGTATTTCTCCCTTTATAAATTAATATAAATTTCGGGTTTCACCCCTAATTGTTCATTTTTTTGGAACTACTTAATTGAATTGCATGTTGCATGAGAGAAATGATCCATGATTACTTATTCATTGTATTTTATGATAGAGTTCCTGTCTTGCGGTCAAGTCTCAAGTCCATTACCACTCAAAAATTTACCACTCAAATGGCTTTTTTGTTAGCATGCATGTACTCATAAATAGCAAGCTAGAACAGATCATCTTCTACCTGTTTGCTGCTGCAGATGCTTGCTTTTTTGTGTATGTTCATTTGGCCTCGTATTTCCCATTTTGGATTGATGCTCAAGTGCTCAACTGGCACCACTATATTAGAAGTGCATAAACCATGTTCATCAATCCAGTTTGTTCAGTTTTATAACCACCATGGCTAGGGCTTGCTCTGAGTATAATTTATACCTTTATGAATTTGCATGCCCATATAAATAATAATGGCAATGACATGGCTGATGCCTGAATCAAATCTGTATTTTCACCACTAAAATATAAATTTTTTTTGTTCAAACAATTGAACAAGTAACGTAGCAACTGCATTTGCTTTTCCTTGTTTGACAAATAAGTTTTGCAATCATTTTGTATTATATGGTGTTACCGTTTCTTTAAACACTAATTTACTTGTTTTCCCGCTATATGTAGGATGATGCGCCAAAGCCTGGTCAAGGACCTCGTCCTGGGGTTGGAGCTTCCGCACCCGCTCGCACATAAAATGTTGTGGTTTTCTACTATTTCTGTTATGCTGTGGAAGTTATCCGGAAAGATTTTATTGTTCTTGGATATTTGTCTTGTTTGGAGATTTTGATCACCTCTTCTGTGTTTTGAGCTTAAGGTGTTAAGCGATATTAGAATTGATTTCTGGTACTATAGATGAGATGCAAAGTTGTGGGCATAACTTGCCTTTTCACAATGTATTCAGCTTATCTTTTCTGAATTGGCTTAGGTGCTTGATTAGGTCTTCAAATGTGTCAATCTTTACTATTTACCTTAGATTTAGTTGTTTTGCATAACAAGACAGCATAAAATTAGCTACAAAGTAATTTGAGTTTTCAAACCTATTTGCAAATCCTTTTGCAGCAATGTCATGGATTAAATAAGGGAATGATAGGTGTGCTGTTATAAAACCATGCCCTTGTCTCATTGCGATTTCATAAAAATTGTAGATGAGAGAATTTTTCAGACATGAAGCTTCATGCGATGCTTTGTGCTGGTGTCTCTGTTACAATCAGCCAGGGTTAAGAAGGCTGAAGGCCCCAATGGTGTCAATGAGCCAATGGAGTTTTAGGAGTTACTCACTTGTTGCTTTCACCTTTTGACACTGGCAATTGGAGAACCAATTGTCAGTGGAGTGCCTCGTCAGATTGCTATTCTGAGGAAGCATATGGCTAGGTGCAAGTGTTGGCTGCTAGATGCAATTTGAATTTGAGCCAGTAACGATGTAGAACTTGTTGGTGGAGCTCCCTTGCGATCTCTATGCATGATGCTGTGGGGCAGTTTGGCTTAACAGTCAAACGTGATCTGTTAGCAGCCCCCACCAAAGGGACAACGGAAGAATGTGTTGTTATTTAGGGGTCAAATGGTTGTGCGAAAGATGAAATCCAAATAGAAAGCAGTGTTGTTTAAGTCGGTGTTATTCACGAAACCTGTTTCTCGATTTTGGGGCTACTTATTTTGGTAATAGCAAAGCAAATAGAAAATAAAATGGTAACTAGTGTATTCCTAAACTAGTTTTGATCTTTTTTTTTTTTTTTTTTCCTATTTTATATATTAAATAAAAGAATTAGGGGCTGGGGTGTAGTGGAGTGGGAGGTCTTTAATGATAAAATACGAAGAACATGTGCAAAAGAAGATACTTTTGTTTAGGCTCGCTCTCTCGCCTTTAGGGTTTAGAGTTGAATCAAATATTGTGTGGGCGGGCGTGGCCGCAGGAGCTTTTAGAGAAACAAAGCTCTTCAAAGTTTAAAATACTTTGATTAGTTGAGTTCAAACAATAGAGGAGCCATCTAATATGGTTTTTTCTCTGTTGCTATTTCAAGCTTTAGCCAATTTATTCCTCTCTCAATACCAACCTCTCTCCTCTTTTGTTTCTTCAAAGTTATTCAGGAGAAACTCTTCTAGGGTTTCTTTTTATCAACTCTACCTGGTAATATCATCAAATCTTCCAAAAGCTATGAATCGTAGTCTTCTCCGGATATTTTCTGGCTTGTATGCTTATTTACTTGGAGCGTAAGGTTATGCATCATGAGTTTTTATATTTTATTTTTGGTTTTAGATATATATATATGTATATATTTGTAGTTTTGTTGTAACTGATATTTGAGGTTTTGGGTTACCAAAGTCTTCATTTACTTGGGTAAGGCATCGTGTGGAGCCCCACCAATTAGCATTCATAAACAAACCTCCTCGAGTATGTCATAAGTCGAATGATGTAGAAGAACTTGAAAATGAATCTTGGATTAAATAGATAAGCAAAGGAAGTTAAAAAATGTACCAAAAAAGGGTATACTATCATTGCTATATGGATATTCAAATCAAAGGGACCGCCATCGCAGTGGGTATGCCACCGTTGCGATGTACATCAAGTTTTTAACGAATTTAAACTTCTTTTGTTTTCTTTTTCTATTTTGTGCTTATTTCTTCCTTTTTGGGGGGGATCTTTAGGATTAGGTTAGACCCATGACACGCAGATGGGTGCCCTCTCCATCCCAAGCTCTAGGTGTAATTGACATTTGCCTAGATAGTCCGTCTGTAGTTATCCCTAGCGAGAATGAACTCAACTTTGACTTCAATAAGGTAGCGGTGGGATACCCACATTTTATCGAGCACCAGGAGGTTTGCTTTGGATTTCTAGTTGTATGGTACTCACGGCGATAGAGCAAAACTGTTTTGTCTAGAGCTCTTGAGTCTAAAAGACCGTTGTGCTGCGGAAAGGGTATGTTCCAAGTCAATTGCAATGTTTATTTTTTCTCCAAAGGCCAAACGATGCATGTTACTATTCAAAGCCAAGAGGTTACATGCTTTTTTTTTTGTTTTTTTTTTTGTACTATTCCGATTAATATCCGGAACTATATTCCGACTAATTCAGCTCAGAACTTGTAATGATCCATTTAAGGGGATTACCCTTCCAAAATAATTTTTTTCATATCTAAATCACGAGTCAAACTCGGGAACTTGGTTACGTACTTATTGCTTACTCTTACCACATCATACGTGCGTATATTACTTTGCAGCCAAAATAAAAATTTTGTAAAATACATCCCTTTTCTTTTACTATGAGCCTCCGAATTTTGAAGTGGTATCACGTAAATAACTATCTTGGATTAGTATTTGATTTTAAGCAGAATTACCCCTCAGCAGCAAGTGCACCATGCAGAAATGCAAGTAAGATGGCTTTCAGTACAATGCCTTGCCAATCTCAAACATGGCGCCAAAATTGTATTCAACAACAATATTCGAGCTGAGGTTACGGCATATCGTACTCAACTCCTTTGTATGTGGTCCTCTGCTTTAATGTCCCTGTGAAACCAACCAACTCTGCTGCCACCAATGCACAAAAGAACTCGATTGGATTGGAGATTTGCTTCAACCCACCCTAGCATGTTGACAGGTGCATTGGATGAATATTTCAAAACAGCATTCAGCTAGCTGCAACTGTTCAACGCAGTTCTAGTTAACTCTTTGAGACCATTATACAGGTTATATCCATCAGCTTTGCCGGAGCTCCTTTGCAATCCGTATGCATGTTGCCATAGGGCAGTTTGTCTTAATTGCATTAGAAGCAATGTGTGATCTTGTAGCTGCATAACCCTCCTGCACGATTGACAACCAACAATTCCGACCCAAAGAATAGCAACACTTTTTAAGATGAAGTGCATATATTTGATGGGACAATGCTGTCATTCAGGAACAGATGCTGTATAGCCCAGTATATAGGATATTTTTACCATTTCATTGAATACAGTCCAGTATTGCAGTTAGGCACCGCCAGACATCTAATCAAACAAATCTTAGACAGGCATGCGAATAATGCCCCCATAAAAAGAACGACAGATTACATATAAAATGTGTGTGGGTGTGTGTAAATATATATATATAAAGAACTGCCATAACTAAAATAAAAGAGTGGATATATAAAGAATTTCCATGCGATAGGTAGGCCTTGACATGACTTATGTCACAAAATTGCAGAAATGGGAAGGAAGAATACCTTCTGTATAGAGTCCATCATCGCTCTCAGTGTAGGGGAATTGACTTTTGAACGGCTTGCTACCTACAGCATGAGCAAAGAGCATTTATCTATCAAAGGAAGAAGATGGGATAAAAAGAAAGGCAAACAGAACTCAGATCAGAATAGAATAAAAACCTCATCTAGTTTAATGTATCCAAACGGTAAGCTAGGGTCAGCTTCATCAATTAATTGGTTTAAAAGCTTTTCCAGATCTGTTCTCATGCCACCACCTGCCCAACCCAATTTTTCAGCCAAAAGCAACATCTCTTTGAGATACTTAGCATCATGAAGAGGTCCAGTCCAAAGAGGTCCCGAAACAACAAGTGAACTAGGGACCTGGAAGAGGAAATTCAACTGTCATCCAATGTTTGTAAAGAAGTTCCCATATTAATACCTACAGGATTGAAGTGTTTTGGATCATCTTCAACACAGATATTCATATGGCAGTGTGACGTACACGAAATAAAGCTCCAGCTTTTGATAGTTCAACAAGAACAGGCAAAAACAGAAGGAAGCAGAACTCTTTCATACCCTGGAATTGCTGCAGGGACAACACATTTGGCCAAGTTGATCCCATGACCATGCTTGAGAATGTCCACAATTATGACAGTAACTTATGAAACCATAATACCTGCCATTTAAGAAGCAGGAAGCATTGAGGAATATCACATTGGAACTGGCAATATCAAACACATGAAACAAATCAAACTACACAAATAAATAAATAAATAATACCTATTCTCAGGAAGCTTCCCACGGTTTACCCGAAGCATGACTCTGAAAACTGGTCCATGATAAGAGTAATAAGAGAAAAGTGGGGAAACATGATAGCCCAAAATGGCTGCATCACGAATTGCCCCGCCTATAAGCATTCGCAAACCAACCTCATTCGAACAAGGCATAGGCCGAACATATGCTCCATATGCAGCTAATGAACTACACCACAGTATTGAAAAAGTATAAAATAATTAATAACACTTTCCTCCACAAACTTGAGGTGAATGATTGTTTCATAAAGTTTCACAAAATTTGAGATGCTTTAAGGGCGGGAGATCCTGAGGTTGAGTTATATATTACCAACGCACCATTTTAAAATTTCCTCCAGTCTATTCAAAAAAATATCACGTACTTTGACATATTTCCAACACCCCCCACCCAAAACACCCTCATTAAAAATTTCAAGTGATTAGAGATATTACTCAACACATAAGAGTTCAAGTTTTTGAAGTGGACTGATGTTTCACAAAATTTAAGGCATATACATGTGATGCATACACACAAAACCAACAACCATTAATCAAAAAACTAAACCCAAAACAAGGAGAAACTTACTGGTTAGGCCTATGACCACCGGAAGAGTAACCATCAGTGGAGGTTAGATAAAGCAGTCCATCCAATTTCAACGCACTAAACGCGGTCCTCGTAAACATGGAATCACTCCCAAAGGAATCGATGTCAATGAGGTCAAAAAAATACCTTTGCAGATAACAATCGGCCAAAATCCGATTAGCATCAAAATGGGTGATAACCCATTTTCTCTCTCCATCCGAAACCCTAGATACACGAGACAGATTGTGTAAAATGACATTCCTGTACTCGTCGTTGGCATCGTTTGCAAGAACGAAGTCAGCTTTAGCTTCAACAAGGTACCTGAGGGACCGAATGCCGCAACCGCACATTGCGTCGAGAACTCGGAGATTTCCTTTGGATTTCTTGTAGAGGGTCGCGGCGAGGACTCCGAGGTCGCGACCTGTGGCGCTTTCGCGGCGGAAGAATGTACCTCCAGTGTCGAATTCGAGACCTCTCTCGGTTTCTATTTGGCATTTGGTCGAAAGTTTTGCAGGTTTTATGTGAACAGGAAAAGGTCGGTGAAGGAGAGAAGAAGGAATTAGGGCTTTGGGGGGAGGAGGAAGAAGGATAATATTCATGGCGGGAGAGGAAAACGGATCAAATCTCACCTTAACTTTCGCAGTGTGCAAGTCCGTGGAAACTTTCAGACCTAAAAGCTGAAAACGGTGCGTTTGAAGTTCTTTTTAAAATAGTTATAAATAAAGACCTAAAAACAGATTTTTTAAGTATACTAATAGCACCAACCCCAACTTTCAAAAATTACGACAAGGGTTTTATTTTTATTTATTTTACTAATTGAGAAAAGGTGTTCAGGATAACTAGTAATTTTAAGTGTGAACCTCCCCCTATTCTGAAATACATTGTTTTAATTATAATTAGAGCCAAACTGAAAACTATTGCATGCTTCTTCCAGCTAGTAGTGATTCATTCATATTTATGCAAATCTCACGCTGTGCCATGCCACCTCTGTGACCTTGAATAGTGTGCTACGGATCATTTCTTGCGGATATATCTACAAAAATAGCGAGAGAATAGCACCATAGGAACCAAAACCCTGCAGCCGAAAAGGATGAAAGGCCCGAATTCATAGATCTATCCATACTCTTTTATCTCTTTTATTATTATACAACAAATCCATCCAGAAGTTGATTTACATGTGCAACATTGATAGGCAATCCCAGCCAGCGTATACAACCATTGTTCAATGCCCTTGCCAGCAGAAATGCCATTAGTTGATTCTCAGGAGTCCGATTGTTTTGACCACAGCCAAATACTAAAAACTAAATATCCGTGTGAGAGACTGTTTGGGGGGTGAATATATACATTCCGCAGTCGTGTGAAGCAACTTCAGCACTAAATGATGTCACTGCATCTTCAGAAACATCTTCATGCTGCCCCGAAAAAAAAAAATGATGCGGTTACCATAACAAAGTTTGAAGCTAAACTGTAATACTAAGAAATTTGATCATACACCATGAGGAACACAAAGGGCACTTCAATTTATGGTACCTCCCAATTGCATCAACTCAAATCTTGTCGAGGAAAAAGAAACTATGAAATACAAGAGGGAAGAGAGCTGAAGGAACCTATAACAAAAGAAATCATCCCAAGGGAATACTAGATTATTTTTCAAGTATCATTTGAGGTCATTAGCGCTGAGATGTATAAGATTATTATGCAGAAATTTTGAGGCAAATAGTTTGACCTACATTCAAGCATGGCACACATAATTTGTAATTCCTAGGTTTTCAAAACTTGCAATCAAGGCCACTGAAAAGGCTCGTACAGGGACTACCATTCAGGCATCCATGTGTAGTGTCTACTCACCTTCCACAGATTTCTTACTGACACTGTCGAAGTGGATTCAAGGCCAAGTGATTCCCATTTGGCTGTAATATTTGCAGCTTCGGAACATCGATTCCAAAGAGCCACAACCAATCTGTTTCCAGACAAGGGTCCTGCCCAAACCTAGAAATATATACATGAAATTAGAAAAACATCTTAAAATTGACCTTGCAGATGGGTACATTATGGAATTCATCAATTCAGTTTTCTATATGATATAACATATATTCCATTTTTGTCTTTTGGAATCTAAAAAGAGCATATTTAGAACAAAAGGTGTAAAACGAAACCTGTTGGCAATCATTCGACCCTTCAACAGAAATCTTCCTTCCTTGAATGCCAAGTGGATCTGCAACCAGTAATAAGTTAATATAGCAGGTAGAGAATTCCTATATCTGGTTCTACAGCCAATAAGACTGCTTAAACTTTTGAAGACGTAGCATGGTAAGGAAGGTAAGGAGGCATGAGCGCAGAGTTAGATAATGGGGTATAATTCAATAAAATATACCAAGTGCTTGCATGTTTAAAGAAGAAGTAACAAAACCAGCAAAAAATTGGGCGCGGGGGAGGGGGGGGGGGAGAGAGAGAGGAGAGTACAGAAATACAATTACCTTGGTTAACAGCAATGACCTCCTTATTTGATAAAATCTCAAAAGTTTCTGCAGTCATGTTCCTCACATCACAACCAACCAATAGAGGAGCCTGCAGATTTAAGCAACAGATATGAGCTTAATTTAACACACAATAATAGACTCGATGTTGCTAATATAGCATTAGGTTTTGATAGAGCTCAATTAGACTCCTGATTCAAACACTTCGACATTAATGCAACAAGGCAAACCCTAATTCATCTCACTGACACCTTTGACTCATCTAACAGCTCAAACACGAGGTCCTCATATTGCACCATTATAGAATGTTGACTTTGATGATTTTTGAAGTTCGTTCTTTTCCAGCCTTAGTATGTGTTCCTCAAATTAACCCCTCCAGCCCCGGATCCACTGAAACGAGGACTATCCTTTTGTGCTGAGAACCTCAAATTTAAACAATCAACACTGACAAGCAAGAACTATATATTTACATGGGGGGTCAGGCAGAAAAGGCATAATACATCATTTCTTCTTGTTAAAGATGATTTACAGTATCACACAATGGCTAAATCCAACACAACCTGGGTTTTTTTTTGGGGGGGAGGGGGGTGGGGGGAGCATTGAGATCAGAATTTTACACACCTTCATCAAAGCCCAGATGCTAAAATGTGCACGATACTCCTTGAAAGTCATGCCCCCATTCCCAACTTCCAGCATATCCGGGTCTGCCCAGAAAAATATAAGTTGGCAATCATAAAAGAGAAACAGACCAATTAGCACAGCCATTGTTGTAACCTTTACTTCTGTACGGTCCAAGTGGCGACAACATGCTTACCATTCCATCCACCAGGTCCCGCATAAGCAGCCCACTTGTCATTTATATCAGCTATTGTGGTCATACTTCAAGATCAAAAGAACATAAAGGTTTCATCAGCACAAGAAAATACTACTTTAATCTACAACAAGTGAAAGACATGCTAGTCCCCTTCCCAAAATTAGCTGAAAAGCATGCAGATTAGATCATATATTGACAACCAAATTACCACTGCGTCGAATGATTCTAGCAACAAAATGCAGGATAAATTTATTTGTAGGTCATAGTTAAAAATGAAAAGCATGCTAGAATGGTTATACATTGAACAACTTTATAGAGGGCTGGTTTTCTTGGCGTACAATTAGTTTCAATCCAAAACATGACCTGGGGAAGGTCAGCATTATTTTATCCTTTTGACACTCATAAACCGAGATCAAGAATCCTATAAGTCCTGCAATAATTTAGATCCAACTAGGTAAAATTCCTAAGCAATTAAAATTGTAACAGAAAATTCAATATGCCTAAATAACTGGAAAAATGTGGAGATGAAATGAAGTATGACATCTATCTCTAATCACTTAAACTAAAATATGAATACTAGACTTGCCCATCTCCTTTGATTGACAACTATATACGAAATTGATTACCATTCAAGACATCTATATACGAAACCTAACCTTGCCCATGTATCACTGATGTCATCTGTGGTTCGCCAACTATTCCCCACTGGGTAAGCCCATAAGGCAGGGTCATCCACACCCCTGTAAGAAGAAGACCCCCAATTCAAAGACACCATCAAAGCAGTGCTACACATATACCTATCCACGCCTATACAAGGGATCAATAAATTAAATTACCATTCACAAAGCGAATAGAAAACTTTACGTCCGGTTGCATTCAGCACATCACGCATTGGAGGATATCTACAAGTAGAAGAAACCAAATGATCGGAAAAGGCCTAATGAAACAAAGAAGATAATTTTATTCAGGAATGGGTAAAACCTTTCTTCTGGTGGAATGCCCAGATTGTAACAGTTGTCATACTTCAAGTAATCCACCCCCTGGATGACACATATACAGAAGTGGAATTTTTGTTAAAAATTAAGTATGTTATCTTCTCGAAGAAAGTTATCTTCTTCAGTGCCAAAAATATTATAATTATAAATTCTCAAAAAGGAGTTCTCATTTGATCACAACAGCAATACCTACAAAGCATAAGAACCTTGAATACTCAGTTTTCCATAACAAGGTTAATCATTTGAAACCCCATGTCTCTTCTGTTTTATTTCTTAATAACAAAGCTAAGGATATCTTTAAAATTTGAGGAGATTATGTGATCCAGCACTTTCTCATTTGTTCAATTGTTTTCATCACTGGCTCTGCAATGGCCTTGTTGTCAAAGACAGTTAACTCATTCTTCTACACTATAAAGTACAGAGAAGGAATAGCCTTGTTTTCATCACTTTCTGTTTTATTTCTTAATAACAAAGCTAAGGATATCTTTAAAATTTGAGGAGATTATGTGATCCAGCACTTTCTCATTTGTTCAATTGTTTTCATCACTGGCTCTGCAATGGCCTTGTTGTCAAAGACAGTTAACTCATTCTTCTACACTATAAAGTACAGAGAAGGAATAGTCCAACTCTGTCATAAGGTACATTTTTGTCCCACTCATGGCTTAATAAAGCATAATAAAAATTGAACTCCAGAATGTTGGGTATAAGAAACTAACCCAGGAAGCAAATAGCTCTGCGTCATCATTTTCAAGATAAAGAGAGCCAGGCCGAACTTGGCAAGTAAAAACCCTGGTAGAGTTTACTTCATGAGTTAGGAAGGATAATTGGGAACAATGCTAGAACTACATTAAAAAAGAAAAAAGGACAATTTGAGAAACAATTTAGGGTCTGACTACCAAGAGTCTGACCCAGAAATCAAAATATATCCTACCCAGCATCAGAATATATACCAAGCTTGAGGCCTTTTTCATGTACATAATCAGCAAGAGCTTTAATTCCCGATGGAAAAGTCCTTGGATCAGGGACCAACTGACCCTGCAAAATTAAGCAGTACAAATTACAGTAACGCTGATGCTTATAAATACCTACAAGGCACAGCTAAATACATGTGAAATATAAGAATGCACATGGATCATTTTCACATGGCTCTTCAAAAGAATTTGGACAAAAAATGAGTCATAAACAACTAGTGAACCAGAAATTCATCATAACGGTCTACAGAGGTTTAGATGCTAGCTTGCACAAAAGGCTGTTTCAAAGGAACAAGCTTACAGTTCTATCAAGGTCAACTGTCATTAGGCCAAGTTAGTGGCCTAAATCTAAATAGGCAGCTCAACACCGATTCAAAAGGAGTGCAGAATATTCTACTCATCATCACCAATGCAAATTCTAAAGGACAGCTGAGTTGGTTGAGTTGACAACAACAATCCACTATAGCATCAATGTTACCTTTAAATCACGAGTGACGGCAGACCAGCAATCATCTGCACGCATGAGTGTCAGTGGTTATTAACCTCACCATATAATAGCCACAAATGAAAGAACAGACCATATCATAAGATGAAAAACTCAAACACCATACCTATGTTAACATATATGTAGCCCAGATCAGCCAAACCAGTCGAAACGAGTGCATCAGCTGTCCAATAAAATAAAAGAAATTTCATAACCCAAGGTCAAAAAAAGATTAAACATCATGGAATTATCTCAGGAAACTAATGCAATTACGCATGGGTAGCATTTCTAATTCAGCCAATCACCTAGGGGTGAGCATTTGATTAAACCATAACCGAAATAATCAAAATTGAAATAACTGATCTAATTCGGTTATGGAATTTTCATAACCATAACCTAATCAAATAAATTAAAAATCGATAATTCATTTAACCGAATTAGACGATTAATTCGGTTCGATTATCCAAATAAATTATGAAAATTTCATAACCATAACCTGACAAAGAAATCTATGAAAATTAAAACATAAATAAAATATTCAAAGTGAGATAATTACTTTACTTCTAAAACCCATCGTGGTGCTGTGTAAAAAACAACGTAGGAGCAAAATTGGAGTTTGAAAGTAGCAAAAGAGGAATGGAAAAGGAGTGAAATAGGAGAAGGAGAGGGAGAGGCATGAGTGAGAGTTTGGGAGTTAGCGTCATAGACCGGACTAAATATTGAAAATTTGGAACTAAAAAGGTGAAAACTGAAATTCTTTTATTAATTGTGCACTCTATGCTATATTTTAGAATTGTTTATTAATTATAATTTTTTTTAAAATTTTAATTATAATATTATAATAATATTTATATGAATAAAAATTATCTAAAATATATATAATATTTTTAATTAATTCGATTTTCAATTTAACTGATATAAAAATTACTAAAACCGATAACCAACCAAACAAATCAAATTAAAAATTAAAGTTTGATTTTATCCAAAACCCGATCGAATACCTAATATACCACCTAAAATGTAAAATAATGGTCCGGATAAAACAGTTTTTTCGATTTTAACCAAATAGTGCTCACCCCTATGATCACCAAAAATTGAAAATACAAATGAATGAAAAATCTGACCACAATTTTTCCCTACCAAATGACACAGAGCCTCCTCCAACGGGAGGACAAATCAAATGGAATACCTGTTTCTTTGATCACTGTCTCATTGATTTCACAGGCAAAAAAGTTCCAGCTATTCCACCTGTCCCCACAAATAACATTGGATAAAGTGATTCTGGTTGCCAATATAAGATCAAGACAACAAGAACTCATATGCAAACACCAAAAATCCTAAATTTGTAGTAACATCCGACAAATTCGATAATCATGCCAAGTCAAAGTCCAACATAAGAAAAGCCCCAGCTTTGAGAAGTCCCCAAATTGTTCTCATATACCAGCAGAATCCATAAAAACAAGAATAACCAGCAGAAAATCCTCAAAGTTATCAACTTTAAGGAAGGAAATGCACAATCTCAACGCGAAGAAACAAAGTTTGACTTTTCTTACATCAGAAGTACCTAAAGGGCAAAATTTGGAAAAGAAGAGCATACCCCATTTGAGGAGTTTGAGCCAATCCATTGTTGAGCTGTAGTATACCATACTTGGAAGTGTCGAAAATGTTGCGTGATGGGGATGTCGATGATGATGATTCGTTAATGGGGTTTTCGTTAATTTCAATGTGAGGAACAATTCTAGCTGCGATTGCCAAAGAAACTAGTGATAGACAGACAACCAGAAGCCGCAATTGAACTCTGAAAACCCCCATTAGCTACTCTGTTTCCACTCCTGTCTTTCCTGGAACGAGTGAATAAATTTCTTATGAGACGGGGAAAGGACGCATAAGGAATTTCGGGAAGGTATACGTCTTCAAGAAGACAACGAAGTCCACATAGGTAATGTCTAACAATTGAAACTGAGCCTTAAAAAAATAACTATTAAAATTTCATTAATTAATTTTGTCCATCATTTTATCGCCGCGTGGTGTTTTGGGACTTCCCAAATCGTTGATGTTGGCAACTATAATATTCTACGGGAAATTTTCCTGTGGTCTGCCTACCTCAAAAATGATCAAGATTACTAATTCATTCTCTGATAAATAAGTTTTTTGGACCGATGCAAATGGGTCATCCCTTTTTGGACTCGTGCAAACGATGGTCTCCATTCTACTTCTAACAAAATTCCAATAAATAATCGAGTGAGGGAACTATAATGATAGAAAAGAGGAGTGAGTTTTAATTTTTAATTTTTTTTTGGTTTGATTTGAATAAGTAATTTAAAGTTATTTAGATTTGAAAATTTTTAAATTTCGTAAGTGAGAATATTATCTCAAATTCAGTTTATTTGATTTTTGAGTTATTTAATTAATGTAACACTGCTTAATATATATATATATATATATATATATATATATATTATATGCATATGTATGCATACGTATATATGTATATAATTCAAATGAGTTAAAAAGTATATTTAACAATTAGTCTCCTTTGTCGGCGGTGGGGTGGGGTGGTTGGTGCACTGGTTGAAGCACATGCATGGTGAAAAGTCGCCCTTCTCATCAAAGGTGGCATTACGAATTAGCATTTAGCAACAGAGAATTGGTTTGCTTGTCAAGCAGGAACTGCCGGCTTCCGTAGAAAATTGAACACGCAGAAAAATCTTTTAGACACACACATCATCTTTTATCTGCACAATCTGATCTTTTTGTGGTGGGTTGATAACACACGTTGATTTCCAATGCTCAAAAATTTCCATATAACTTGTAACCATTGACATCAATCTTCACAATAATATTACAAACTTTATATCATAAAAAATAACATTTCAATATAAATTCATCGCACTAAATATATAAAAATTATTTTTTCTCTTTTATTTTATTTACATCTTAATAGATACACTACAAACATTCAAACATCATCAAATCAAACTTAGTAATCCTCATTCTTTCTTGGAGCTTTAAGAACACTGTTTGTCTATGAAAGCCAAACTAGGAAGTAGATGTCTAACATTTTATGAAATTAATGGTTGTGGAATTATGACATTATTGATGAGGAAGAGGGGGAATGGTTTGACATGCCAATTTGGTTGCGGTCAAGCCATATTTGCTTGAAAACCTTAGCAATGAGGTCGTGGAGTTCATGGAGGGGTAGCATATTAGAAGTTCTTCCATTTCTTTGGGATCATTAATATTGCTTTCCACAATCATCTCCACCATTGATTCCCAGAAGTCCCTCTGCAGATCACCGGAGCATTTTACAACTGCCACAGTTTCTGATGAACTCCTTTTTCCTCTGTCCGAAGCTTTTTGCATAAGCTCGAACCTTTGCATTCCCAATCCTCGGAGAATTAGACCTTAGTTTCAATCTTGGGCTTCTTGAAGATGTCCTTGTGTTCACTTCTTTTACCAGCTTAAAACTTGCTTCCTCAGCAATCTTCACATGGAGAGGCGCATTGGCATGTTCCTTGTCTGTGTTTTCAACTTTGGGCTTTGTTGCTATCGGAGGAATAGAAACCTCTAGCGTTGCCCTTGGAGAAGACTTTTCACCCACGGCCGCCACAACATCAGTTGTTTTGAACTTGCTTTGCAATTGCATGAGCTTGACTCAGAAGCTAGTCCATGTTCATTAAGCAAACCATTGCAAGCAAGGCTATTGTCTGTGATGGGCTCACAAGAAGGAAAAGAGGAGAGTTCTGATGTGGGACAGAAATGAAAAGATGGGGACTCCGAGCCAGGAGGGTGACCAATGCACTTGCCAAGGGCAAACATGGGAAACATATTGGTTATTTTTGAATTGGAAATTCTTGCAGGTTCAATTAAGCAGGGCTCTGATTGCTGGCTTGAAATGGGCTCTTTGAATGTGTTTGACATGACTAGCAAAGATGAGTCCATTAGTGGTAACTTGAGTTGCTTTTCTTTGGTTGGTGGGGATGTCTTAGAATTTGTGATTCTGCCCAAATTCTTCATTCTAAGCAGTGGCTTTGGTATCTTCATCTTCTTACTACCCATCTTCTGACGACTCTGATTGATTTTATCCCTGCCTTACTAACCCTCCAGCATTAAAAAGGAACAAAACCACGAAAAATGGGGCCAAGTTGAGGAATGTTTTGCGCCAGGTAGACTGTGAGTTACATTCTAGTTACCAAGCATGTCAAGAGAACGAGAGAGAGAATTTCCGATTAAGGCAAAATGTATGCAAGTATTTATCTTTAAATAGTCTTTCATATTGAGTTAGAGCTGCAGAACTTCGAGGGTAACATTGGCAGTGGTTCATCAAATGTAGGCCAAAGAAATCAGCTGGGTTTACGCGTTAAAATCAATGCAACAATGAACCTCTATCAATGGGAAGCTCAAGAAAGGGAAGGGGGGGGGACCTCTAACAGTGTTTGGGGGAATTTCAGCTCCGTAGTTCATGTTTCACCATCTTCAAATTCACCAGCTTAAAATCTTAGTACTATATAAGTTCCCCAGTAAATAGAATAATCATGGGAAGAAGATGGGCGTGAAAAAATTTGCAGTGGGTTCAAATTTTTACCATATTTACTGCTACAGGGACAAAAATTTTTCCCAAGGAACCTATCTATTTGCAATTTTAATTATGCAAGTAATGCCATGCAAATTAAATGAGTTAACGGTTAAAATAGTTTCTATTGACAAATTTTTTTTTTTTAATTTGAGTGATTTTGATATTTTTTTGTTATACAAAAATTCAAACCAGGCATTACCAATTTAGGAGAGAGGATTTATGACTACAAAACTGTCCCAGGAATATTTTAACATTTTAATACTTGGTCTCTTTGATCTTTAATTGGTCTGATGACGCTGGCTTTGCTCTTGTGCGTAGAAATGAAGCAACAAATGGGCTGATCTATGAGGGAGCGAAATGGTCTTGGGCTTATTTGTGCAGGTATTGGCAATTGATTCCATTAATGGCCCAATCAGATTGGTCATTTCCATCTACCCAAAAAAAAAAAAGATTGGTCATTTCAAATTCAATATCATTAATGATCCTGGACACTTCCCATCCATCCCCCCCCGCAAAAAAAGGTTAATGATCCTCGACCCCCGGTTGCCTCGTAACAATGTTCATATACAAAACGGATCTCATGGTTCTAGGGCATTACTTGATCATGCTTTACCTCTAAAAAAAAAAATTGCAACTGTTTTTAGAAAAAAGGCGATGTTTATGATCTTGACAAAGAGTTTTGTACCGAAATATATATATATATTTTTAAAAAATAAATGATCTATAGAGTAAAATAATTATGGATCTAACTCATATTTATCACGAGTTAAACATGTGACAGGGTATGTCACGGATTAAACCCATAACAAGGCGACGTGGCAGTATCAAGAGTGTCGCGTCTTCAAGACTCGATATAGTGTATCGCGTCTTTAAAACGGACACAACTTATCGCGTTTTGAAGACGCATCAAGCCCTGTCGCGGGTTCAACCCGCGACAAGGCATTCCAGGCCACAAAGGAGAGGCCCATGGGCCCAACCCGCGGGGTCAATGGGACGAACTCTTTTTTGACAAGATATCGTAAAATCTGAAAGAATAAAACAACTCTAACATGAATTGTTTATCCAATATGAATTGTTTGTCTAAATAATCAAAGAAAGTAAGAAAGTAAAAACAAAAATAGAATGGGAATGTTAGAATTAAATTAGATGCTATGCTCACTCTATTACATTTATACCCATTTGACAAACAAAGAAACTCATATTTGTTAACTAACAAATAAAACCATAATGTTTGAGAGAGAAACAAAAAGAGGGAGGGAAATACACACACAGACAACAGACCTACAAAAAAACATAGTTGAGTTGGCGAAAACTTGACTCGATTGAAATACAAGTAGAAGAAGATGAACAGTCAGAGACCATATCTCTATCCATTCTGAAGGTTCCTGCCCAAAAACCGAAAACAAAATTTAGGAGTTACAGGAAAAAAAATATTCATAATAAAATATGAATATTTTGAGAATGGGAGCACCCCAAACGTTGACGATTTTGATTTTGAGATCCTCTATACCTTCACTAAAATCATTTTGCTTGTGGGTCTTTCTTTTCTCTTTCTTTCAATTCTTTTGTTTCATTTTCCACTCTCTTTCTTACATAATAAAATATTCATATAGTATCAATACATAATACAGAGGGTCGACTTTTGATACGTTTTTCACATGCAACCTCATTATCTCGCTCTCTCTCCCTCTCTCTCTCTCTCTTTATATATCTCTTTCTCTCTCTACATTTTTATTTTATGGACAGTACAGTCTGTATGTATGATATAAGGGTCTGAGTGCTGACTCGACGATGAGACGGAGAATTGGACTAAGATCTTTAATTGTAAATGACAATTCCTTTCCATGCCCAACCTTATTGTTTTCATCCTACGACACATACATGGCCCAACTCTTTTTGCCCTTAGACCCACCCCCAACCCTCTTAATTACGCCCTATAACATCTAGCTCGCATGTTTGTTCTCCACTTTTTTTTAATTATTAAACAAAAAAAATAATTTTACACTAAAAATGCTCCTATTTATTTATTTGTTTATTATTTGTTTTGATTTTACAAAAAAGTGTTGACAACTGTAAGGTCCTAGTCAATATTGAGCAACGGAGTCTAGATATTGCTCAGGGTGTCCACGGTCACCTTACCATCAATGACTACCATGGAAGTGTAACAGGGTTATAATTAACCAGATGATGAAATATCAAAAATTATAATAATTTTGTCATTTTGATTCATTAATTTGTGATGGCTTTCAAAAATTATTTTTATACATTGAAATTTTATATGATTTTATTTTCAATATAATTGTTAATAATTTATAATTTGGTTAAAATATACAAATTTAAAATATGGTTTAAGACTTTTTGTTTCCCCTCTCCACCCTTGTTATAAAATCACAAAAAACAAAAAAAAAACAAATAAATAAATAGACGGACATTATTAGTGTAAAAATATTTTTTTTGTTTAATAATTAACAAAGCACATGAAGGACAAACAGTCGAGCTAAAAACTATAGAGCTTAATTAAGAGAATTGGTATGGATGGTATATGGGTATTTTATTAAATAAGATAGAGAGAGAAAAAAGAAAAGAAAAGAATTGGAAGAAAGAGAAAATAAAGACCTACCAGCAAAATGATTTTAATGAGAGTACAAAAGATCACAAAATCAAAATCGTCAGCTTCTTTTGAGGTGCTTCCCTTCCTAAAATATCATTTTTTTTTCTTGTGAATCCTAGAGTTTGTTTTCAGTTTTTGGACCGGAAGCTTACCTCCAGAGTGGCTAGAGATGTGGTCTCTGACTATTCATCTTCTTCTACTTGTACTTCAACCGAGTTAAGTTTTCACCAACTCGACCATGTTTTCTTGCAGATCTATTGCCTGTGTGTGTATTTCCGTCTCTCCCTTTGTCTCTCTCTCTCAAATATTAGAGTTTTATTTGTTAATTAACAAATTTGGATTTCTTTATTTATCAAATGGATTAAATGTAACAGAGTGAGCAGAATATCTAATTCAAGTCCGACATCTCCCTTCCCTTTTTGTTTTTACTTTCTTACTTTTTTTTATTATTTAGACAAACAATTCATGTTGGACTTATTTTAATCTTTTAGATTTTACGATGTTTTGCCAAAAAATAGTTCGGCCCGTTGGCCTACGGGACTTTGCTACGGATTGGGCCCACGGGCCTCTCCTTTGTGGTTCGGCATACAGTGTCACGACTTCAACCAGCGACAGGGTTTCACCATCTTCAAGTCGCAACAAGTTATGTCATGTTTTGAAGATGCGACACTCTTGATACTGTCATGTCACCTTATTATGGGTTCAACTCGTGATAAATATGAATTACATTGAGAATTATTTTACTCTATAGATCATTTTAAAATATTTTTTTTCAAAAGATTTATTTTGGTACAAAACTTCTTGTTGACAAGGACAGAATTAATATTTTAGGAAAACACACATCGTGTCTCACTGCCACGTCCTCTTCCTTTCCCATTGAACGCAACAATTCCCATTCGGCGGCCCAAGTTTCTTTGGTAGACAACGAAAAAAGTAAGAATTTTCTTGATACAGCCTCACAACACTTTCTCTTAATATGAAATTATGAAATTCTAATTTTGATTCTTACCGATGGTCAGTGCTTCCCTTTACTCTCTTCTACCTTACTAAACGACCCTTAGCAGAAACTCCTTATCAAAATCGAATAGTTAATATTAATTAATAATCATACAAGTTACAATGATTTTCTCGAAAGCACAAGAGGAAGTTGCTTGGAATCGACCCATGCTTATTACAAGGGAAAGGTCCTTGTACAATGGTATGCAGTGTCTTAAATGGTTTGGTCAGGGTCAAGGCAGGCGGCCTACAAAATTTGCGTCCTTTGATCTTCAAAAGATAAAAATCAAAAAAAGACTTATGTCTGTATTCTCCACAAGTTTGTACAATCCATGAAATCAGTCATAGAAAGGCAGCTTCTTAATTTGTTCTAATTAGGCAACCCTCAACCTAAGCTTAAGGTAAGTTGAAGAGATATTTAGTATTAAGAAGCCGGCACCAAAATATCAGGACGGCACAGTTACTTCCAAAACTAATCTCATCTTCTCAAAATCAGACACTAACAAAGGATTATATTTTAAACTTTAAAGCACTATCCTAATAATCCTTTGCTGGCGCCCTGAAGGATTAAGTGCACACAAAATAAACTTTATCGACACATATTAAATTGTTTTTGAATAAGGGGTAGAGAGAAGCTTCTGCTAGCTCTTTCGAAACACATGCACAGAAATGCTGGCAGAGCATTAAACCATGTTTCTTTCTGGGCTTTTCTCGAGCCACACGCGGCCTACCCATTGTTCTTGCGCATCTTACATCTTACGATGGAAACAGAGACCCCTGTCTTTGTTACATTCTCATGTAATTAGTATTTGAATGCAATAGTTAAAAAAAAATGTTCAACATTAGCCAACGTTGTTAACTCAAATTAAGAAAATTTCATCATCGTCAAATCATGAATTAGTAACTGAATCTCAAAAAAAAAAAAAAAAAATTCCAATTATTGTAAAACTTTTATCTGTGAATTAAATGGAATGTTAACCAATTTTTACATATTAAGATCAGACCATGACAAGAGTATTACAAACCAAGAAATGGGAAACCTAATACCTTAAACCCCCCCCCCCCAGGCCCCAAGGCCTAGAAATAACAAAAAGAACACATTGATGTTTTGTTTTTTGTATACCAAAAGGCCTTATTCTTCAGGTAAGGCCTATTTACATGTATAAGCATCGTCCTAACTCCTAGAAAAAAAGAATAACGAATATTGTATTGCTAGTGATTCTAGTTGTTCAAATCATTAATTCCTTTGCTGGGGCCGGATGGTGGTACGGAACCTTTGGGAAGAACATTGAGGAGTAAAGGGCCAAATTTTCCGGCGAGCTTTTTGGGCCTCAGAATCTTGGTATTGGAGGAATCCGTATCACATGGCATGGGAGCATTGACATGCACGTCCTTCAATTCATCTTTGTCATCTATTGGAAGGTCAAGATTCGACTGCGGTTCTATTGCTGCTGCAAAACCGTCATCGTGGGTATTAAGAACAACGTGGAAAGGTCTACCCAACGAGCTCTGTGTCTGCGACAATATGGTGAGAAGAAGTATTACTAGGTAGCATATCACCAGCTTGCTTCTTTCGACAGCCATATCAAATGTTGCACAAGCGATGAGGTTTTGGTTTAGAGAGAGAGAGAGAGAGAGAGAGAGAGAGAGAGAGAGAGAGAGAGATGTGATTGGTTTGGTTGTAATGCAAATAAGCGAAGGGGGTGTGAAGGGTTTTTATATTGTGAAAGAAAGAAACAGTTGTACATGTTTCCGTTTCGATTTAGTTGACAATGTCAACTCCGAACCTTGTAAGGAGTCTGACGCGCCAATAGCACTAGAGCTTGCTCGAGTGTAAGGTTGACCCTAAGGGTTTTGTGCAATGCAAGTCATACAATGTCATTCTCATCTACATGTGAAGTTTAATCTTATACTAATTTATGCAATACCAATATTCTTTTCAGGCAACTGTTCACAATCCTTTTGTCTCAACATCTTAGAGTACATAATTGTTGTATTAGTTAGGCATAATACGAAGGGGGGCTTGGTAGGGAATGGTTAGATAGAAAAATTAAGTTGAAAATTCTCATAATTTGCTTTAGACATATTCAACACCTGTGTCCATGAAAGTAAAATCGTCAAACTTTGAATACTAAAACTACTATCAAGCATAAAGATGCAACTTCTTCAAGAATTATTGATTCAAAAATTCACAAGTTTGAACGTTTAGACCCTTTCTATAATGCTGAATACAAGATAAAAATTTATGGAAGTTATTTTATTTATGTTGTAATTTTGTTTCTCTCTCTCTCTCTCTCTCTTAATTGGGTAAGCATAAAATCCATTTATTTTCTTTTTCTATTTAGACTATTCTCAGTTCAGAATAAGGTTATTTATTCATAGGATAAGTGAAGTTACATAAGATTACAAGGTTTGGTCTGGTCAAGGCAAGATAATTCATTTCGTTCAGGGAATTCATCTGTCACATCAGGTCGGTAAGGAGCGCGTGAGAAGGAAGACTAGAGAGAGAGAGAGAGAGAATTGAGTCACACGTTTGGTTTGACTGGGAGGAAAATACCAAGTTTGACAGCTTTGGTTCATATTGGATTCTGAAGTCCCAAATGGGAAAGAAGGGAAAGCACACACGAACCCGAATTCATCCTTACAAGACTTTTAGGAGTAGCAGACTTGGACCGCAAGCTTAGCTTCCCTACTTCCATGTATGTTTTTTGCTTCCATAAATGATGTTTGACCAATTCTTCTGTTAACCGAAATCTTGTCGAACCGGCCACCTCCCCAAAATAATAACTCTTCTTAAAATTAAAGAGTTCATACCCATGTTTTTTGCATCATTTGAAAGAATAAAATTGAAATTAGATACACCTAAGTTTATGTGAATTTTATCATGCAAAAAAAAAAAAAAAAGAATTATTTTACTTTACACGGTGTAATTTTTACTTAAAAAATTTATATTATAAAAATTCTTTTATTTTTATTAAAAATATTGCAAGCAAATAAATTAAATGGACTTTCTAAGACTCCCGCAAGTATCAATATTCACTGGTCCCTTGATGTTACCATGAAATAAAGTTTAAAGATTATGCAAAAAACCTAAAATTATTACTTGAATGATGAATGATTTTTCTTCAAAGCTATTAGGGGAATATTCACATTTCTAATTACTAGAAGGTTTAAAGTTTTTTACTCAAAGACATGGCATTTATCTTGGAAATGTTTAAAGTTATCTCTACATTAACACATGTATCTATTAATAGGATGAGAGATGAGATTTGTAGAATTGCGGGATGCCACCATTCTTGAATTAATTTTAATTATTTGGAAAGAAAAGAGATAAAGGGGATAAGCCAAGGCAATTGGTTAATAAGGTGGGGTCAATTGGGCCCAAATGAGAGGGAAGGAGAGCGGTGGAGAGCGTCAATTAAGGTAAAAGAAGAGCAAACATTACCTGCCTGTGCCTCCCATATTTAATATAAAGCCACCTTCTTTATGGTTCGAAGTTGAAACGTGTTGACATCATCATCTCCTCTTCCATTGTTTGAACCTCCGCAAAATATACCCAACCCCACCCCATTACTCCGTTTGGACAATAGCATGCGGATTGCCAAAGTGATGGCCAACAGGTTTTAAGGAAAGGTCATTAGAGAGAGTCAAAGCCAGATTAAAATACTTATTTTAACAATCTTTTCGCCATGAAGTTGACATCTAGGGGGACAAATGGCCATGGTGACCCCCCCCCCCATTGCGGGCATGGCCTCAATGGCAAAAGTTTTTGCATGAGTTCAATTGTGGTTGAAGCAATTGAAGTTCATCTCGAAAGGTAATTGAGAGGGGATGAAAGTGTATGTTATGTCACTTGTTCAAGAAAATTTTAAATGACCCCTTTTGAGAGCCACGCTTAAATAGTAATCCAATTCATATCCATAGGTCTCTCGAGATGATTGGGAGCCAAAATAAACTTATGTTTAATTGAGTCATAACTATTGCATTTTAGTTTAGGTAAATCTATTATTTACTTTTCTAAAATATCAAATAACTATAAAATTTACAGTAATATAATATATATATATATATATATATATATATATATATATATATAGACACATATATATATATAGACACACATGAAAACAATTTCTATTAATTAGATTCCAATCTAATATTTGCGGCGAGGAGCCACCAGAGTTGGCAGGGACTCAGCGGACGAGGCTGTCCATCATTTTAGAGAAACAAGAAGAAGAGGCTAGTTTCAACATTTGCAGAAGAATTTACAAGGTTTCAGAGGTACAACTTCCAAAGACGACATTGCAGTTGCAAGAGACGATTGTGGTTTTTATAGGAGGCAAAGGCGTCATAAGCACGGCAGGGTTCCAAGCCCCAGTGTTGATCACTGATGCGTAATAAGAATATGTAAATATAAGTGTTTAATTATGTTTATCATCAATCAAGTATGTAAAAGTTTCGAACCAAACATTTTACAAAGATGAAAACCGTCATAGTAATACCTACAAAGGGTAATAATATCAGTCAAGCAAATAGAAAAGGTATATAAAAGCAGTGATCCCAAAGATTGAATACAATTTGCGAAGTCAAGTGCATGGCCCCCCAAGACTTTGACTTGGCTTCTTGGCGAATAGCTGAACCCTCATTGTCAGCCCAACCAGGGGCCTCATGCGCGTGGTTTTCTGTAATATAGTCGGGTTCATTGCTTCCACAATTGGGTGTCCACTTCAATTTTAATTTGATCCAATTGTTGGGTATTACTGGTTCAACAACGCCCAACCCTCTTTAACAAAGGTGAAAAATCAAATGAACTAGTTATCCTTTTTCATTTTTCTGGGATATTATCATCAATATTTTATCATTAATTGTTACAAAATATTCAAAAGTTGACTTCAACTCAAAACAGACAGTTATGCTGATTGCATCTCGTATATATAAATAAACGAGCCTAACTGCACATCACAGCCAAAATTTCTGACCTTCGGCATTAACAGTCGGCACTGCCAAACCCAGAGATTTCACATATCAATTGTTCGCGGCTCCTTTTGATTCAGATAACAAAGTAATAGCAATTTAGGTTGGTGTTTAGTGATGAGGCTCATCTATCTCATTAGCATTGTCAAACTTATTGCTATAGTAAAAGATATCATCATAATTTCCAATTTTGTCAAAAACGTTAAACTGTTTGGCTTCCGCATTGCTCTACAAAAGGATCAACAACTGTCCCAAATCAACCATATTTTGCAGCCTCATAGAATACAAGAAAATTTCCATTTTTTTTAATGTTTCTCCTTGGGTATCAAACTACAAGAATGACATTTTAAATGTAGAGCATTTACCTGAGATTCATTTAGGACCCCTGACATGGAGTTGATTATTTTTTTTATTCATGTTTGTGATCATGGCATAATCTTATGACTATGATCATAGTGGGTAGTTATTAATCAAGTTTTAAATTGTAATGTTTTCAATGATTAATGTAAGTTTATTTTTCTCTCTGTTCTTCAAAAAATTTAACTTCATTTGGTTTCAGAACAATTTTCTTAAGGGACATGTGTGTGTGTGAATTTGATGCATCATGGAAGCCGAAGCTAGTTTCTCCTCAATTCCTCCGCCGATGTTCGATGGAGACAACTACTAGATTTGGGCAGTACGTATCGAGAGAAACTTGGAAGCTTTGGATCTTTGGGAAGCACTGAAAAAAGACTATGAAATCCCTACACTTCCGAACAACCCCACCACGGCACATATCAAAGCATGGAAGGAGAAAAAGACAAAGAAATCAAAGGTAAAAAGCCTACTTGTTTGCTGCAGTCTCATCCACCATGTTCACTTGTATCATGTCTCTGAAGTCAGCAAAAGAGATATGCGATTATCTTAAGAACGAATATGAAGGAGATGAAAGAATTAAAGGGATGCAAGTCCTGAACTTGATCAGGGATTTTGAACTTCAAAGAATGAAGGACTCCGAGATGATTAAAGATTACTTCGACAGACTTCTTAGCATCGCAAACAAAGTGAGGGTCTTGGCTCTGAATTTACTGACTCAGAATAGTAAAAAAAATTCTTGTTATAGTACCTGAAAGATATGAAGCAACCATTATTACCTTGGAGAATACCAAGGATCTGTCAAAATTTTCTTTAGTAGAATTGCTTAACTCATTGCAAGCACAAGAACAAAGAAAACTGATGAGAGAAGATACAACAACCAAAGGAGTTTTGGCAGCCAAGCATCAAAACATGGCCAAGAACAAAAAGAAGAAGAAGAAGAAGGATTTTGAAGGAATTGGGACAAGTACAGCATCAACCGGTGCAAAAGGAAAGGGTGAAGATTAGAAGAAATCCTATCCACCTGGCAAAAACTGTAGAAAGAAGGGTCATCCTCCATTTAGATGCTGGAGAAGACCTGATGCAAAGTACACTAAATGCAATCAGATTGGGTATGAAGCTGTTATTTGCAAAAACAAAATTCAATAACACGATGAAGAAGCAAAGACAGCTGATTAAGAGGAGGAGGATCACCTATTTGTTGCTACATGTTTCTCTGGCATCGAATCAAGTGAAAGTTGGCTTATTAATAGTGGTTGTACTAACCACTTGACACATGACAAGGATCTATTCAGGGAACTTAGCAACGCAAATTCATCGAAGGTTTGAGTTGGAAATAGCAAGTACATAACCGTAAAAAGAAAAGGAACAGTTGCAATTTCAACCTGTTCAGGTAAAAAGTTCATTTATGATGCGTTGTATGTCCATGAAATTGATCAAAACTTGTTAAGTGTTGAACAACTAATTAAAAGGGGTTATAAAGTTGTGTTTGAAAACAAAAATTGTTTGATTAAAGATGCAGTTGGTCAAGATATTTTCAAAATAAAAATGAAAGGGAAAAGCTTTGCTCTAAATCCATTGGAAGAGAAGCAAATTGTTTTTCCAATTAAAGAAAATATCACTGAAGTATGGCACAAGAGGCTCGGACACTATCATCATCAGGGGCTGCTACAAATGAAATCCAAAAATATGGTAAATGATCTTCCAAAACTTGATGATCATATTCCAAATAGCAAAGCATGTCAGCTTGGAAAGCAAAGCAAGAAACCATTTCCCAAGGCAACATGGAGAGCATAAAAGAAGTTACAATTAATTCAAACTGACATTGTAAGCCCACAAAAAATGTCTTCTCTAAAAGGTAGTCATTATTATGTTGTCTTCATTGATGATTTCACCCACATGTGTTGAATATTTTTTTTTAAGCACAAGTCAGAGATGGCTCAAGTCTTCTGGAACTTTAAAGCCAGAGTTGAGAACAAGAGTGGCTGTAGAATTCAAACTTTTAGATCCGACAATGGCAAGAAGTATACCTCTGAAGCATTTAATAGTTTTTGTGAGGAGGCAGACATCAAACATCAATTAATCACTCCATACTCTCCACAAAAAATAGAGTAAGTGAGAGATGGAACAGATTCATATTGGAGATGACACGATGTATGCTACACGAGAAGAACCTACCAAAACAATTCTAGGCTGAAGCAACAAACACTGCTTTTTTGTTTTTTGTTTTTTTTGCAAAACAGGCTTCCTATTAGAGTAGTGAATGATCAAACACCTTTCGAGGCATAATATGGTTATAAACCATTTCTGAATTTTCTTAAAATATTTGGATATTTGTACTTCACTTACGTTCCATAGATCAAGAGAGATAAGCTAGATAAAAGAGTACTTCTAGGTATTTTCATTGGCTATAGTTTGGTTGCAAAAGCTTACAAAGTTTTCCAGCCACAAACTGGAAAAATTATTATAAACAGGGATGTGCACTTTATGGAAGACGAAGAGTAGAACTGGGATGATGCAAAGAAAATGGATCCAACCTTAAAAGAGCCAAATCTCAAGTTTCCTGTCTTGGACACTGCAAAACAAAGCATTGGAGATTGGGAGATGAAATGGTGGATGATAATCCTATTAGAGGCACAAGACCACTTTCAGATGTTTATCAAAGATGAAATATTGTTATGTGTGAACCTTCAGATTATGAAAAAGCCAACACAAATTAAAATTGGATTGCTACAAAGGAGGAGTTGTTTATGATTGAAAGGAATAAAACATGGGTGTTAGTTGATCGACCCCAAAATAGAAAATTAATTGAAGTCAAGTGGGTGTACAAAATCAAGCTTGATGTTGATGGCTCAATCAACAAGTATAAAGCTAGACTCGTAGTCAAAGAATATGCTCAAATACTCAGTGTAGACTACTTAGATACCTTCGCACCAGTAGGTAGACTTGACACCATTAGGTTCCTACTCGCCGTTGCAGCGCAAAACAATTGGAAAGTGTACCAGTTAGATGTCAAGTCAATGTTCTTGAATGGTTTTCTGCAGGAGGAAATTTATGTAGAGTAACCGGAAGGCTATGTAAAGGAAGGAGAAGAAGACAAGGTCTATCTTCTTAAAAAGACACTTTATGAATTGAAACAAACTCTAAGAGTTTGATATAGAAGGATTGATAAACATTTGCAGAATCTAGGAGTTGCTAAAAGCTTATTTGAATCAACATTATATGCCAAGCACAATGAAGCTGACATTCTTATTATCTCACTATATGTGGATGATCTGCTAGTGACAGGAAACAACACAAGTCTTGTGGAGAAGTTTAAGCAAGAGATGATGGAGGTTTTTGACACGACAGATCTCAGATTGATGACCTTCTTTCTTGGAATGGAAATTAAACAGAATGAATATGAAGTCTTCATTTGTCAGAAAAAATATGTCAAGAAGACTCTGAAGAAGTTTAAACTCGAAGAATGCAAAGGAATGAGCACCCCGATAAACTCAAAGGAAAAGCTTTATAAAGAAGATGGAGTAGAGAAGATTGATCAAACATATTTCATAAGCATGCTTAATGTATTTTACAGCAACTCGGCCTGACATTTTGAATGTTGTAAGCATTTTGTCTTGGTTTATGTACTACGCAAGTGAATGGCATCTCAAGGCTGCAAAGAGGGTGCTTAGATATGTGAAAAGGCACATGTGATTTTGGCATTAAATTCACAAGAAGCAAAGAGTTCAAGCTAGTTGGTTTCTCAGATAGTGATTGAGGAGGTTACATTGGTGATATGAAAAACATTTTAGGCTACTATTTCATACTTGGTTATGATGTTCTCTCATGGAGTTCAAAAAAAAAAAAAAAGAAATTGTAGCTCAATCCACTCTGAAGTAGAGTTTGTTACTGTAACAGCTGCTATTAATCTAACTCTTTGTGGCTAAAGAAGATTTTAATTGATCTTAACTTGGAGCAATATGAAAGCACTAAGATTCTTGTTGACAACCAAACTGCTATTGCTATCTCTCATAATCCTGTATTTCACAGGAAAACTAAGTATTTTAACATTAAGATATTCTACTTAAGGGAAGTTCAGAAAGATGGAATTGTTGATCTTGTCTACTGCAAAACAGAAGATCAGGTTGTAGATGTTTTCATCAAGCCACTGGCAGTTAGCAAGTTTGAATTTCTGATGACAAAGCTTGGTATTTGCAGCTCCTAAAGCAAGGAGTGTTAGATGATATGTTTAGGACTACTTACATGGAGGGACTGCTGACATGGAGTTGTTTTTTTTTTTTTTATTCATGTTTGTGATCATGGCTTAATCTTATGACCATGATCTTAGTGGGTAATTCTTAATTAAGTTTTAAATTGTAATGTTTTCAATAATTAATGTAAATTCAGATTTCTCTGTTCTTCAAAATATTTAACTTCAGTTTTTTCTAAAATATCCTGGTATGTACGGTGAATTATGCCATGACTTGAAACATCCAGTGCAACCCCAAATTGATCATTTCCCTAGTTAAGTGGAAAGAAGGCCATTGAAGTGCTCTCAGGATATCTTTAACAACACTTAAAAGCTCCAAATGTGCATTTAAGAAGGTGGAGGAATCGTCAAGCTTTTACCAATGTCAAGAGTTCCACCCAAACACCTACTTCTCTAATTCTATCCCACCATTGGTGCAAGTACAAAGCAGATTGTGAGCTAAGATTGAATCCAAATGACAGAGTTCAGGATCTCCTAATTGACGAAATATACCACACGAGGCCGGAACAGTGAAATGTCTTCCCAGACATTTTAAGACCACTTTAATCTAAATACTCCACTATGTGAAAGCTCAAAAAAATGTACCACTGGCTAGGCATGTATAGTGTCAACCAGGTTGCCCACACTCGCACACAAATATGCAAACTTAAATGAGATTAACTACTATCATTAAAGCATCACAACTTTACCTTCGTTACAAAAAGGCCATCCATGTTGTGAACATGGGGATAGAAACGCCTTGTTTCCTCTTAAGGATGGATGGAATTGATGTTCTCTGAACCAGACGGATCTGATAAATTGACAAGTGTCAGTGAATGTAGAGATAAAATACTTTTGCTGCAACTGCGCAGTGATGATCTCTCCCTTACCCGGTTGGCTGGAGTCAAGTCCACAAAGTGCAAGCTTTACATTGTCTTCCTGAGTGCATAGTCTATAGTTGCTTCATTCTGCGATGGTGAATTAACAGATATGCAAACGACTTTGTCATTTTAAACAAACCTCCGGAATCATCATGGAACATATCGAGTAAACTATATAAACCCCAGTTTTTGAAGTCGCATTCATCATGTCAATTGATGCAAGTATTACTTCCTGTAAACAAAAAAATTGCTTGAGACAATATCTAGGGACTCTTGAAGAAATATTACATTCCAGATGGAATTAGATTGCTTAATGTATGTCAAATCTCAAGCAATGGAACCACCAATATAGGATATTCATCCATCAAAGCTTAACATTTTTTAAAGAAAATTATCTAGGTCCTACTTAAAGCACCGAGTTCCACACGCCCACAGAGAGAGAGAGAGAGAGAGAGAGAGCTGAATGTACCTTCTGCAAATCGGCGCACTTGAGTATCTCTTCCATGCTTTTAAAGGCCTTAACAGACTCATCCTTTGATATCACCGTGTTATAAATTAGATAAGTTTTCTGCATCAAGCTGATGGATTGCTAGAAATATGAGAACACTGATCAGATAGAACTTAAGTGTGCTTACTCCAGTCCCACTAACAAACAGAAATAGAACATGATTGTGAAACTGGCTTCAACACCTTTGCCCCCAGAAACATGTGTTAGGGAAGCAGCACTCATAAGAATTTAGAAAAATGTCACCCATTACTCAAAGCATCCCACCAAAGATGTGGGTTCAAGAAGGACCCTTTTTGATATTCTCACCTTTTTTTTTTTAATAACAAAGTTGCAACCAAAAATGGAACCAAAGACCTCACGTACGAAGTAAGCAACCTTAAGGCGAAGGTCCCCCCCATATTACGATTGCCAAGAACCTTGGCTTCAAGCTATTCTTGTTTTACAATTTGAAAGGGTCGAGTTGATCAATCTATTAGTTTTCGTATTTAATAGAGTACTGATGAAATTAATCCACCTCAGGCCTCGCTGCTTATGCAACCGGCACAGCCAAAACTATATAAAACAACTGTTTGAATAAGTAAATGCATAAGTAATGGTAAATGATCAAGAAAGACTAGGATAGTTGATTTTGCAAAGACAGATCCAAAATCTTAAAATTGCTTAAGTTCTAAAGACAAAAATCTTCTCCTAAACCATCAGACTCCACCTGGGTCCTCACAATCCATAACCAAAATCAAGGGACGGATCACATCATCCTCAATTTCACCATCATGTTAAATGATGGATTCTATCCCCAGTGCAGAACCACTAGTCATAATGAATCCTTGTTATTCTAACTATTTTTTCCATCTCAATTATTATTTAACACTCGACTACAATCACAGAATTTCATCTATCCATAGGATTTACTAAAAGGAGCTTTATCCTAATTATCTTCCATATGTTCTTTCATTTGAAGTGCAGCGAAATGCCTAACCATACTTTTTTTCAAGATATCGATGAAAAAAGAAGACAGAGGCCATTTTCATTCACTCAAACCCAAAATGTTCCTTTTTGGGCAATTTATCAATCTTTATCTTTGTTAACATTGAGTTACCTTTAGAAAACAGCTCTGTATTTTCATTATTGTGTCATTTACAAGGCACGCAGGAGAGTAATGAATGTTCAGCAGGGAAGGAAGGAAACATCTCTTCCAAACCACAGTTGTGACACACTAGGAAGCCAAAACTGTCAACATCCAATCCAACTCATCAAACAAATAAAAGGGATTAGATTCAATTGACAAATCCTTCTTGTGAAAATATTTAACCTATAGTTGTTGAAATTCTATATTTTGTATGTAAAATTTTTTACTTGAATTGAAAAACGTTATAGTTATAATGTTGAGATGGATAGAGTTTTCAAATACCACTCAATATTTTTTTGGTTCTCAATATGGGTATCCAGAGTGATTAATTCGGTTCACAGAGCTCTATTTAGGAGACGATACTTCTAATATAATTTTTTTTTTTTATTTTCAAGTTTTGAATATGAAAATTGATTAACAGATTTAATACCTTTTCCTATGAGCCCAAAACAATATTATCATCCTTTTGGTCCTCTGCATACAATTATAACCCAATTTTCAGGGAAGTTGGGGCGCAGGCCCATAATATCGACCTCTGCTTCCTCTTGCCATTTTTCAGATCCTAATAATTTCTTCGATCCAAGCCGCCCATTCTTTGTCCACAGAAAACAATATAATCATCCTTGATGGTCCTCTGTTCTTGCCCTCCCCCCGGAGATAGTGGAAGATAACAGATACGATGATACTAGCTGGTAGGATCCACTCGGGGTCTGCCTCGGCCTTGACTTCTGTTGGGTCAAGCTATGGTGATCAAGTAGGAAAACTAGAGTGAATGCAGTAAGTGAGGAGACGAACCAATTTTAGAAAGAAATGTTCGCCCCTCCATTGAGAAATGAGATGAGATTAAATACAAGAGCCAATTTTGTTTCAGGGAATCTTCTTTACTTTCCTCGTAACCAAATTGATTGTAACAAATTCTCACTACAAATTTAATAGAGTTTAACTTTGTAAAAGAAATAAAAAATACAAAAACACCCCAAGTGATATTCCCCCACACTTACAAGCCCTTAAACCGTTGGTAGCCTTCTATTAAAACTAATAGACCCATGTCACTGGCATCACATGAAAATGGTAGTATTATTCAAGGACATCTCTCTCAAATTTCTACGTGAACGAAAACATGAAAAATCCATTCATGATTAACCCCAAAAGTCCTTTTGTAATGCTAAAATGGGTTAAGCTTTTTAACTGTACATAAAAATAAATAATATATATCTTGACCATTTAATTATAATTTGGCGTCATAATAGATTTTTGTGCTTTAACAGTAATTTTAATTCTAACAAATTGAGCTGCCTTAATTACATTTTATATCCAATTTATTTATTAAGATTAGAGGAGAGGAAATTAAAAAAAAATAATTAATAAATTATAATTCAACCGACCGATTACAGGATCTCAAATCCAAATCTAGTGAGTGAAAGTGAGAGACTACCTTTCTTTCATTAAGGCTAGCTCATTAAGAAGAGGAGGCACCCATCACAGTGTTTTCGTACGATTAGTACTTCAACCATTATTTTCCATTATTAGGAGTAGCCCTTTAAAAATGTGTTTCAAAGACCCAAAATATAAACATTAACACAAATGGGTTAGGCAAGACGCATCCCAATTAGGGTTTTTACACCCCAGCTACCCAACTTTATACTTTAAAAATTAATATCCACAAGCATTCCATTCATATTTTGTGACAATATTGGATACGATGCATGCCCCAAACGCAAGGGATGTGATTTTTATTAAGCTCGTGAATATGGATATCCAACGTGGGCCACTTGTTTGGTGGGTCATTTTTCTGGCCCATGCCGAAAGCCGCCAACCTTCCAACCAAAAAAACAAAAAAAAAAGCGCCGCCAACCTTTCCTAGATTATGATTTTACGAGGATAAGATTTCCGATCAATAATTAGTTCTTTTTTAATTGTTTCGGTTTTAAAATTATATTTTAATTAATTTAATTCAAATGTTTATATTCTATTTAAAATATAACATTTTCAATATAATTTTTTTTATTCTTAAATTTTGAATCCAAAATTTGATTAAAAAATTTAACATTTCATCATTAATCGGTTCCTATCAATAATAATTGTTAATGCGTTCACGCCAAACGTAACCCAATCGGGCTTTATCGGGGTCTTCTTTAGATTTTTTGGCAATGAAGGGTCAAAATTGATTTCTTAACCGAAAGAAGGTTCTATTATAATTAATTTGCAGTAGATGGTTCATATTTTTTATGCCACGCATATGCCAAAAATGTTTTTAATGTGAATTTTGCTTTAATATGGGTTCCACATCCCACTTCAACAATATTTTTTTAACCTCAAGGGATAATAAAGTTCGGTGAACCTCTATCAATTTGGGTTTATCCACGGCCACAATCCACCTCCCCAACACTGCAAGAAAAAAAGAGAAAAAAAATGCCCCAATCAAGTGCCGTATTATGCTAGCCACGGCACTACAACTTTTGTCTTGGGCAATTTGGCGGGGGAGGAGGAATGAGAGAGGAAAACTCTCACTTTTGCACCTAAATCTTGAAAATGAGATTTTAATTTAATTTTCTATCTTACAAAACAAATGGGCTAATTTTATCAGTTTAGTTATATTTCGTTTTTTTTTTTATATCATATCTTAAACATCACCTGATATCCGAAATTTCATTCTGATTAATTCAGACCGATCGCTGTGATGATTACTTTCAAAGAGTAAGTCTCCTAACAGGGAATATTTTATACACGTGAGGGTCTGATATTTCTAACGAGAGTCGAATCTCGATCATATTTAAAAATACTCAATCTCACGTCTAATTAAATCAATAAAGACCGATATTTTAGTTATATTTCATCGGCTGAAGTTTCGAACCAGCAGACTTGTCATTATTCGTGGCAGTAGTACGTCACTAAGGCAGCATTTTGTCATAATTTAACCTTTACCGCGCAGCACAGTCAGAGAATGTGAAATGTTCTTGCGCTTTAATCATGAATACCAACCAATATTATAGTAAACAATCGTAGCGAGGGTGGCGGATGATTATAATTTAAGTCAGAATGATACAATCATTGGTTGATTCTGAGTTAAACACTACCATTTTTAAATAAAATTTTGAGTTTTGGTTTTTAATTATCTAATTTAACTTAAATAAATTTTAGTAAGATGCAACATGATTATCAGATAATGAGAATTAATAAAAATTAATTTAAAAATGAAATTCATATAATAAAATTTAAAGAAGGTAACAACGCTGGTTACTCTATAAAGGTGAATACAAATAGAATTTAATAAATTTATATAAAAAAATTAATGGGTGATCAAATTTTCAAACTATACCGGTTATTTTATCATCTTAAATGAATTTGTGGGTTTATTACTAAATCATAATTAATATAAATATTTATTATTAAAATTTTTATTAATAACTGATTCAATATAAAGTTATTATTAAAATAATATATAATAAAAATAGAAATTAAATGATAAAAGTGTAAGATTTGAAACAGTTCATTCAACACATGCATGCATATTTAATAACAATTTATAACTCAAGAAAAAAATAAATAATTTGTTAGTTATATATATACACGTTGAATGCGTGAGATTGCGACAGACTCAACTGTAAATTATATAATAATATAAATTTATTAATATGATCGAATCAAACCAAATTAATCAAATAATAGAATAACGAATTAATTAAAACAAAACAATCAATATTTCGTTGATTTAGTGGAAGAGCACTAACATCTCATACAAAAAATTAGGTTTGAGTTTTGATAGTGGTAAAAATGACATTCGGAGGGATAAAAAAAAAAAGAATTAATTAAAACAAAAAATAAATAATATAAACTTACCGGTGTGTGATGTGGCCGACATTCCCTTGCTCGCCCGCACTCTACTGTGCAAAGAATGGCAACAAATGGCGGGACCTATTTAACTCGACTAATATTTTGTATTTAAATATTAAAGTGATTTGGAGTGGAGATAAACATTCAATTAAATCGTAATAGAAATTATTAAAATTAAAATAATCTATTTAATTCGATTATATAATTTTTATAACCATAATTTAATTAAATAGATCAAAAATTGATAATTTATTTAATCAAATTAAATAATTAATATGATTCAAATATTCAAATTAATTGAATTATTGAAATCTTTTACTGTAATAAATCTTTTAATAACACTTTCTTGTATTCATATCTATGTCAACATAATATATATCATTCGTATAAATGAGTGGTTATAAAGCGTAATTTTAAAATTCAAAACCACTAATAATTTTAGTTTAACAAATATAATTTTTGAAAATTTCAAAATTCAAACTCTAAATAATTAGAGGAGATTGAATTCGAAATACCATGTGTCGGAGATTGGAGAGAGAAGAGAGCAAAAGTAGAGAAGAATTAATTACATATATTTGTATCAGACAAATTCATGAAAATTAAAGAAATAAAAAATTTATTCAAAATAAGATACTTACCTCTATTTTTAAAATCTGTCTTAATATAGTGCAAGAGGGCAACATGGGAATGAAATTAGAGTATGAAAGTAGTAAAGTGGAAAAGAAAATGAATGATATAGGAGAAGGAGGGAGAGAGAGAGAGACATAAGTGAGAGTCTCAAGTTTAGAAGTGGAAAAGTTATAAATTGAATTAGATATTAAAAATTTGAAACTAAAATGATAGAGACCGAAAATTTTTCATTAATTATATATTATCTATTATATTAATTTTAATTTTTAAGATTTTTCTCTTTTATAATTTTTATTAATTATAAAATATTTTTTAATTAAAATTATAATATTATATTAATATTTATAAAAATAAATAATATCTAAAAATATATAAAATTTTTTTAATTAATTTGATTTATTTGGTTTAATCAAAATAAAAATTATTAAAATAAATCAAATTAAAATTTGATTTTATTTAAAATATATTTAATAAACCTCTTAAATTATTAAAAAAAATGTTTTTTTTCGATTCTAACCCAACAATACTTACCAACTGAGAAGGGGAGGGCAGGAGGCGGCTTTTCTATTTTTCAAGTTCCTGAAAATCGAGAGAAGAGACTCTTTTTCTCAAAAAGTGGAAAGTTTGGTAGCCCATGATTGACCATCGGATCTCTTTTGTGTTGTGACAAAGATTACATTCCTCACCAGTGAGAAAGAAATATTTAACTAGGGAAGGTGTAAATCGAAAAGAAAAGGAGATTCTGGTATCCCCGTTGGACAATGGAGCTGGCCACTAGCGAAGGGTCGGGCATGGTTGGATTGGATAAATTCACTTTATTGACAAAAGAAAGATGGACCCAAAATTCAATGCAACTTGCGAAACAAAGAACAACGTTATCATTATTATTATTTTTAATCATTCACCATTTTTTCTCTGCGTTTAATTCTTTGAAGAGATTCTGTTCCTGCCTACAACCCCCTCACATTTTTTAATCTCTCCCTCTCTCTCTCTGTTCGTCATTGTCTGTTTGTTTTTTCCACTTCCTTCAACATTCTCTGGCCGGTGCTTCTGGTTCTCTTGCTGCGCATCTCTCTCTCTCTCTAGATCCGCTTTTACTTTTCTTGGATTTCCCACATTGTGGAAATGCTTTGATGGCGATAATATTGGAGGGTTTGGATGGATCTGAGCTAGGGAGGGCAGGTAAGACGTCGCGTTTGCTTCAAACCGGAAATCTGAGAAAGACAGCATGCTGCGATGAATTTCAGAGCCCAAAAGCCAAAAATTAGTAAGTAGCTGACCCACTTGCATTTAATGGCGATTCAACTATGCCAAACTCTATTTCTACACTTCACCTACTTCTCCCACAGTTAACTTAATTACTATTCTTTTTCTTGTTGGGATCAAAATGAAAAACACAAAAAAAAAAAAAATGAAACGCTTCTTTTTCAGATTTGAAACCTCTCAAATTGCTTGCGTTAAGGGTCAGGCAAATGCAACAAAAAAAAAGATTGGTGGGGGGGGGGGGTTACTAAAATGAGAGAAAAAGGACAAAGAGAGAGAGAGAGAGAGAGAAAATAAAAAGCGTGATGTGTGACCTTGTGTGGCCGTGGTGAGTGAAGATGGTAAACCTTTGTTTGTGTTTGGAATCATAAAGGTGTGGCATGTTCACCTCTCATGGCATCATTACACTCAAAGGCCCAACCCCTTCTCTCTTCACGTGCTTCTGTCTCTCGTACTCACCCATCTCTCTCTCTCTCTCTCTCTCTCTCTCTCCACCCTTTTCCAGACCCTAAAGTCTTCGTTCTCTGGACACTTCTCTGTCTCGCATTGCCGGTGTTTGTGTTCTTCAGGTATGGGTGTTTAGCCTCTTTGAACATATTTGTTTATCTTTATTTTTTTTCTTTTTTTTTTCCTCAGTATGTTTAACTATTCTCATTTCTTCTGCTTCACCAAAAAATTTTGGGGTTAATATGTAGTTATCAGGTTGGCAGGAGTTTGGGAAATTGGAAAATAGAATAATTTGTAACATGAATGTGCGCTCCTTAAAATCAGCTTTATTTCCGTGGGGCTCATCGTGGTGTGATTGTTTAACTGTTTTTGAATCACGTGATTGTGCCATCCTCTTTCTTCAGAGCACACTCTTCATTTTTCTCCCATTTTCCATGTGAATGTCTCTCTCGCTCTCTCTCTCTCTCTCTCTGCAAATTTCTACTGTATATTTCTCACTTCTCCGTTTCTTTCCTTTTTGTTACTTCTCTGTTTCTTTTCTTTTTGTCCAATAATCTCATGTCCGGCGATTTGGCCTTTGGTTTCCAACATTAAGTTTTAATCAAGCGGAGGAACATTAAAAATATTTTCCTTTTTAACAGAAAAATGTAAAAGGAACAGAAAACAGAAAAGAGGGACCTTCAGCATTTATGTGATTTTATCTGAATTAACTTCATCTTGAGTCTAGGTGTCTCTATTAAGTATTTACAAAATTATCGGGTACCCGCATCTTATTTTCTTCAAAACTTTAGCCCCAATCTCTGAACACCAATCTAGAGGCTTTGATAAGAATGATAAGGCATGGTATGGACGTCATGTGGGTTTATTGAATTGTCTCGCGGGTGATTCTTCTTTTCATCTCATTTGCATGTGGGGGGTTAACTATTGATATCGACAGGTGACCTCCTATGTTTCCTCTCTTAAAATCTCATTTTACTTCCATAACGGCTAAGCCTTATATTCTTTATGTGCAGATCCGCAGCAAGGTGCGCCTGGGATACAAAACCATTTAGCTTAATTCACTCCTGATATCCATGGATCTTCAATACGAGAAACGTTCAAGCAATTCGAAGGTCTGCATGCACTGTCAATTTTTTGAAAACATAAGGGTTGGAATGGGGTGTCCTACTAGTTTATTGTCTATTGATTTCTAAAATAGTGGTTTCTGGCTTGCACTTCAGGAGTCTTGGAAGACAATTCTACTTTTAGCTTATCAAAGCCTCGGTGTGGTTTATGGGGACTTGGGAATTTCCCCACTTTACGTTTACAAAAGCACATTTGCAGAAGATATTCACCATTCTGAATCAAATGAGGAGATTTTTGGTGTTCTTTCCTTTGTTTTCTGGACCCTTACTCTAGTCCCTCTGTTCAAGTATGTTTTTGTAGTTCTTCGAGCTGATGACAATGGGGAGGGTAAGTCGTGTACTACTAACATAATAGAGAAAAGCACGTGTTGACTTGCCATTTACAATATTAGACTGAGAGCTTTCGTGAATGGCTGCAGGTGGTACCTTTGCCCTGTATTCCTTGATATGCAGGCATGCAAAAGTGAGCCTTCTTCCTAACAGGCAAGTTGCAGATGAATCACTCTCAACATATAAACTGGAGCAACCTCCCCAAACAAAAAACAAATCGAGGGCTAAAACATTTCTTGAGAAGCACAAATCCTTGCATACAGCTTTGCTGATACTAGTTTTGCTTGGCACTTGTATGGTAATTGGTGATGGACTCCTCACTCCAGCTATTTCTGGTAAATCCTCAAAACTTGTCCATGTTTTGTTCTATTTTGATTAATTTTCTATCTAATTAATTTTTGTTTCTATCTGCAGTTTTCTCGGCTGTATCTGGCCTGGAGTTGTCCATGTCGAAGGAGCACCATCAGTGTAAGCTCTTTTATTTTATTTTATTTTATTTTAATAAGCAGATACTTGAGTCATTTTTCAGTTCATAATTTGGTCTACCACTCAATTATTCTAGATTCTATGGCTGCTATCCGCTTCACATCTAAATGAGTGAGTTGGTGAAGTTCATATGGTATAGACACCCAAACTGGTGCTCTGATTATGTGATGTCCTACAAATATTGAAGAAGAAATTATTTATTTCTGAAAATTGCCATGGAAGAGGAAAAAAGCCTTGCCTGCTTCCAAGGTCTTGTTCTTCTTCAGAGCTGAATAGACTATGTTATCTCCTGGTTAATTCATTTGGTCAAGCCTTTTGGGGATTAATTAATTTTCTTGTTTGTCATCTAATGGATGGCCTTGATGGCTCTGGTCATGAGGGAGACTTATGAGGTACCGTACAATAGAGCATTTTATCTATTCAGTTCAAGGAATGATATCGATATCAAAACTATTAGAAAAGAAATTTTGAAATTTGCTGGTTTTAAGTTTCTATAACTGATAATTAGCTCAGCTTCTAAAGAGTTACTGCGATATGTGGATTTTTTTGGGCAATAAATGTGAATTTTATTTATTTATTTCTGGATCAGAGAATGACTTGGTGATTGAATCAGACGGTTAGTGGACAAAAGCCATTTGGCATGAAATGCACGGACCATCCAAGTTGCTAAGTGGTCTGAAAAAGCATATTTTCCTGTCCATTGGTTCTATCCACATTATTATTACTTCTACGTAGGGATGAAAGGGACCCTATTTCATAAGTGATATTGATAACAAGATGTTCCCCGACCATGAGGTGGAATGTTCTTTGTTGCAATTATATCACAATAACTAAGCTGATTTTAAATTGTAGAATTCAAAGTGGCTGAACTATTAGAATTGACAACCAAATAGCTAAATAGTTGATATTTTCTGTTTACCTCCTCAAAATTTAGAAAAGTTATTTTCCTTCATCTTCCATGTGTGAGATATGCAAGCACAGACTCACACACAGCTGGATCAAGAGAGAATGCCATTTTGGTTGGATATCTGTTCTTAGATCCTATGTCCTTTTCCTCTATCACATGCAGAGACTGTATATAGTTTAGATTCTACCCTAAAGGACAGCAGGATATCATTATGAAGAATGCCTGTGTGATAGAGAGCCAACAAACGTATCAAATTCTTGGCCCATTTTGGGGCTATATCAATTGGAATTTTTCTAAAACACTAGTGTTGGTTTAATCCAAACAACGTTGTACAAGGTGAAGATTCTACTTTCCAAATCTTTGTTGTCTCTGCGCCATTAGTAATCCTGTTTGTACCTGTTCTAATGGAATAGTCAAGTTGTAGATCCATTTAAATGGAGCTATATTGAGGAGCTTTATTTTCTACTCTTGTTTCTCTTTTTCATTGATCCATGGTTTATGTTCCTATTTGCAGATGCTGTGGTACCAATAACTTGTTTCATACTACTTTGTCTTTTTGCACTGCAACACTACGGCACTCATCGTGTTGGATTCCTTTTTGCACCTGTGGTGTTGATCTGGCTCCTATGTATCAGTGCACTTGGTTTATACAACATATTCAATTGGAACCCACATGTTTACCATGCTCTTTCTCCATATTATATGTACAAATTCTTGAAAAAGACTAAGAAGAGCGGATGGATGTCTTTGGGTGGAATTCTATTGTGCATAACAGGTGAACTTTGAAACCCTGCATTTTCATGCTTTGCATGCAGCATTTCGAGTCAATATTTGCTATTTGGTGTTAACTACTCAGCGGGGTGGTGCAAAAGCCTCTTTTTCTGTGATAAGCTGATGATTCAAAACTATTATATAGAGATTTGTTACTTTTACATTGGCCCGGGCAGCTGTGCTTGGTTATGGGTACCTTTTATTTGTTGGTGCCTCCTATTCTCAGCACATGGGAGATTTCCCATTCATTAATCATTCCTTATTCTTCCCTGCCAATTTTCATCCATAATCAAAAGCTGGATTTCTATTTTCCTTCAATTTAGGAGAAATACTGAAACCGGAGCTTTCTGCAGTTACCCTTTCCCTTGTTTTCCAGTTGCACGAGAGTAATGGTATCAACCTGTCTTGCTTGTCCTAAACATTGGCACGAATTTGGCACCTAGTTTTCATTATGAATATATCTAGTTAGTATTTCTTTGTGTTTCAGTCCACATTAACTGGCCATATGTAGTTGATAAACATCACTGGATTGCTGTTATAGTTCCTGACCAAAAGTGAGAAATGAGTACAGGCAAAGGTTTTGGAATTGCCATTTCTCCTTAATCATTTTTTTTTTTAATTTCATTTGCAGGCTCTGAGGCGATGTTTGCTGATCTTGGCCACTTCTCATACGCTGCAATCCAGGTGTGTGATACTACTGGTTCCGTTTTTCATATTTTATGTGTTTGACTTTTTTCTTGCCCCAAAGGGTTCATTCTAATTAAATAACGTTTTGTTTTACGTTCTGCAGATTGCTTTCACTTTTCTGGTATATCCAGCACTTATACTGGCTTACATGGGTCAAGCAGCTTACCTGTCAGTGCATCACCAAAGTAGTTATGATATCAGCTTTTATGTCTTCGTTCCAAGTATGCATCCTCTCTCTCTCTCGGTAGTCTGCCTCTGTAATCTAGTTTGACTTTTGGTCTTTGCTTTTTTTTTTTTTTTTAAAAAAAACGATTGTCCATTTTTTCTAAAAATTAGAAAGTGAATCTCTCTGGATACTCTCACTTTAACATCTCATTTGCACTGGCTTATATTAGTTTACTGAAGCTAAACATGTTACATGCTAAACATTACAAATTGCTTAAAGAAAAAATTATCTACCTGCTGTGGGAAAAATGACATAGCATGGCTATTTTATGACGCAGAAATTCTGAGGTGGCCTGTGCTCATAGTAGCCATTCTTGCTTCTGTTGTTGGAAGCCAAGCAATTATCAGCGGAACTTTTTCAATCATCAATCAGAGCCAGTCACTTGGTTGCTTCCCCAAAGTCAAGGTTGTCCATACCTCTGACAAAATACACGGTCAGATTTACATCCCTGAGATCAACTGGATGCTCATGATTCTCTGCATTGCGGTAACTATTGGATTCAGAGACATAAAGCATTTGGGCAATGCTTCAGGTAAGGACTTAAACCCCTGAGTAACTCGAAAAAAGAGAAAGAAATGATGAAAATAAATCATACTCTTTTCAGCTCCTCGTCCTATTTTTGCCCAGACTCTTATTGCTACTCACAACATAATATTTATGTTGTCTATTCCAGGGTTGGCAGTGATGACAGTGATGCTGGTGACAACATGCCTCACTTCTCTAGTTATAATCCTCTGTTGGCACAAACCACCTGTTGTAGCTCTTCTTTTCCTACTTTTCTTTGGCTCTATTGAACTACTTTACTTTTCATCTTCTCTAATCAAGTTCCTCGAGGGTGCATGGCTTCCTATCCTCCTAGCGCTTATTCTCATGACCATCATGTTTGTTTGGCACTATGCCACTATCAAGAAGTATGAATTTGACCTCCATAACAAGGTTTCACTGGAATGGCTCTTAGCATTGGGTCCAAATTTGGGAATAGCTCGAGTTCCAGGCATCGGCATAGTGTTCACAGATCTTACTTCTGGAATTCCTGCGAACTTCTCCCGTTTCGTTACCAATCTTCCAGCCTTTCATCGTGTCCTTGTCTTTGTCTGCATAAAATCAGTTCCAGTCCCATATGTTCCACAAGCTGAGCGGTATCTTGTAGGTCGTGTGGGACCATCAGCTCATAGGTCCTACAGATGCATTGTCCGTTATGGTTACCGTGATGTTCATCAGGATGTTGATTCCTTTGAAACTGAACTTGTGGACCACCTGGCTGCTTTCATCCACTATGATTGGTCTCGCACTGATCGGCCAAATTCATTTGCTGAGGATGATGTCTCCCGCTCAGCCGAGTCCTCATCAAGTGAGTGTAGATTGACAGTGATTGGATCAGCTGCATTCTGGGGCACTCCAGCGTATGAGATTGATGGAAGTGTGCAGCCAGCAAGTGTGTCCATTGGGTTTCCGACAGTAAATAGTGAAACAGATGTAATAGAGATGCAGCCAGTTGAAAGAAGAGTGAGGTTTGCAATTGACGATGAATCCGAAATAGAGGCAAAGTCAAAGGCAAATTTGCGACTGCGGGAAGAGTTAGAAGAGTTGTATGCAGCTCAGCAGTCTGGGACAGCATACATACTTGGGCACTCCCATGTCAGAGCAAAACAAGGATCCTCTCTATTGAAGAGATTGGCAATCAACTTTGGGTACAATTTTCTGAGAAGGAATTGCAGGGGACCTGATGTGGCCCTTAAGGTGCCTCCGGTTTCCCTACTTGAGGTTGGCATGGTCTATGTTGTGTAGGCCATTTACATGAGTGTTGAATATCTTCAGACTTCAAGTGTTGTAAGGAAGTGTACGTGTATATTGTCAGGCAATCTTTGTAACAGAGATGAAAAAGGTTTGAGGAAAAAAGAGGGCTCTGGAGGCGGTATGTGCCCTTACAAGACGAGAGTAAAATGGCGAGAGGCGTTTTCAATTCTGCTTGCTATATTTAGTTTTAATCTTCCTTTTTCTTTCCTCGAGTTTAGTATTATTAAACATGCTTAAGAAATCACAATTATAAATCAACAGCATGATGTTTTCTTATTATTTCTTTGATCTACTGGGTCAATACCCTTGCCAGGTCTCTTCTAAGCCACACGCCTCTATTTGAACAACCACCTCCGTGGTTCTGTGTTTTATTATTATTATTATTGTTAATATTATTATTATTATTATTATTTTCTTCTTCTTTCCCCATGGAAAAATTCTTTGGTGTGAAAAGGTTTGCAATAAGATATTTTTTCGTTTAATCTTTTCAGACATTTGTATCCCCTTGAGAATCCTTGAATTTCACAAGTCATGCACAATGCCACGTCCTTCTTAAAATAAGTACCAGATCTTTTTGAGTGGCGGCCAGGCTTCATCGTGGCATAACCTTAGTGGGCTGATTCAGGCGGATGACAGACGCCACTCATATTACAACCCCAGTACAGTCTTCCAACTGTCTTCATCACACCGGGGACTCCTTTAGCTTTAAATTTTAATCAGTCGCTCACTCCTCATTTTCTCTCACTATATATGTATCTCTTCATATGGTCTTTCCAATTGAATCTGTCATTTGAGGGGAACCAGAAAGCAGAATATGGGACTCAGAGCCCTTCCTTTTTCTTGGCCACCGAATGTGGGAGTTGGCCCAGAATTATCTTCGCGCAGGCTTCTGATTGTCTCTAAATTTAAAGTTGTTTCAGCCAAACAAGATGACAAAGGCAAGCAAGAAGGACCCAAGAAGAATGAACAATCCCTCTTAACGGCCGTCACTGATGCATTAGATTTTGCTCAGGTTAGATCAGCTGAAGATGCCGAGTTACTGCAAGAGGCTAGAGAAGCCACCCGGTCTGGTGGTAGGATGAGCAGGCAACAGGTTTGAGTTTTTTAGTTTAGTTAAGCTTCTGCAGTTATGCCTCTCTCATGTTTGACCTGACAAGTCTTTCTTCACTTTGTGCAGTATGGGGCGCTCCGAAGAAAAATTGGAGGGACATACAAGGATTTCTTCAAATCTTATATTGATGGTAATCTTGTTTATAACTTAGTACTTTTGGTCCATTTTCAAATTCTATCTCTGTCTTCTTCGATTTCCTAACCTCCAAAGCAATCCCTTTTCTTGATGCCTTAGTTGATGGGCAATATGTGGAAGAAGGCTGGGTGGACAAGACATGCAAAGTGTGCAAAAAAGACACCAGGGGAGAGGCAAGGCAAGTGGACAAGTTTGGTAGATATGTTCATGTTGCTTGTTTGGAGAAGTCCAATTCCGGAAATTTTTTCACAAAGCTTTTCTCAAGATGAAGAATATGTAATATAGATTTAAATTATGCATCTTCTTCTTATCCTATACATTTTAACATAATGTTAGACTACCATACCATGAAAAGGGCAATTAATTCTGTTCCAATTTACTCCTTATCTCAAACTTACTTACGACATTGGTGCACTTGGAATTTGCTTTCTCTGATATGGCTTTTCAGCAGCATCTGTAATTTCCATGGAGCGTTGTTGTATATTTAGTAAAAAATGTTAACATTTGCATGATAAGTATCCTTGATGATATAACTTATTCACAAGTTAGACCCTTGAAAATGAGCTTAAAGTCCTCCCCATAAGATGAGTTTTTGAGTGCTATGAAGCACGGATGAAATTATTAACTTCAAGTGTATGGATATTCGCCTAATATAAATCGTTGGTTTTGGAATATAGTATCAGATCCTTTAACTAAGTTTTTGAATTCGACTCGTGATTTGAGTATGAAAAAAATTACGTTAGGAGAATAATCCGTTTAAATGAACCACTACAAGTTTTAAATTAGATTAATCGGAGTATGAATCCGGATATTGATTGATATAATACAAAAAAAATATGAATTATTGGTTTTGTCCTTATTACCAAAAATAAACCATAGTTCTCGATAAGAATCTAACTATTTCATCGTTGCAGTGCAGTTCATAGTTATAATATACTTCAGTTTCATTATTTGCATGCAAAAACACACATAAAACCATTCTAGGCAAGATGAGAAGTTAAAAGCACCTCCGAATCCAACTTATGGTTACCGCAAACGTGAGAACCTTAAAATAGCATGCGGCAAACCTGAGAAACTTAAAAGTAGCGTGTCAAAGATGGTTAGCTTCATTTTAATTTTTTATTTTTGTTTTCATTATCGATATCTGAGTTTTATCCGATTAATCCGATTTGAATACCGTAAGACTCACTTTCTTGATACAAAGGAGTTTGGTAGTTATCTTCGTTTTAATTTGTGAAGTCAAGAGCATGCAAGCCTCGGCCAAACTTGCCAGTGACCATGCCTCGCGATGAGCAAGACAGGGATCCATTCTGACCCACTTATTTGCATGCAAATCGTTGCCGACGCCCTTTTCTCCCCCGTGAAGTTCTATTTCCGAGGGGGAGGAGAAGATGAGACAAGTATTAAGCACAGGATTTGGAAATTAAAAGAGTTTATCGTGTATTTTGCTCTTATATGTAAAAAAAAAAGTTTAAATTTAAAATTTTTTAAAAATAAAAGGGAATATAAATTGAATTATAATTTATTTACAATTTATTATATATTTATGTAACTATATTCTAATTATATAATATATGAATTAATGATCATATAATACACATCGTACACATCGTACACGTCGTAGAAGGGAAAATATACAGGATCTAACGTAAGAAATGTATGAGCAATAAACAAGTTTTAATGAAAAAATGATTGCTCCAGGTTGATAGACTTTAAGATTTTTACTTACAAAAGAAAGATTTGGACCAATAAGCCAAGGAACTTAGGGTAAGAACCGTAGGGCGCGGAACCCACCATCAGTCCTCAGAAATGGAGGGAACACAGCCTCATAAAATTGGCGGGAAAATTAACCTGGATACTACTAGTTTGCCCTTCCGGTGTCCCACAGTCTCATCTCGTACGCTCACTTCCTTCTCGCAAAATCGGCAAAAGCATTTCCAGCAAGAGAGAGAGAGAGGATGGTGGGATTAATGTACGATTGTCTGGAAAATCCTTTAGGAGCCGTCAGATCGACATTCGAAAAGACACTAGCCCCCTCATCTCCCGATCCCTCCAAATTTGACGGCGAAGATTGGGCAGTCATCGATCTCTTTCACGATTTTCTCTCCTATCAAGCCTCTCTTTCTCAGGCCCTCTCTCTCTCCACAGCTAAAACCCTAGCCCCCCCTTTTGTTTGTATTCTCTAGGTTCCTATTCTCAATTCGAACAGTCTCCGATGGATTCAACCCAACACGCTCGTTCGATTTCTAGGAATGATACAAGACATGCTGGGCAATGAAATCTATGTCGGTGATCACAAGGTATACGATTGTCTTCTCCAATGTTCATCGTTCAATTTCATTAATCATATGATTTCAGTGACTTATTCTTAAATTTTACTAAACCATGATTGTTTTAAGGATGGAGCAATATGGAGAACCAACAAATACACTGATGTTTCTCAATCCCCCATATGTTCCTCTTCCGAAATGCGATTTTGGGAGCGTCGTCTACTCTACTGTGTTCCTGTGAGCTTCCCCCAAAGTTTCCTCATAAATTGTGCTTCCTCATAAATTGTGCACGCATTTCAATTTGATTGGAGAGTTTATGCATTTCAATTTTGGACTTGGTTTTTAGGTGCCTGGACAGGGTTCGTGGATTGAATCATCATCAGAGGCGGCTTCAGCAAATCAGAACAGGATTGGGGCTTCGCAACAGAGAGACAAGCGGCCTAGAGACGATGAAATGGCCATCGATGATACGTGTTTGCCTATGTTATGTTCCACCTATTCATTTAACTTATTTTCATGATTAGGGCATTTTCTTGATTTCCTTCATAACAACTTCCAATCACTTAACTTCATGGTAGTGAGAGGACATGGAGGTGGCATGATCTATAAATATTATCTGTCCTGCAACCTAAGCTTCTGTGGACTTGGGGCATTCGCTCGTGAATTCCTCCAGTTTTAAAGAATTGGCTATATCTTTTCTGCCTGTTTTCCTTTATTCATATAGAAAGCACATGATCATGGGCAAAGGGAGGGGGTTAACTCCCTGAAATTTTAAGGAAAAAAATGAATTTTATGTATATACTTTATAAAATTATGGCTCCAAATATGGTCTACCCCACTTTCAACTTTAATTGCATGTTGTATTTTGCCCCCTTCACATGAATTTTTGGCTTCGCCCTTGCATATGATTGTACATCTGATATGATATGCTTACCACAGGCCTCCTCAACTAGTGAGCTTGAAGCGTCTCCAAGTTCCAAAAAGCAGGTAAACTGATTTGAGCCTGTTGTTATTTTTTTCCCTTTCTTTTTTTGATGACTCTATGAAGACACTTATTTCCTATTCTTGTACAATTTTAACTCAGTCCACGTCTTTCTATTAACTAGCGAGAAAATGGGCATCCTTCCCAGTCTTCCCAGCCAAGGAACATTTTGGAGGGCTCCTTTCCTAGCACGTGCGCAGTCCCCTGTTCTGACAGCCATTTTTCATGTCTAGTTAAGGTAACTCTAATGTTACTTGGCCTGCTTATGAAGTTGCCACTACTGCTAAGTTCCCATGCCTACTCAATTGTCAACATCCCATTTCCTTTTATTTTTCTTCATATATATATATATGCTCTTACAAAATTTTGGTTGTGCAGTTATATGATAACCAGAGTCTGAGTTGAAGCTAAATGATGTTTTTGAATTTGTCTGTGTCCTAACCTTCCAAGAGAGCACTGCAGCTAATGATTGCAGTGATGAACTATCAGTCCCTTCCAAAGATATGCTAGTACATTTTCCATCAAACAAGGTCTTGACACATCTTCTGTTTCTTTTTAACTCTAGTTCTTAATAGAAGCCTTTCTATTTGTTTTCTCATTGAACCATGCAAAGTCCTCCGAACTACAGAAAAGCCTGTTTGATATGTTTGATACTTTTTAGTGAACCATGACCATGTTCACATCACCTGAGTGTTGATGTAGTCATCGGGCAGACTATGCACACTTGCTGTTCGGTGTTTTACTAGACAGTATGTCATTAGTTGCTCTATCTAGTGTCCTCTGGATGATTCCAAGTGCATTTTGTGCTAGTCCTGTCATGTTGTCCATATAACGTGTCTAATTGTAACAATATGCTACCCTAGTTTTCTCCTGGAAAGAGTATTCAACAAGTTGTTTGAACTAGTTGGACTAGTAATATGTGATGCAGGTGCCATGCCTACACTGTCTTATACATAGGAAGCTTGCAATTCACGACTTCATTTATAAAACCATTCTGTCAGAGGTGATAAACCATCCAAGGGACAAACGACACCCAGCACCCACCCCTGGCTCCGTGGCTAATTTCTACCCTGCAGTTAATTTTGCTTTCTTCCCTTTATTTTGCCACTTTATCCAACAGTTTTGCTATGGACATTGCAGCCAAAATCTCTTACTATCAAGGAGACAAGGGAGGCTCTATTAAGGCATCTTACTGCTATTCTAGGCAATGATGACTTAGCAGCTTATTTTATGTTGTTGCATCTTTTGTCCAGGGTAAGTATTTCTTTTTGATTGTCATGGTTTTATTAACATCTCATGCATGCTTGAGTAAGATTGGCTCTTTCTACACGTGATAATTCCAAATGCTCAACCGAAATTGTTGTTTTCTTACTTTTATTCTCTTAAACATTATTTTACTCACACAAACATAAGCATCAACAAATTTCTTTTTGATCAGGTGCATGCTAGAGTAGAAAGTGTTGCTGTTGGGAAGCTTTCTCACAATCTTACTTGTTTTAGCAAAGAAAATGTGTCTGTGTACAGCAATCGGCTTGGCCTTGCCATTCAGAACCTCATACCTTTCACTCATTCTATACCTCTGACATTTGACTATCTGAACACTGCCTCACTTGCCCCAGCAAAGGATTATGAGACAAACAGGTATCTGGTTTTGGTAACGTTGCTGCCAAAGACATCATTTTGTGACGTCAGAGGTTATTACCTCAATGCACTCCTGACAAATATCTATGGAAATTTATCTAGGCTGACAACTGGAGTTCTTCAACTAGCGGAGGGATCACACTTAACTGTAGATGAGACACAACTGAGAGTAGGGAAGCTCGACTCCATTGGAGTTGAGAACGCAAGGTTGCTGAAGAATCTAATGGAGTTCCAAAAGGTGACTTGGAGCTATTCTGTCATATAGTATGCCATACTTGTCTCACATAGTAGTCTGGGGAACGATTTGTTCATTGCAAAACAGTTAGAAAAGAAAAAAGGGCACAATTTAATGAAAAGTTGTCAAACTCAGTCTTGGAAGTCGCATACTGCATGATGCTCAATATGTTGTTTTCTCGTCCATGAAAAAAAAAATAGTAAAATCAGGCATGCAGCTATATAATTATGTGGGTTGTGCTTGTTTCAGGTGGAGTATAATTTCAAGTTCTATAAAATGGAAATGGCAGCTGATATCCAGGTGCTAGTTCTTTCTGAAGGGAAATCAAACATATTGCCTGCTGTTCCGGCCTTCTTCAGCAAGTTCCTCTGAAATTCTAACCGAAGAAGCACTAGAATCTTGGAGATGGTACTTGGCTACCCTCAGATCACTCCCACATACTATTGAATCTGAAATGCCGAAGGTATGTATTACCACCACTCTCCTGGACCAATCTTCTTCTTATGTTTGGAGTTGTGTATGATAAAATCTGATAGAATAGTGGTTGAAAAGATCCATGCCTGGAATTTTGTCATATGAAATATCAGGATTGCCAGCCTGCACTCGTGATGGTTATAATTAAAAGCATGGTAAGGTGTTATGAGGGATGAGGACATACATAGATTATTGTTTTCTCCGGTATATATTGATTGATTTATTGTTGTTATTGGATACTAGTCTGTTAAAAGTCAGTCTTGTTTGTGCATCAATTTTTTTTTTATGTGTGTGTGTGTGTACTGGTACTGCACTGAAACTTTGGCATGGACTTTCCTCTTAGTTGTATAGCTGTGTTGTTAAATATGTGCAGATGGTGGAAGATGACTTGGTTGCTGCTAGGCAAGCAGATCGGAGCTTGGGGAGGTATTCCACTGGCATGAACCTTGTACACAATCTTCTAGCATGTGTTGGTCATCCTTTATAATGCCTATGTTTTATTTTTGCTTTCAGATGGCTAACAATGGGCCGGCTAATGTACATTAGTTTTGGGGAGACCTGGTTGTCATTGGAACATTGGCAAATGGTGGAGGAACCGGAAAGACTAAGAAGAGAGACCGAAGTGAAGGGTTTTTAGCACTTGAACATCATGTAAATTTGATACCATGTTGTTCACTTCATACGTGGACCATTACCATTACCTAAGTTGTTCGGTTCATATGTGGACCATGGACCTTGTATGAGGTCTCATATGGGAGTTCTTGTTTTGTTTTATTTTATTATTTTATTTTATTTATAATACTTCTTAATTAAAAAAAAAAAAAAAAATTAGTAAGATATATGAAATTTTATTAGTGAAAAATTGACTTTCTTTTTCCATACAGAAGTATAATTTTTAAAAGTAATTAGTGATAATTAGTGATTGCGTCAGGAACGAGCGAAATTGTTCATCCGGTTGTTAGCTCATGATTCGGTGATGGCTAATGTCTTTTGATTCCGTTGGGGTTTGACCATGGATCTGATGTGCCCTCTATGCGGTTTGGAGTCGTAAACAACACTTCATCTTTATCGGGGCCGTGAATAAGAGCGTTTGATTTGGGAGTTATCCTTGGGTTGATCGCATTTGTCCAATCTGGTTTTGCATGAATCCCAAATATCTAGGTAATGGAGGATCAATAGCCGATCCCAGGCTATCCATTGGAGTATGCCATGGTCTATTTGCTTCACATCCATTGTTTGCTCCTCCATTTGGAAGGTGAGATGTCTGAGTTGATTTTTATAATTATCAGTTCTACCCGGAGGGTGTTGCTCGTTAGCTTATCTTCATAATATTCCAGAAATTAAATACGGATGGGTTTGGTATTTTGCAAGATAGAATTAGATTTTTGGATCGGAGGATTTATCCTGAATGTTGGGTCTTTTGATTGATGCAAAAAATGCTGAGCTATGCGCAGCAGTTCATGAGGGGCTTCTCTTCAACGTTATGCTGTCTCGCCGGTCATCTTAGAGTCGGACTCTATTGAGATTTTGAACGCACTATCGTTGAGTGTTCCTCCAACCCACTCGAATTATCATATTTTTTTGGGAGTACATTCATATGATTAGATATCTGGATATTGTCTGGATGTGCTATCTCACTTGAGAAGGTAATCGTTGTGGTGACATTTTAGCTAGATTGGGACATTAGGTTCTACCGAGACTCATGATCTTGTATCTTCCCCATCGCAGGTTTATCGTGCCGTATTGTGTGATGTTGAGCAGATGGCTTCTTTAAATCCCTGCCCTGTAACATTAAAAAAATAAAAATAAAAATACTCTTAGAAGGGTAGTTTTGTCAAATTAACGGAATACGGTATGGGTATACGACTTTCTCATTCTCCGATCTTCTTCCCATCAACAAAGACTCCATTTCTTGTCGAGATCGAGAGAGAGAGAGAGAGAGAGAGAGAGAGATGATCAGCAAGTCTCGTTTAGAGGCGATTGTATCATCGTTGGTCGACGTTAAACCTCACGAGATATCTCCCCTAATCCATTCCGCGTCTTGTTTCTTCTTCGTATGTTTCTGATCCAATTCGGTTATAATCTGAAAACCCTAATCCTTTTTCCTCTCTTTTCTGATTTTTTTTTTTTTTTTTTTTTTTTGGATTTTATTCGCAGATACTGAGTGCCTACTTCGTTGTTCTTCCATTGCGCGATGAAGGTGCGATTTCTTTGGGTTTATCGAATCTTCCGGGACTTTTTGTGGGGTCTTTACTTCTCACATTGGTAGCCACACCTGTATCAACCTTAATCTTTTCTTCGCCTAATCTCTCCAAACGAAAGGTGAGCGATTCTAGTCCAAGATTCTTTGTCTCTTTTCATTTCTAGGTTTGATCGCGTTTTCCTTGATTGAATGTGGAATTCCATTAACATGATTGTTGGTTGCTCATTCCCAGTTCTTTGGATGCAGACATGCTTCATTTTTATTTTCTAGTATTGGATTGGGGTTGGTGATCATGTGACTATTGATTGTTTCTTCTAGGGTTTCCTTTCTTTTCTTTATTGGATGTGAAATGCCGTGGCCTGAGCGTTGATTGTTCATTGCAGATTCTTTGCTTTTATCTCTGCTGAATATTCATGTATAACTGTTTATTCTCTGTTGTTGGGGTTAGGATTTGCGATCTTCTGGGTTTCATTCATTGCCTTACTTGACTGAATTTGGAATGCTTTAATATCATTACTGAATTTGGAATGCTTTAATACCATTACTGATTGTTAACACTTTTACATGTATATCTTTCTTTTTTATTTCATTTTGAGGAAACTGTTAATAGTTGTTTGATATCTGGGGTTTCCAGATGGGTTCTGTGTCCGATTGCACTGCATGTGAGCTTAGTTCCTTGTTATGGTCTTAGTGACTTAATTTGGTGGCATAAAGACTTTTCAGACTTAACAATCTTCTTTTACAAGTTAAAAAATTTCAATCGTTGGTGTCATTGTTGGGGCCAGAGTTGGATTTAATTGTAACTAGAAAATAAAATTTGGTGATTCATGTTTGACTTCCAATTTTGGGCTCTATCTGAGGTTTCCAAAGTTGCATTACTGTTAAGGTGTTGAGTTTTAGTATCCAATTTTGGGCTCTATCTGAGGTTTCCAAAGTTGCATTACTGTTAAGGTGTTGAGTATTAGTATCCAACCTTGCGAAATGAACCTAATACCAATCAGTACAGTGGGCTTGAAATTTCCTCTACCAGTGCTGTACACAATGGCAAGCTCTCCCCTCACCCTCTGTGAGGAGACTGTTGGAAATAGAAATTTCTGATTAATGTAGTTTAGAAGTTGTGCTTATAAACCTCTAATCTGCATTTCCTGAAATTTTCCAGGCTTTGGTTATGATACACAGGTTTTTTGGTACATCTTTGGTTGTTTTTTTCGTTTTGTGGCACTTTTCATCAGTCGGAAATTCTTCATCCAATTCTAAGGTAATAATCAACTTCTTTTCATGAAGACACCATCTATAACATATAAATAATCCAAAAAGGAATCTGTATCCATGTTGCATGCAATACATGCATGATATCATCTAGGGTCCGAAGTCGAAAATCTCTTGTGGTGTTTCTTCTTTTTGATTTTCTTAACTGCTGGACACTTCTATGATACTTGTTATATGGTCGAAGGATATTTCACTAACTCTTCTATAAAATTTCAATTTGCTAATACCCCAAATGTGTGTAAGCATACTTTTCCTTGTAAAAATTGGCTGTAGTTTCACTCCTTGGGTCACTGTCAAGTCTTCAATTCTAGCTAAACGTATTTCAACTGCTTCTCTTAATTTCCAGAATTTCATAGTGGGTTTTAGCATAGTGTCATAGTGTTGTGTCATTTGTTTTTGGTTCAATGTGACATTCTTTTGGTCCAATAGATCTACCCTTAGGCAATGATTGCCAACATAAACTAGCATTGCCAACATAAACTAGCTTTCTTTTGTGACTGCCACAATTCATGCCTCAAGATTTTGCATTTCGTTCTCATGGATTGATATTTCAACTAATCCTTTACTTCAAGATAAAATTTGAGAGTGAAAGCATGTCTCATTATGGGCCACTTCTAGACTTTTGCAAATTGTTTAGTTTGAAATATATTCATCAGGGAGAAACTTGGCATATAAATATTATGTTATTTTTGTGCTTTATCCTTGTCATATCATAACTGATCTATTTTCTCTGTCACAATGTTCATGTCATGTCCACGTCTGTAACCATGATTTATTGAATGTCATACTTTGAGTCTGTCCTAATAGACTCTGTCACCAACCCACCCGCCTACCCTTTATGTAATGTTCTGGTTTTGCAAGTTTAGAGTGCAGTTATTTTAGCCTCCAGTTCAAAGGAGGATCTGAATGGCAAATCCCATTCCACAAGTACTGCAGCTTGGAGCAGCCATGGATGGTTCTATGTCTCAGTAAGAGTTGGCTTGTTTCTTTGGGTATGACAGCATGTTCTTAGTGCATGAGCAATGTTGTCCTCTTGTTTCTGCCATCAGCTTAAATGAAGTGCTTCACCAGATATGTTTTCCCCTTTTTTGAAGGTTGCACTTCTTAATCTTTTGACCATATCTTCAACATGGGCTAGAGTAATTGATGCGATGGATAGTGAGGTTTGTAAGCTGTCACTTTACTCAGTGATAATAAGGATATAGTGTGCAAATTTAAATTTTAAGTGCATTCAGTCAGGTTCTAGATTGTTTGGGTTCATTGGCGCTGGTGCTACTCTTGGCCAGCTTTTTGGCTCATTGTTTGCTACTGCAATGGCTTGGCTAGGTCCAAGTATGTATACTTTTACCATCCATGCTAAATTGCATCTTGGTTCCTTCTGCTCTTAACATGGGTTTGTTCCCCTCAGTACTTCTCTTGATAGCTGCTGTTTTGATGGAGTTTGCTGCACAAGCCTCAAAAGGGATAAACCAGGATATAACCCATCATCCTGAGGAAGTAACAGCCTTTAGGTCTGTTAATTTCTCTTTCTTATTTGCTTGTGCTGATCATTGATGCTCTAACTGTTGTGTTGTTGTTACTTATGTTGAATATGCACTGCTTATTCCTTTTCTTTTAAAAAGAACATTTCTGCAGTAAATGTGATATGTAATACTACTTGAAGGCCTATACTATTTGTGTGTCTATCTTCCATGTGGGGCCAAACATTTTTCAACTTCTTAACTAATCTATCTGTTTTTGCTTCTCAGAAATCATAGCCAAAAGTGTGATACTGATGAACAGTCAGCTCCTTCTAGTGGAAGTTCACCTAAATCATCTACCTCTATGCTTAAGCCTCAAATCTGGGCCATGCTAGATGGAATCTGGCTTATCATGTCCTCAACTTATTTGTTATTTGTGTCCTTGTTTCTGTGGCTGAGTGCAGTTGTCTCTTCATTTTTCTATTTTCAGGTATGATTTATTAGATGAAGCTTAATTTGTAAATTGGAATCTTCATTTCTTCTGATCACTTGTTGCCTGCGTGAATGAGCCTCAATTAATTTTCTTTTCCCAAATGCCACCCCATTTAAAACAATTCTCTTTGTCACCAATGAATAGATGAGTATAGAAGAATTCTATATGGATGATGTGAACTCTGTTGCATTTATCTGTTACTTGTATCAAAAGAGGGGTGTGATTTTAGCCAACAGGTGTGGTGCTTTGAAAAAAAACTGGAATTGGTTGGCCACATAGACCAAAAGGATATGGACTATGAAGTACATACACTCCAAAATATGGGCCCTATAAGTCAGACGGGCTATCTGACCAAATTTTTTATTCCACAAAAACGACACTTCTTTTTTGGAAAGCATGGGAATTAATTGAATACTTTTGTTAAAATTGTGATTCAATAAAACTATGAGTGCTTTAATGTAAATTTTATTATGTAAATTTAATTCTGAAATATTGATGTTGTAGGACAAATTTCTGTGATTTTTTTAAACAATTTCATTGGCAAAAAGATTTCAAACCTTATAATGCAACACATTATGTAAATAAAAGGCAAATAGTAAATATTCATAGTCATTTTAATGCAGTGTTAAAGCCATGAAACTTTTTTTTGGGGGGGGGGGCGGGTGGAATCTTGTCTGTAGCAATTATCACAGCTGTCTTATTCTGCTATATGCAATGATGTATTTTATCTATCATGGTGGAAAATGAACTGAATTTGGAAAGGAATTTATTTTGCACAAACAGGGTGAGAAGGTTTTTTTTTTTTTTTTTTTTGTTTCTTTTTTGTCCCCATAGTTGTTCTTGTCAGTTTTGGGGATTGTAAAAAGATGCTTTTATGTGGAGAGAGATTTGTGCACCGTTTAGATTCTATATGACTACATGACTTATGGTATTGTGCGGCTGAAGAACTTGGTGGAAGTCTTATGTTTGTGGGAACCACCTGGTATTGGAATATATTTGCAACTTATTGAGGACAGCAATAAGTGAAAGTTCTGTTTGACCTCTTAATTATAACTAAATGGTTCCTCCTTGATCATGTCACTTTTTCCTGCTTCCTTGTTTTCAAATATATTTTTATCTAATATTTGTTTACCTTCTACATCGTTTTTGTCTATCCTGCTTACCTATCTCGCCTCTTCAATCACAGAAAGTAAGCGTTATTGCTATGGCGGTTGAAAGCCCACTTGGCAGAAGAAGACTCTTTGCCGAGATCAACAGCTTTATTGCAGTTTTTATCCTTGCTGGACAACTTACTGTAACGGTATGTAATTTTAATCTTTGTGGCACAATTTAATATAATGCTATGCAACTGCTGAAAAATCCAGTTCATTGTAACTACTTTGCTAATAAATCTTTAGACCAAACACCAGCCATTTAGCCTTTTGTTTTTAAAGATCCATATAAGTTGACATTTAAGTGATGAAGGGAAATGCATCAATATTGATCATCATTGAACTTGACGTGTAAGATGTTCTCAGGTTAAGAATTGTAGAAAATTTCAATGATTTTTCTGCATATTTTATGAGTATTGGCTTTTTTTTTTTTTTAATATATATATATTTTTATTTTTTTATTTTTTTTCCAAGTCCAGTAGCCCATCAACTTAGCATCGAGAGATTCCATTTAAAACCAACATGTAGTGGTATTTTGAGATTTTGGGCTATATGTCTGTTACTTTGGCTTGTGCATGATTCATGTAACATGTGATTAGTAAAGTTGTTAACTGTTTTACGAGGGTTATATATATTTTTTGGTACGGTAAGGCATAAAGAAAGAAAATACTGTCTTCAACTGTTACAAATCCATAATATTCTTTTGATCCTCATGATTAGGTGATAGGATTTTGGTATCCTACTTGCATTGAATTGATTTTATAGATCCTCATAAGATCACGCTCTGCATTATATTGAGCACATACTTGTATGTAGTGCATTTTTTAATGCTTTTTGGACATTTTAAGTGCAGGGGCGCATCCTTACTTTTGCTGGGGTCACTATAGCTATCTGTTCTGCACCATTTGTTGCCTTTTCAAATTTGGTTGCTATAGCTATATGGCCAACTTGGATAGCAGTCGCTGTGTCTGAAACTGTTCGAAAGGTAATTTTTAAGGTTTGGTATAATCTTATACTAGTTTCATTTGCTTTGCTGTGTTAGATTTTTCTTTCTTTGTCCAATATATTTTGGAGTTGTTTTTATGTTCTTTGATTTGCTGATGTGAACTTTTAGGTTTGGGTTGTGTTTGGTTTGGTATAAGTGAAAAAGGTGGAGGTGGTATAATTTAGAAAACTAACACTGCAGACTCAAAGGTTGACATTATCATTCTCCCTTTTTAAAATATATCAAAAGGGGGAGTTTTATGCCATTAAAGGCCATAATGGCTTTCCTACCTGGTACTTTGGGTAACTTATCCGCCCCATTCAAACAAAATTATTTATAAAATTACATATTTGTAGTATTGTTATTATTTTTTTTAAAGGATACTCCTTGTTATTTCTCCTTGAAATAAACATAACCTTGTTAAACGTATTGATACAAACCAGCTGAAGTCTTCTTTGGTGTCTGCCTGAAATTTGCACCTGCTACATTGCAGGTAGTTACTTATGTTGTAACCCGACCTGGCAGAGAGCTCCTTTTTACAGTTGTTTCGGAGGATGAAAAGTACAAAGCCAAGGTGCGAATATGTCTAAATTAGAAATTACTTGTCTTGTTATAGGAAATTTGGAAAATCTTAAAATCATTTCAACCTGCCTTTCTTCTCTGTTTTCTCTTACTCTCTGGTTTCTATGAATAAAATGTCTGCCTTACTTCTAAGTGGTTGACTTGGTATAATACAAGCATCCAATGCACATGCGATGCCTGTGCAAATATTCATCTCTATATCATAAATTACATGTCAGAAAGCAAATTTATACAAAGAAAAAGGTTCTTGAAAAAAATATAATCAGCAAAGTAGGAAATTATTTATGCAAGAATGTTACATGTCAATAAAAGACCAATTTTTAGAAAGAAAAAGTTGAAGGGGATGTGAAGAAGAGACAGAGAAAGTGGAGAAGGAAGAGAGGATGAGAGATGTTGGAAAATATTTTGAGTATGCTTAAAATGCCATCTATAGGCTATGATAACTGCTATCAAAGAGAGTTTCTTGAATTTTTGAGGAACAATTTTTTTCACATTTAAATTGTCATTGGGCTTTAAAATGAGGCTTCACTAAAAGTGAGGGTTTGGTTAATAGAATGGTATATGTGTTTAGGATGTCAAAAAACTATCACCATTCTAGATTTATTCTCTGTTTGGAAATTTGGAGGGGAGGAGAAATGTAACCTCCCCTTGATTGTCTTGATGAAAATTGAGGGAAGGGGAAGAGTTATTCCTATTGAATTATAAAAGTAACGAAACTTGTTAAATACAATTATTTACCTATTGAATTACAAAAGTAACGAAACTTGTTAAATACAATTATTTATCTATAAGTTCTATTTTTGTAGATTCTGTTTAATCTCTTTCTTATTTTCTTCCCAACCCTCAAAGCACAATAATAATATCTTTGTTATGTGGGACATTCGTAATATACGGCAAAAACTTCAAGAAAGAAAATAATAAACTCAAACAAAATAAAGTCTAGTTTTATAATCAAGCATATCCAACGCAAAATAAATAGATGAAAAAGAAAATTGCACAAAGATGACATCAAAGTTAATGACCCTGTTGATTACTATTGAAAAAATAAATCAAACTAGTAATAGTCCAACACTAAAATAGGTAATTAGATATAAGAATAATACTAGATTAATAATAACATGTTATATTTAATATCTTCCCCTCCATTCCCCCTTTTTGGGGGGGGCAATTTTTGAGATGTTAGAAGAGGAATGGAGGGAATATAACTTGACTGCCGATGTGACCATGATTCTCTAGGTATGCATTGATGTAATTGTCCAAAGGCTTGGTGATGCTGCAGCAGCAGGATTGTACAGGATACTTTCTGGTACTCTGAATGGAAAAACAACAAAAGTCACCATTTATGCTATTCCTGTATGTATGCTCTCCCATTTTTCTGAAAAATTCACTAGGGATTTATCTTTAGGTTGTATGCTGGGGCAAGTTACAGTACTTATTTAATTGCATTTATTTGAATAACATCGGATGAAAGGTTTTCTTAGTAAATTTCTTTGGAAATCATGTCATTTTCTGCTCTAGTTTTCATGTTCCAAGTTCTTGTCTGGCTGCAATAGGTTTGCTTATTATGGATGGTGACGGCTTTCCATTTAGGACACCGCCAAGAACAACTTGCTAAGCTTCAAAGTGTATCCACGACATGAAACTTGAGAAGACATGAAGATCTTTGAACTTGGGATGGTAGGTTATCGCTATCCTAGACATTGGAGGCCTCTGAAACAACTCACAGTATGGCGTGATGTCCTCCATGGATCAAATTTTGCACCACTGGTTTGTCTTTTTTTGGGGGGGGGGGGGGTGTTAAGGAGGGAGCTATGGTAGGCGGTTTCATTATTTGTCCGTCATTGATTTCAGGGGCACATTCTATATGGGAACCGCGGTGTATTTATTATATGTTGTAAACTAGAAACTTGAATTCCTTAACCCACCCTCCCATCCCCCCAAATGCATGGCCCCGGGCACCACATACGTAGGTGCTCATGCCACTGTGTACGATAACCCTCCTATGGCATGAGCACGATATTCTGGTTATAATGGTTGCATGCGGTCTGGTATTTAGTTCTTAATGAGGTTCAATTCCATGACATGGGCTCTATGCCCCTTTTAGTCCCCATAAAATTTGAAATTTCACGCCATTGTGCTTATGAAGGCTAAGTAAAATATTTAGGGCCATCGAGGTTTAAACTTTGGCCCAAAAGCAAAATTAAAGGCCTGTAGATGACCATAACCGGGTCCAAATCCCTCCAATTCCAAATATTGAGGCCCTTTCGGCCCGAACTCTAAATGTTTCAGCCAATGAATGACATAACTCGGTACCTTCAAATGCTTAGGCCCATTATGAGCTTTTGGGCCCGATTGCAAATATTTTAGGTCCAACGTAGCCTCAATTTGGGCCCAAATAAAACCTGCTTACGGCCCACTAGGCCCTACCTTTGGCGTACGCCCAACATGCTTAAAATTGCCCAAATGCAAACGGCTAACAACAAAAGCTCTTTGAGGCCTATTGGCCCTGAATACAAATGTTAAGGCCCTCTTGTTCCCCAAAACGTTTCAGCCCATGAAGGCCCAAATTAGGCACCACTTCAAAAGCATAGGCCCATCAAGGAATGTTTGGCCCAATTGACAATGTTTAGGCCCGTGTATGGCCCAAGTCCGGACCCAACTTCAAGCACTTAGGCCCATAACGGCCTTTTGGCCCAATTGAAAATGTCAGACCCAAAATGTCCCAAATTTGGGTCCAAAGAAAACTTGGGCCAAAGTGCAGACTTCTGAGCCCGTTAAGGCATAACTTTTGCCACAAAAGCAGTAAAGCTTATCAAGAACCAAATTGGCCCAATTTGGGGCCGAACAGGGGCCCACGCACGTAAAGGTTATAAACCGGGCCCAATGACACCCATCCCCAATTATGAACCGTCGTACTTAACTTAGGCCTACTTTATGGAGAATTTAATAGTTTCCGAATAATAATAAATGCTCCTATGATTAAGCCTGGAGAGCATCCTTCAATTCACAGGAGCCCCAACCAAACCCCGACAGTGGAAGCCAAAAACCAAGACAAAAGAAATAAAAAAAAAAAGCACGTATAACAGATTTATACGTAGATTTCCATACTGTCCACACTACTACCTCGACTTCCACAATCCCCCTAATGTAGTAAGAAATAACATCAAACTTTTACACGTATGACCTGATGAAACCGAGACTCATACCCTTCATGTCAGCCAGACTCCCCAACTCCTCCTCATGTTGTAAGAAATAATGTCCAACTTCTACATAATGTCCCCATAGGAAATAAGCATATACAGAATGGTTCCCAAACCCAGAAGAAACTCGTGTGTCCCGCTGATGACTTCTGCTGCTGCTTCAAATTTTATCTCAATATAGACAGAAACAACCTTTGCTTTTGTCTACCAAACTTCCCACAAATTTAGAAGGCATATCTGGCACTCATAAAGACAATTTAGTCACATAAGTATGGGCTAAAAAAATAAAAAAAAAAAAAAAAAGAGGAAAACACAGCCTGGATAAACACTACCTCTAGCTGATCCCGAGAAACTGATATCCATATTTCAGTTCAGAGCTCTTAGCTTCTTCGTGACTGCATCAAACCTATGATCCACTGGTTCAGTTCTGAATATGGATCAAATGGCAGCACACTGCAAAAATCTATACAGCCCGCATCTATGAAGCAGAAGAATATACTAAGCTCTTGGATTCTAGACGCTTTTACTAAATTTCACTAAGCAAATGTTGCTGACATCTTTATTTTGAAGTCTTGGGTTTGACACACTTACAACTGGCAAGGTTGTCTGCACATGAACCAGAGCCTAGACCCAACATACTCAATTAGATGCTTTAAATGTTTAGTCGACCTCAGTAACAAGATCTAATTGCAAGTTTGATCCTCAATCTCACATTTGAAACTCGAATAATGGATATATTACACATTTTGCCTCATGCAAGCCAACTCTAAACAATTAATGCATGTGCATTTATGAAAAGTATGCAAAAGCTTAAAACCATGGGCCACAGTCAGTTGGAGATGAGAAACATGACAAGAATAACTTAGTAGGACCTCAAGTTCCACGGAGAGAGTGGACCCTATCTTGAATTAAATTTCTCTCCCAATCTGCTACACCCTCGAAAGCATTTTCCGGTAGGCTTTCAAAAGGTTCTTTCCACGGATCATTCTTGGCCAGATCATATGTAGCTCCACGTATTGCTCTTCTATTGGGCCCACAGGGTCTCTTTGATGTTAACATGCTATATGCTGTATTCAGCTGCCCAATTACCACAAGTATTTCCGAGAAATATGATTAGATATTTTGCATTTCAAAACGTAAGAAGCAGTAATTTGTTCACTTCATAATTTAGACAATCAAAAGGCCATGCCTTTGGCATTCAGTTTCAACCCATCTTCATTTCTAAGTGGCTGGAGATGTTGACGTTTGGAACTTTGAAAAGGTCAGAAAACAAGTTCAGAAAATTGTAGATGAGATCTTCAGAAACAGAAAGTAGTAGGAAGCAGTATATTAAAGGCTAGGACTTACATCCATGTCACAAAACCAGAACATGTAAGCAATTGCAACAGCTGGTGCCCTTCCCAGTCCGGCTGTGCAATGAACATAAACTTTCCCATTTCCCTTTGAAAGGGCCCATTCCAATGATGAGACAGCTTTTGGTAACCCACTCCTTAGTGAATCAGGATCAAAATCCTTAGCCTGAAAAATTAAAAAATTATTATCAGTTGCACTAAAAAGCAGAGTATTGCTCTTCCCCCCCCCCCCCCAAAAAAAAAAAAAGTTGACTCCAACAGCTTTTGTCCATCAACAAATATTAGCAAGGCACCGCCAAATGGTTCTAAATAGGGGTGGAAATAAGTTGAGACAACTCAAGTGCAGCTCACAATTCGATTTGATAATTTACTAAATGCTCATGAACCAAATTTTTAGCTCACATAAAATATGGGCCAAGTTTGAACTAGAAGATGGTTTGAATCATTAAGTTCAGTTTAGAGTTTATGATATATAGAATATGTGGCGAAAAATAAAGCCCAAAGACCATGATTCATTAATCATCATTCAATCGGTGGTCTTTTTTCCAAAACCTAAAAGAACTACAAAAGATTGGGGGGGGGAATTCAAAAGTGTCTTGAAGTTTGAAAGTTTTCCTTAGTTACACTGCCACCACCATCTGCACGCGCAAAAAAATAAAAAATAAAAAATAAAAAATAAAAAATAAAAAACAAAGACCACAAAATACTTACAGTCTCCCATGCACAAAAACCAAAACAAATTTCAAAAGTTTGTTGAAGGTTGGAACTTTTATTAGTCTCTTGAAACCCAAAGACCACATTGCAAGTTTCCATTTGCTCTATTTCAAAACTTTCTTGCTTTATTTAAAAGGTTTCAACCTTGATTAGAGGTCACTCAATCACTTTGCAAGTTTTGCTCTCAATCTTTAAGAGGGAGTTGATTTTTGACTCTTAGATCTCAGAGTATTTACTCACCACTACCAGGTAATTGATGATTTTTTCCTCATAAAATTACTTATGTTCATTGGATGATGATTCTAGTTTTTGCATATCTATAAGATTATTTGTAATTATTATATTTAAATTTTCATCAATTCTTTAATTTCGATTTCTGATTTATAAATTTCAATTAGATTGATATATGTAAAATCATGAGCCGAATCGAGTTGCTCGTAAGACGCTCACAAAGTCGAGCTTGAACTTTAAAAAAAAAAAAAAAAGCTAATTAAAAAATGAGTTAAGTTACGAACCGAACAAAATTCAACTAAGCCGACTATGAGCTAACTCAAATCATTTCCAGCCGTAGTTCGAAAGAGTATCCATTCTACTTGAAACAAAACTCAACATGAAACACTACTATTGAGATGGTTACACATGGAAACTAAAATAGTGGTAGAGAACTAACCTAATTCAAAGTTGGAAATGAGGCTAAGGACCCTATTAGGCTCATGCATCAGCTAAGATCTCGGCGTGCCTTAGACAAGCAAAAGCATGGGAAGCTATGCTAAGAAAAGGTTACGCTACAGTTCTGTAAACAGATAAAGCCGCACATTGCTTTCCCAACAAGGCTGTTCATTAATACACCATCTTAGTTGTGGCAAGGTCCACCAATTGAAGCAATGAAAGGTTTGAGTTGCCTCTCCAATTGCGGTAGCTGTTTGGCGCAATTTCCCTCCTCTAGCAGAGATGCCCCGGGGAGAGAGAGAGAGAGAGAGAGAGAGAGAACTCCAGAAGGGATAAAACACCATAAAATCCTGAATATCATTCAGTTAAAAGTTTTATTATTTAGTAACATATCAAATAATTCTTCTTAACTATCCAGGATATCCATCCCTTCTCTTGCCCTCCAAATAAACTAAATATAAGAAACAATTATCACCCATGGAAAAGTTACCAGCATAGAAACCAGTATATTCCATAGTAGTATGTGGACTCGGCTATTTACCCCCCAAGTATCCGTGTTGATACAACATGAGAAGCACAGGTGCATGGACGAAATACTCTTAAGAATCATGAACTATTTTATTGAACAAAGCCAGATTTCAGATGAGGTTTGCAGAAGATTGAAAATTCACTTGTGTTCTCCAAACACCTAAAGTAACAGCAATCCAAACACTCTTTTGACTCTCTCTACATGGTTTTGAAGCTCTAGGTATGGCCAATCTCTTCCTCAACGATTTGAAGCCCCACCTAGGTTTTTGTGTATAGAGCATTGCCCCTCCATATAAACCCCCACCCCCAAATGGAAAAACGAAACTCTTTAATTACTTTCTATAATATGCAATTGCAATATAAAATTAAAACCACCACCCAAAAAAGCCCAATTCTTGGCATGTAACCAAAATACCTAATTACGCACTTTTATTTAGTATTAAAAGAAAAATAGTTATGATATATATGTAAAACTTTACCAGTTTTTTTAACATCTCCTTGTACTTAGACCTGTGCAAAGTTTCAGTTTGGCCCGGATCGAACCAGGACAGCTCCGCTAGGACCGGATTGAAACCAAACCGTGCCTTCCCACCCTGAACTGAACGGGAACCATGAGAATAACAGTGCAGTTACGGTTCAGATTCTTAAGAACCCTAACTGTGAATGAACCACCGGTTCCAACACCAGAACAACAAGTTCATTCATTTTTTCTTTTTAAATCCCTGATTTTGGAAACATTTGTTCTTCATTCCTCTCTCTCCACCTGTTCCAAAACCAGAGCAACAGGTTCATTCATTTTTTTAAATCCCTGATTTTGGAAAATTTTGTTCTTCATCCTCTCTCTCTCTCGGGTTCTCTTTAATTTCTCTCTCTCTACAATGAAGTTGACCTCATTGCTTCTTGCAAGACACAATCCTCTTCCCGCTGAGCCCCCCTTCTCCTTGATCCACAGAGAAACAACAACAACAACAACAACCTAGGTCTTCTGTCCCAAATTTTGGGTCGGCCATTTGAGAGATAAATATATATATAAAAAATACAAGATTATTGATTTAATTTGTGTAGATTTTTTTACGCCACTCATTCGTATCTAAGACTATTTCCTCAATTAAATCCATAACTATCATATTTTTACGGATAACTTGCATATAACTTTACAATAGTCTATCTTTACATTTTACTAAATCTTCTATATTTAAGTTCTCGGTCCTCCTAATAGGCGCGTCTTTGGGTCTTCGTTACACATACCCAAACCACCTCAAACGGTACTATCGCGTCTTATTCTCAATTGAACTAACTCCTAACTTATTACGTATCTCATTCAATTTCTCTCTCTAACCTTCATTTCCTTTGGCAATCGATTCTTGTTTCCTGTCAATTTCATTGATGGAAGTCCTTCGATTTAATAGACTGAGAGATCAGTCTCTTCTTCGATGTCAAAGGAGAAAAATTATAGAAAGCTATATATACATACACATATATAATTTAACTGGTATCTCTATTGTTGGTCCAGTAATTGAATGATCAAATTGTTGTTGATGCATTGAAGGTGTAATCTGAAGGTGATAGAATTGTTGTTCATACATGGGTCCATGATAATTTGAAGGTGAGATCAATGGAGAGACTGGTAAAATTAAATTTGACGCTTGAAGGATAAATCATTGAAGAAGAAGAAGAAGAACCAGAAGTCCAGAAAGATGTTAATTTTTTATTAAAGGCAAAGCTGGACTGGAACCAGTAGAAACCGCAAAGTGGACCGGAGCTGCAATGAGCCAGGACTTGACCTTCCTTCACGATTCTGAACTAAGTTCACCTTCAAGCCTGTGGACAGGTCTGCTTGTATCTAAGACCAGGTAAAACAGATTCCAGATGTTCCAAGTAAAAAGACAAGTCAGGAATATATAATAATTTCACCAGTACTTTAACTCTATAGATTAGCTAATTCCTTGCCCACACCAATGCTCATTGTCAAGCTTATAGGCCTAAAAGCCTTGATCTTCCAAACGAAAGCAAAAAAATATATATTTCTTAAGAATGAGCATACAAGTGTAATTCATGCTCTTTGAAAAGCATGAATTTCAAGTAACAGTGATCCTGGGGATTAATGTAGTAATTTACTTCCAACCAAGGAAATGGGGGGGAAAGAATGACAATAATGTGTTATGAACTGAAGACACTTACAGTGGCTCAGCAATAAATAATTATAAGCAACAATGAGATTGATATACCTAATTGTAGCAAAAATAGTTTACACTTATAACGTTTGTAGGGATTGTAAAACAAAATGTGCACAGTAAGTTTTGATTGCAATATTTCAGGCACCAGCAAGACTGAATAAGTCATAAGTAAGTGTGTATGACACAGTTTAAACATAAGGCACTTGTGTTGGCATATGCAAGCATGAGAGAGAGAGAGAGAGAGAGAGAGAGAGAGAGAGAGAGAGGAAGAACATTCTTACAGGCCTCCTCATGTGACGGATGCCAATTTCTGTGCATCTCCTTAATATGGAGTTAAAATCAATTCCCCAATACTCAATGTCCTTGTCCTGCTGCAGATTTAGAATGTAGGCAACGTCCTTCTCGTATTTCAGATGATCTATATCATCAGGTTTCTGAGGCTGAGAGCCGACAATCAAGTTCTCAGTTATCAGTGTATAATTCATACCTGGACACAGGAAAAGAACAAACAAATTAAATCACCAAAGCTATGTTGAAGAAACAAATAACAATGTTAAAAATAAAAAATAGACATCATAAATGGAAAGCAAACAATGTTAAAAGTCAGTCCCCAAGCGCCGCAGTGCCCTCCCCAGCCACACCAGTCCACAACACCCCAAAATCAAATCCCAAATGCTAACAGGTAACGTACAAAGAATGTCCAGCTTTCACAACAAAAGCACAAGCATCATAGCCGCTCCGAGAAGGAACAGAAACACAAACCAAGTTGCTCAAGAGAAAGAGAGAACAAACTTTCTAACAAAGGGGTTTATAAGAAAAAACCTCTTTACCCCGCCCCCACCCCACTAAGACCACCAAAACATTAAAAATAAGGTTTCCCCTTCAAGTTTAATAGTTCATGGTAAGCAAACTCATACCTCTGTACTAATGACATGCTCAATAAGTGGAATGAATAAGGGAGGGATATAAACGATTCATAAAGTGAATTATCCAATGAGATCAAAGAAAAAATTTGGTCCAACATCCAGAAGACTAATGCATTATGGTAAAACAATCCAAACAATTAGTGTCCCTGAGAATATTTCAATGCCATTGGTAAAGATTCTTGACTAGGATTATAACTGAGGCAAAGGGAAACGGACGCAAACAAAAACCCTAGTAACGATAACAAAATGAGAATCGAAAAAATTTCAAAGAAACAAACCTAGGTCGTGGTGGTATTCGTAAGGATTCCTCATCAACCTCTTCATCACCGAGTTGTAATCTTCAACCTTCTTCTTGGATCTCGAAACCTTAGGGTTTGGTTCGACCTTAGGGCTGTCGGGTAATTTACAGAGAACATTGGATCGTTTCTTGAAAGCGAGCAGATGATTTCGAAGAGATTTCTTCGCAGAAATGATCTCATTGTCGAAACCTAATGCGAAGATCGAAGAAATTCCACTACTCGCTGTAATCGCTCCCATTCTCTCTCTCTCTCTCTCTCTCTGTGATCGAGAAACGTCGTTCAGAACTTCCGATCGCCCCTGGGAAGGACATAATAATAATTCGGCATTCCAACCGACTTGGATAAAAACTAAAACGCCGCCGTTTTCATAATAATTGTCATTGGCGTACGATAGATTTTTATTTTAATTATCACTATTTTAGTATTTCAATTATTAATTTTTTTCAGTGCAAATAAAATTATTATTTTAACAAAATAATTCTTTTTTTCCTTTGGTGTGGGCGAGGCGGTGGGGGCTTGAGGTTCAATAATAGAGAAACCAATCGCAAAACCATTATTATTATTAGTTCTTGGATAACTAGAATAAGCCCACCTTCAAACTTGAGCTGGGTCTGTATCCTTTTATTATTTGTGGAGCCGAGAATGTCCGAGTAGCCTCCACACTGCAAAGGACTTTGCCAAAAACCGTGGAATGTGCTTTGGGGATTTTTTATTTTAATACGATAATCACGTTAAATTTAAATAAATTTAATTTAAATTTTAAAAAAATAAACTTTCCTGATATTTATTTTTATAACATATATATATATATATATATATATATATATAAAAGATTATATCCTAATATATTATTTAAGGGTTACGAGTGTCTTACCGTTCAACCAACTAAACCAAGTAGTTTCGGTGAATTGGCCGTGTTGTACTTGCTGCCATAGCTCTCTCAATACACTTGAAGTTCACAGTCTTGAAGGGCAACACCATATATACACAAAAAGGATGATTTATTTGCCAATATAATAGCATCCCTCCTCTACACTTTATTCCCCTTGGCAAGAATTTGTTGCTTGATCAAACACTGTTGGATTTATTCCACACTAGCGAAAAATATGGTAATTTTTAAAAAATTAAAAAATTAAATTTCGGGTGTATCTCAGTGAATAAGTATAAAAAATTTGAGAATCACAAAATTTTATCTCAAACAATTTCTTAATCGGAATGATAATCACGCAAATCGATTTACTACCACGATATCACTATACCACTACTCAAAACCCGAGGACAAAAAAATGACATGAAATTTCTTTTTCGAAATTTTATCATCACGCTCTCTATTTTTCTTTCCAAGAAAAATGACATGTGTACTCAATTTCTCTAAAAAAAAAAAAAAAAGATCTTGCTATCTTTTAAGAGAATAAACCTCTTATTTGTTTCTTGCGTTGGGGATTTACGGGGGATTTACAAGCAACCATACCCAGAAAGTTGCCTCAATATAATGAGACTAGGAGGTGTACACCGCGCGCTGCGCGGTGTAGTGTTTTGATTTTGACTACAAATTAAGGGGAATTACCCGATGTGATTTAGTAAAATTCACATTAATTTCAATTTTGATTTTGGCTGCAAATTGATGGGCTAAATTTTATAAAATTTCTGAATGACAACCCACCAATATCATATGATAAGAATTTTTTAAATTTTACTAATTATAAAACCTTTTAAAATATAAATTTTAGTATTAATATTTTAATATATTAAATATTAATACTTCAGGTTTTAAAATAAAATATTATATATTGTAAATATTTAATTCTTATAATATTAATATTTTTTAGTATTAATACTAATTTGTAATATTAAAAATTAGTATTTAATAATTTATATATTAAATATTAAATATTTTTTGTATATATTCAAATTGTTGATTACTTGTAATATTAAATCAAAATTAAAAATTTTATAAAATATTAAATTGAATATTAAATTACCATGGTAGTTCTGATTAAATAATAATCTGATTAAAAAATTTTATGATTGTATTTAAAATATCTAAAATATTTGTAATGCGTTCATCTAAAATTTTATGCGTTCATTGAGTTACACAATCATGCCCTAAAACCAACAGCGTAGACGATCACATCCAACCAAAGGTATAAGAAAAAATTTGGCAAAAAATCAAGTACAGAAACAGTAAGAGTTACGGACATTAATTATCATTTTCAAGAAAAACTCATCAAATTATGAAAGAATTTACAAAAAACAACAACTCAACATAGGAGTGTGGACTCAATTTGTATTCTTTCTCTGAAAAAGGGATGCAGGCATACATAACAAAAGCAAAAGCCAGAGTCAATGTGACAACTGAATTTCTCAGGTAAAGTACAAAGAAAATATCTATCTATTGTGAGATCAATATAGCATCACAGAGAGAAACTTACTTCTAAGAGTTGCATGTTTATTGGAGTGGATATTGTATACATCTTCCAAAACATTATTTCAAATATCCATAATATATTCTCTTGGGACACCTCCATAATTTAGAAAAGCAATCAGGTGCGAGGAGATAATTTGTTAAATATTATGGAAGTTATAATTTCTCCTAAATTAATTTAAATATTAAAATATTTTTTAGAATTAAAAATAATTTCAAACGTGAAATATTTAAATATTAATATTTAGATATTTAAGATCTTAATATAAATTTAAATTGTCGTATAAAATATAAAAATATTAAACAATAAATCAAAACAAATTGATAAGTATTTTTATGTAATTTAAAACTATATAAAAATAAAAATATTTAGATATTTAGTTTTAATACCTGGATATTTATTTAATATTAAATATATTATATTAAAATGAGAAAAATATTTGTATAATTTTATATTTATATATATTTAAATATAAGTTCTGCTACGTAGGAAAACTTCAAAGTTCTACTATGTAGCAAAACTACATAGTTCTGTTAAATAGCAGAACTATAAAGTTTTGCTATAGTTCTGCTACATAGCAGAACTATGAAGTTCCGTTATAGTTCTGCTACTTAACAGAACTATATAGTTCTGCGAAATAGTAGAACTACAATGTTCTGCTAAGTAGCAGATTTCTAAGTTTCGTGCGTTCGTCAATAAATTTTTTTTTTTAGAAGTAAAATTTTGTAAAACTTTTGGATGACAATCCATTGGGTTTATATAGTAAGAAATTTTTAAATTTTTTGTAATTTTAATTTTGCTTTTATTTGTTATTTTTCAGCTAAAGTTTGGGTATCAATGAAAATAAATTTTTAATCTTATGAAATTTAAGTTGGCTTTTTAAATTTTCTTAAATGTCATTTAAAAAAAATCTGAAAGTTTGTCAAAAAAAAAGATTTCTTTTGTTTTAAATAAAATATGTCTATCCATACAAAAAAATATGAAACAATAATTAAATTTTTAATAGTTTGTGTATAAATAACAGACTAATTAGAAATGAAATTTTTAATTTTAGCTGCACCTCTTACATCTTCTAAAATATTATTTTAAGACCACCAACTAAAATCAAAAAATTTTGTTTACTTCAATAAAATATAATATAATATGTATAACGTTAGCAGAACCACAACAGAACTATATTGTTCTGCTCAGCAAAAGTATGTTGTTCTGGTACATAGCAGAACTTCATAACTTTCTGCATTATTTGATGAATTTTTTTTAGGGGCTAAATTTTGTGAAGCTTTAGGATGACAACCCACTCGGCTCATATAATAAGAAAATTTTTAATTTTTTGTGATTTTAAGTTTGCCATTATTTTTTATTTTTCAATTTAAGTTTGTATATGAATAGAGATAAATTTTTAATCTTATGAAATTTTAATTTGCTTTTTAAATTTTCTCAAATGTCATTTTTAAAAAATCTAAAAGTTTGTCAAAAAAAAATCTTTCTTTTGTTTTAAATATCATTTATTTCAAATCTTTTTAATATAATCATAAATTTTTTTTATCTAAAAATAAAAATAAAGATTTGAAAAAAATGATATAAATTCTGCGCAGCGCAGAACCACATCGTTCTGTATTGGGCAGAACCATGGTTCTGCACTGTCACAGAACCACATGGTTTTGTCCAGTGCAGAACGATGTGGTTGTGCACTGCGCAAAACCATCGCAGAACCACCTCGTTCTGCATTTTGTGGTTCTGCGCTATATTAAGTCCAATTTCGGTAATTTTGTATAATTACATATGCACTTATAGCTCTGCATTTATATTAACAACACATCACCTAACACTTGAAAAAAATATTTTTTTGATATAAAGATACTTTCCAATATTTTTTTATTTAATATTTTATAATTATAATTTTTATAGCATTATAATATCATAGTATTTTGACTGTTCATGTGTTTCAAAACATGAGATAATAAACGTAGATATTAAACGCTAAATTAAATATTATTTATGTCCAAAAAAGCAGAATAGCTCTGCAATTTGCAGAACTACTTTTACTCTTCCAAATAAAACATATATTTAAATATAACATTATACAAATATTTTTTTCCATTTTACTATAATATATTTAATACATAACAAATTTAATATTAAATAAATATCTAAATAATTAAATTAAAAGTTTTATTCTTATATAATTTTAAATTAGATAAAAATATTTATAAACTCACTTAAATTAAATTATTGAATGACCGCGCGGTATAGTGTTTTGATTCTGACTACAAATTGAGGGGAGTTATCCAGTGTGGTTTAGTAAAATTCGCATTAATTTCAATTTTGATTTTGGCTGCAAACTGAGATGCTAAATTTTATAAAACTTCTGAATGACAACCCACCAATATTATATGATAAGAATTTTTTAAATTTTAGTAATTATAAAACCTTTTAAAATATAAATTTTAGTATTAATATTTTAATATATTAAATATTAATACTTCAGGTTTTAAAATAAAATATTACATATTGTAAATATTTAATTCTTATAATATTAATATTTTTTAGTATTAATACTAATTTGTAATATTAAAAATTAGTATTTAATAATTTATATATTAAATATAAATATTTTTTGTATATATTCAAATTGTTGATTATTTGTAATATTAAATAAAAATTAAAAATTATATAAAATATTAAATTGAATACTAAATTACCATGGTAGTTCTGATTAAATAATAATCTGATTAAAAAATTTTATGATTGTATTTAAAATATCTAAAATATTTGTAATGCGTTCATCGACGAAATTTTTTTTTATGAGGGACTAAATTTTATAAAGTTTCTGAATGACAACCCACGAAAATCAAATAATATGAATTATTTACATTTTGCTAATTGTAAAACCTTTTAATATATAAATTTTAGCATTAATATTTTAAAATTAAATATATTTATTTAAAATATTTAAATAAAAATATTTAAATATTTAATTTAAATACATAGATATTTATTTAAAATTAAATAAATTATATATTAAAAAATCATATCCGAAAAAAAATTATCTGTATAATGTTATATTTAAATGACATAATTATTTTTTAGTGTTTGTATATTCCTTGTTTTTTTTATTTTTTGGGTCTTTTTTTTCTATATAGAGGGAGACGTGACAAAAGATAGCTTGTAGTGTACGTGGTGTGCGTGCTTTATATTAAAAATTATATATTTAATCTGTTAATTTTTATTCTTATACAGTTTCAAATGATAAAAATATTTATAAGTCTATTTAAATAAAAATATTAATAATATTATTTTGGTTCATCATTTAATATTTTCACATTTCATGTTATAATTTCATATTTTATTTAAATAAATATCAAATATCCAAATAAATTATTTTTAATATTATAAAAAATTGAATATTTGAATAATAAGGTGGTACGTAGAACCACAAGGTTCTGATACGCAGAACGATATGGTTATGCTATTATTCCCCGCCAAAAAGCAAAACCTTTTTAATCTTCCAAAATATTATTATTATTTTAAAAATACCCGAAAACATATTTTTTATTTTGTTTATGGTTGTGATGGTGTAAATTTTTGAGAAATCACATCTAAATGATTTAAAAAAGTTTAAATTCGATTTGTTTCTATAAAATAAATATAGTTTTTCTTTTTTATAAATATTAAATCTTTTCAAAAAAAGTGAAAGATTATTAAAAACCATAATATGGTAGATATTTTTATAATTATAATTTTTATAGATTGCATTTTTAGGTTAGCTAATATTTAAATATTTATCTAATATTAAACATTCTAAATTTAAATGAAAAAGACATGGACATAACATGTATAACATTAATATTGGTGTGAAATAAAAAAGACATAAATATTAATTTGAAATCATAATATTTAGTAATTTAAGTCTAAAAAATACATAAATATTAATATTTAATTTAAGGTTTGTAAAGTATAAAAATACAAAAAATAATTTAGTTATTTAAAGATTTCATATAATAAATCAAATATTCTTTTGGTAGGCATTACATATGAATTCGTGTCGATCAATTTATATATAAGTTATCTAATTTTATAAATTTTACCTATAGTTAACTATGGAGTTTTTAAATTATAGTTTTGATCTTTTAAAGAATTATTGTCTATCTAAAATTTTTACTCTAGTAGTTTGAATTTTTGTCTAACTAAAAGTTTTTAAAATTGGAATTTCAAATAAAATGTTAATCGTAATATAAAATATAAAAATATTAATAAAAAAAACAAAACTAAAACTTATAAATATAAATATGCAATTTAAAATTTTATAAGAATAAAAAATTTAAATATTTAATTTAAATATGCAGATATTTATTTAAAATTAAATAAATTAGATATTAAATAAATTATATCTGAAAAAAAATTATCTATATAATGTTATGCAATATTATGTCTAAACGACATAATTGTTTTTGGGTGCTTATATATTCATTTTTTTTTTATTTTTTGGGTCTTTCTTTCTATATAGAGGGAGGCGTGACAAAAGATAGTTTATAGTGTGCATGGTGTGCATGCTCTATATTAAAAATATATATTTAATTTTTTAATTTTTATTCTTATAAATTTTAAATGATAAAAATATTTATACGTTTATTTAAATAAAAATATTAATAATGTTGGTTTTGTTTATCATTTAATATTTTCATATTTCATATTATAATTTTATATTTTATTTAAATAAATATCAAATATCTAAATAAATTATTTTTAATATTAAAAAAATTGAATATTTGAATAACAAGGTGGTACGCAGAACGAGATTGTTCAGCTATGCAGAGCCACATGATTCTGCTATGCAGAGTCTCATGGTTATGCTATGCAGAACGACATGGTTCTGCTATACAGAATTTCATGATTCTGCTATTTTTTAATCTCTCAAAATATTATTATTATTTTTAAAACACCCGAAAATATTTTTCTTTATTTTGTTTAGGGTTGTGATAGTATAAATTTTTTAGAAACCACATTTAAATGATTTCAAAAATATAACCATGTAATTCCGCTACATAGCAGAATCATGTAGTTCCGCTACATAGCAGAACCATGTAGTTCCGCTACATAGCAGAACCATGTAGTTCCGCTAGCAGAACCATGTGGTTCCGCTACTTAGCAGAACCATGTGGTTCCGCTACTTAGAACCATGTGGTTCCGCTACTTAGCAGAACCATGTGGTTCCGATACTTAGCAGAACCATGTGGTTCCGATACTTAGCAGAACCATGTGGTTCCGCTACTTAGAACCATGTGGTTCCGCTAGCAGAACCATGTGGTTCCGCTACTTAGCAGAACCATGTGGTTCCGCTACTTAGCAGAACCATGTGGTTCCCCTACCTGAACCATGTGGAACCATGTGGTTCCGCTATCGGAACCATGTGGTTCCGCAACCTAGCAGAACCATATGGTTCCGCAACCTAGCAGAACCATGTTGTTCCGCTACCTAGCCGAACCATGTGGTTCCGCTAGCAGAACCATGTGGAACCATGTGGTTCCGCTATGTAGCAGAACCATGTGGTTTCGCTACCTAGCAGAACCATGTGGTTCCGCTAGCAGAACCATGTGGAACCATGTGGTTCCGCTAGCAAAACCATGTGGTTCCGCTACGTAGCAGAACCATGTGGTTCCGCTACGTAGCAGAACTAACATAGCAGAACCATATGGTTCCGCTACGTAGCAGAACCATATGGTTCTGCAAAATCAATAGCTTTGAAGTATCAATTGTAAATCCACTTATATATTATAACACACAAAGATCCATGACATATGTAGAAACCAAACGATAACGGTGGCCTGTATAGAAAACAATATAAAGAAAAACTATACAAAGAGCAACCAAACAAGTTTTTAACAAAGCAACCAAACAAACTATGGAGTTCTGTAGACCCAAGGCTCACGATTGCAGAACAACCGAGTGAAGCTATTGCAGAACTGAAAGTGCTATTACAGAACTATCGTAAACCCAGAACTACAGAGTAAAGTTATTATAGAAATGAGTTTTTACAGAACTATTACAGAATCACTAAAGTGCTATTACAGAAAGAACCATCGGCAGAACTACAGAACTGGGCTATTGCAGAACCAACAAAGTGTAATTGCAGAAGAAAAGACAAAAACAAACCACCACAACAAAGAAGAATAACTTCCATAATCAGTACTTGAAGCTAAACGGCTCCATTCCCCCCACCCAGAAAGGTAAACCTTCAAAAGGAAACACAGAAACAAACCATTATAACAGAGAAGAGAAGAATAACTTTCATAACGCATCCCAAAACTGGGAAAATAAACGCAAACCTTGAACACAGAGGGGAAATATATTCGGCACACTCGGAAACACAGCAAGAGAAAACCCAGTGACCATCGTCATCAACACCAAAAAGAGGATATAAAAAAGAAACGGAAAAAGTCCCAAGCCGAACGTCTCCATTCCTCCTACCTAGAGAGATAAACCTTTAAAAGGAAAGATAAAGACAAACCATCACAATAGAGAAGAGAATAATAACTTTCAAAATGCATCCAAAAATAAGAAAAATAAACACAAACCTTGAACACAGAGGGTAAATATATTCGGCACAGTCAGAAACACAACAAGAGAAAACCTCAGTGGTTATCTTCATCAGTGCCAAACAGCGGATATAAAAAAGAAGCCGAACCTGAAACCGAACGTCTCCATCTGCCCCATTGAGAGAGAGAGCGAGAAACAGATAAAGAGAGCACCGTCATACTTTTATGCAGAGAAGAAGAAGAGAAGAGATAACAAAGGAAGATACAAAAAGCATAGAGGGATGGCCTCATATACTTTTTTTCCCCTCAAAAGTACAGAAATCTAATCGCAATGAGTACCAAAAGAATGACCTTACATACTTTTTTTTCCTAACCACTCTGTGCACGTCTTCCGTGAAATCAACAACAAAATCTACTTCATTAATGTTTCTGACAAGAGAGAAAGAAAGAGAGAAACCACAAGGAAAAGACCAAAAGAAGACAGGAAAAAAAACCAAAAAATAAAAAAAGAAAAACGGGCCACATCAGCTCCACATCAGCTCCACCTCACCAACGACCAATCACCCTACGCCAATTGGAGGACGACGAAATCCAGGTGGCAAGGGGTCTTTCACGCTTATATCTATATTGTTAATAAACATGGGAGAGAGAGTTAAGGAGATTAAAAAAAAAAATTATAACAGCTCTCCTTTATTCAAATTTTAAACTATTAAAATTTTATATTTTACCATAATACCCATATGGGTATAATGAAACAAATATCTTCTACTTGTACATGAATGCATTTCGTGTCTGTCATAAGATTATAATTCATATGATTTTTTATGTCATCTTAATGGGCTTTCATATAGATGGACATTATGCAATTAGCGAATATATCTGTAACCAAAAACTTTTCTATGCACCTTTTAGTGTTACTATGATTGAAAAGCCACCTTATCTCTAAAATAACTCGCTATATCTCAAAATCAAAACAATACATCCATCGAATCACTTTCCTCATTGAAAGTGATCCCCCCATCATTCATTCGACTGTATATTTACTATTATGTTTAAATCCCAATATGAATTAACACAATAAATCTACCGGTGAATACTACACAATAATATAATGCCGATTGGTCAAACTCGAATTTATTAGTCTCAATTTAGCTGTTTTTTAAGATCTGTCCCTTAGATTTCATTATCTTTCAGATTATATGTAAACAGATTAAAATAACAATCACTGAATCAAGATTTTTAGAAAAAACCAAAAGTAATAATGGTAAAAGAGATTCTAGATCTTGGGTTTCACACAGTGGGACACGAAAATAAAGATTAGATTATATCTCATGTAATATAGATTCTACTATCTCTAGTTGTTCTATCACATGTGGTATAAAATACGTGTCATGGTATTATTCTCTTACCTCTCAAAAGGGGTTAAGGGGATATGTTAGATTTTTATAACATCATATAGGTATAGGGATTTAGTTTACACACAAGATTTTATTCACAGATCTTAGATAGAATACCTCAGATCGCAAGTGATATCTGAAATCTCAAATATGATTACTAATAGACAACATAGATATGAATATGTTCATATCGATCATAACACATATGACCTTATGTTGAATATGTATTAGAGCGACTTACATTCTAACATTCCTACTCTCAAAATCTCTTACAACTAGAAATCATCTAATCTTTACTCACTCAAAACTAGAGATAGTCGCTCGTGTGAGAGAATCGACCATATCTGCCTGATATATCTTTTATTCATAGTACATTACAAATATATGACATCGAATAAATGAATTGAATAAAATATGATAACTCAAGTATGATTGAATAATGCACGAGAATCATATATAAAAGGAATAATCATCGATAACGTCAATTTGGTATATAATGAGAAATGTCAAAATATACGTAAAGTTAATGACTCTGTATGTCCTACAAACGAATCTCTAGTAATTTATTCTCGAAATGTTTCTCGTGAATGTATATCTGGTATCAATGTATTTTGTCTTACTATGATATTTAAGGTCTCGAGTATCGACAATAATAGTTCGATTATCACAATAAATTATCAATGATCTCTCACTATTTGTCATAATTCTTAAGTCATCCAATAGTTTCTAGAGTCAAACACTCTCCTGAACTGTAACTGAATAAGTCACGAATTCAATCTTTATTGTAGATAGAGTTACATAGATTTGTTTTTTATTGCTCTAAGAAGGGGCGCCGTCATTGAGCAAAAAAACAAAACCTGATATCGATTTGCGTCCATGCAGATTACTATCCCAATCAGTGCCTGAATATCTAATAACATGCAAATCACTTCATCCGTAACATAAAGAAAGGCTCACAGTTCTCTTAAAATATCTAAAAATCATTTTCATTACTTTTCGATGACCTTTTCTAGAATTTGATTGATATATACTTATCAAACCGACTGTATAATAAATGTTTGGTCGTATACACAATATCACGTATATTAAACTTCTCATTGTACTACAATAAGGGATTTTGCTCATTTTTAATTTTTCAAAATTTCTGAAAATAATTAAAAAAATAAATTTAATCATGTTTTGATACAAATATTAGATTTATTTCACACAAGTGAAAGTATGGTAATTTTTTAAAAATTAAAAGATTAAATTTCAGATGTATTTCAGTGAATAAGTGTAGAAAATTTAGGAGTCACGAAGTTTTTCTCGAATAATCTCACAATCGAAATGATAATCGTGCAAATCGAGTTATCACCACAATATCATAATATCATAACCTAAAATCCGTTGATGAAAAATGACAAGAAATTTTCTTTTCAAAATTTTATCGTCACCCTTTCAATTTTTCTCTCTAAAGAAAATGATATGTGCACTCAATTTCTCTCTAAAAAATGATATCGTTATCTTTTAGAGAGAATGAACCTTTAATTTATTTATTACGTTGGCGCATCTACAAACAGCCACACCCAAAAAGTTGCCTGAATATAAAGAGATAAATATGGGGGAGGGAGATAAGGGAGATAAAAGGAGATAAAAACACTATAACTACTATAACTGCTCTCATTAATTCAAATTTCAAACATTTATAATTTGATATTTTACCATAATGGGCATAACCGACCAATAAACACCATATCGGGTAGCGTAGTGTGTTCATAAGAAAAATAATAGCATCCTTGGACACTATATATTCTTTTATCGATGGAAAGAAGCAGTGCTGCATTGCAGGCGACCTTCACAGGCCCCCTTCATTTCATAAAGTTGAATGATTTTTAAGTTAAAATAGTTTTAAATGACACATACTCAGATCATTGAAGGAGCGAAGAATATGTTCTCTTCCCAAACAAAATTTTTTTCCATCATTCTTCCTCTTCTTCTTCTTTCTTTTCTTTTCTTTTCTTTTTTAATGAAAAGTGATGAGAATCGTCGTGTTGATTACGTAAGAGCAGAATAATCTGTCAAAACAAAAGACACATGAAAACAACATGCCAAGTGTTGTGACCAACCATGCTCGACAAAGTAGAGAGAAAACAAAGATAAAAAATTTACATATACAGAATACAAAATTATAGGAATAAAATAATTTTTAAGGAAGAAACAACATTTACTAAAATGTATCAATTTATTATTATTATTTTCTTTGATCAATTGATATTCTGTAATTAATTTATTGATTCTGATTATTAGATTCGGTAAGAAGTGAGCATTTTTAGTATTTATTTTTTTCATTTTTAAAATTCGAATTTGAAAACTTAATTAAAGAAATCAAGTAACTTTATCACTGAATTAACAAATCAGTGATGTTGGTATTATTTTTGTATAATTGAAAAACGTGTATCAATGGATTATAATTTAATTGAAATCATTCTCTTCTTTTCGTATAGATTTTGAGTTCGGTTATTAAAAAAAAAAAAAAAAGAAAGAAAGAAAGAAAGAAAAGAAAACGTGCTGAGTTGGTCCCTGATTACAGCGGAATCGTCTTGTTCCAGAATTTAAACAAAGAATAAGAGATTCTGTGCGGATGAAAAAAAAGTTGTGGAACACAAGGACAAATTGTATTGGCCCGAAACTCATTATTATCTGCCACCCCCACTAAAATTTGCCTTCGTGCTTTTATATCCATTCAAAAGCTCAATAATATGCCTTTTGCAGACATGGGATTTTTTCATTTCTAATGTTCATTATTCTCGTGGGACACGAAGCAGGCAACATTCATTTACCTCAAATTTGGATGTTAACATTCAAGGGTTCATCATTGATTTTACCCTTGAGTTGATGCTCTCAAGTTGTTAGTTTGAATTGGTTTTTTTTCATGTGAGCGTGAACAAAGCAAGCAAGATGGACAGAGTGGACCATCAATTTCGGTCCAATTAGGAAAATAAAAAATGTTCAAGGAGCTGACATGATTAATTAAGAAATAATATATGGCAATCGGGAGGTGGAATCTCGGAGACCAACTTGCTGGAAACCATATGCGTAAACTACTTTGATCATCGAAAAAATTTGGGATCACACTAGGCCAGGCCAAATAGGTCAGGTGACTTCATTTGTATTGAAAACGACTGTTAAACCTAACCCTTGGTGGGTCTTATTCGTGGAATCCATATGCTTTGGTTTCTTTGAACATGTGCAAGTGAACGTTTGCCTTTGTATGAAGTCTGCGGATACTGGTAAAAGAAAAAGAAAATTCAGGTTGCAAGTTGTACCGGTTGAAACAAGTGCAGCTCAACTTGAATCTAATAATCTAACCATATATCGTTGCTTGTGTATCTACGTAATGGAGAAAATGAAGACATCGGTTTTCAAGTTTGCAATAGTTTTGAAATGGAAATTCAAACTCTTTGACGAGGCTGCAGGAGAGGGGTTGCCCATGTGAGTTTTTCTATTAAACATTATAATCTCTGTTTTTGAAATTATAATTTTAAATATAAATTATATACTTTTTAATATAAAATTTTAATTTATCTTCCTTATATAGTATTTTTATATACGAGTCGTGAAAATCACAAAAATATATTTATTCACGAGAGTTCGAATACTAAATTTCAGAAAAAATTTAAGTAAGAGATTTTTACCGTTCGAAAAATTAAAATTGGCAAAGGTTTTAGTAACATTTGTTTTGATGGAAAATGAATAGAACATTTATAATGATTTTTTTTTTTTTTTTTGGTACAAGAACATATATAATGATTGATGTGGGGTTGCACTGTATTAGTTTGAAAAATTCCAAGATCGAAAATGTGGGCTATCAAACTTTAAAATGTGAACGCAAATGAATGGGAGCCAATCCAAAGGCAACAAACACTTGATGTGTATGCCTTGTGTTTTCCATTACGCAACGTGCAGCAGTAGAGCTCTCCGTCCCCAATTCCCCCCGTCGACGTCCAAATAAAAAATAGATTATATATCAATATTTTTTAAATAAAATTTTAAATTTAAATTTTATATATAATAAAAATAAACGTTAAAAAAATTTTATTCTTTACACCAAACTTAACTCGAATCGAAATTAATCAGATTTAATATAATTATTAAATATGATTATTTATAAAAAAATTATGTTATTATGAATAAGAGTGCACCACGCCGAAGGATATCCTATAAATCACATTTTCTTTTTTTTCTATGAATTTTAATAGAAATGTAGATGACATCAAAATAAATACTACAAATTTAATGAGAAACAATTGCATTGACCTAATCTACACCCTTGCCTCCACTTCTAGAGCTTTAATACTTTGGTCCACATCCGACCCATTATTATTATTTGCACCGTTGGCCCCATTAGCGATTGTATTAAAGCTACTATGCCCTTTAAGAATCCCAAATTTGCACAAAAACCCCATTCCCCAATCCCAAAGATTTAACACGATGAAGGTCCCAATCCCCCCAATCAACCCATAAGCAATCGAATAAGTCAACGGCATCAAAATCAATGTCACGAACGCCGGAATCGCCTGCTTCATGTCATCCCACTCAATCTCCACCACAGATCTCATCATCAAAACCCCAACCAAAATCAACGGCGGGCCCACTGCCCACGCTGGAATGGAAGCCAACAAAGGCGTAAAGAAAAATGCCAGCAAAAAATACGCCCCTACAGTTAACGCCGTTAACCCGGTCCTCCCACCTTCTCTTATCCCGGTTGACGACTCGATAAAGGCCGTAACGGGCGACGTGCCCAGTAACGAACCAATCACAATCGAGGTAGCATCGGACATGAATGCAAAATACTGACCCTCGAAATCTCCGTTACGGTCGGTAAAACCAGCGAACCGGGCCATCGAATATAAGGTACCCGTCGTATCCAGGATATCAACGTACAAGAAAGTCACCAAAGCCTCCCAAAAGTTACCTTTATCAATACCCTTAAAACTGAGGGCACCCGCCGTGCTCTCTATCTTATGAACATCCACCACTTTCTTAAAATATTTATAGGCCGTATCACCGGAGTCGGTGTGAGGAAACACAGTAACCTTTGTATTCCGAAACCACGAAACTGCCGTGACGAATACAATCCCATAAATCATAGCACCCTTGATGTTTTTAATAAGACAGTAAGCTATAATAACAAACCCTACTATTCCCAGCCAAAAAGTCGGGCTTTCCATTCGGTCTCTTAAACACATAATGTCCCCCGAAACCGTGCCACCGGGCATTAATGAAACCGTGCCATTTGCTGCCGTTATAACCGGCGCCAGTGCAGCACGGGACGAACTCGGGCAGGCGCCCAGGGTGACTAGAGTCGACGAACTGTAGGCTACTAACCCTATACCCTCATTGTTTTGGAGACCGATGAAAGCGAGAAATAGACCGATTCCAGCGGAGGACGAAATCCTGACCGGTTTTGGGACAAGTTTGGCTAATTTTGCGCGGAAGCCGATGGCGGAGATAAAGAGGAAAATCAAACCTTCGATGAAGACGGCGGCAAGCGCGCTCTGATAAGAAATATTGCCTGAACCGTGATACCCGACAACGGTGTACGCGAAATAAGCGTTTGTTCCCATACCTGGAGCCAACCCTAGTGGAAGATTAGCAAATGCTCCCATGATAAAGCATCCGATGAGGGACGAGGCGATGGTGGCGACGATGAGGTCTTTTCGGACACGTTCGAGGCAGGCGGTGTAACCAGGATTGACCGGGTTAAACTTACAGGAGGAATCAGGCTGGACGACGCGGAGGGAGACGCCGTCGGCAGTGGTGCCGGAGCAGTTGGCGACGGAGATGGAGGAGACGCTACAGAGAGGAACGCAGTCAGAGACGGAGCAAGTGGCACCTGAGTCGGCTAAGATGCTGGCGTTCACGGCTAATATGTAGGCCATGGTTAAGAACGTCGCCGTGCCGGCTCGGAGTTCGGTTGTGAAGGTTGAGTTTCTTTCTGTTAATTTGAAGTATTTCCCGGCTCGGCTCCGGGCGACGGCGGTGTTGAGCCGAGTGATGAAAGACGGCTTTATGTTTGTTGGAGACGTACCTGTGTCCATGGTCTCCCTCTCTCTCTCTCTCTCTCTCTTCTTACTATGTTTCTCTCCCTCGTCTTCTCCCTCTTTGTCTCCGGTATTTTGGAAAAAGAGCCAGAGAGGGCCTATAACGTGGGGATTTCGAAGTTTGTGCTTAAAAAAAGGAAAGAGACGTGAGAAATTAAAAGAGTTGGGCAGACACACAAGAGGATTCTATTCCGTAGTTCTAATGTGAAGGTCGTGTGTTTTAACGGAACAGAGTGGGTATTTAGACCTGGTTAGAGATTCCTCGGTAGGATCATCTATTTTATACTAGGACGCTGGCATCCTTTTTTTTTTTTTTTTAATAAATTTTAATTTTTTCAAAAAATTCAAAAGTTTTCATGATTTATTTTTTAATATTAAGTGATGAGACATGTGATCACCGATGAGGTATTTAATTTAATTTTCTAGGAATGATTAAGAATCATTTCTTACTCAAAGTAGCAAATTTTAAGGTGAGCTTAACTATTTGCACGAGGGGACCAATGAGGTGAGTTGCGTCACAAGAAGATTTGAAATAAAAACGTTTCCTTGATAAGAAAAGTGTTACGAGATAACTAGTCGAGTAAATTGATGACTTTAATTCTATTAAAATATCAAAAATAAAAAAATATATATATATATCATAACACGAATAATTCTGAAGTAATTTTATAAGTAATTTTTATTATTTATATTCTAAATTAAAATTATAAAATATATATAAGACGTGTATTTTAGACGACCAAGAAGTTTTAATTAAGAGTCCAAATGAGATGCCAATCAAATCAGGGTTGACTCAACCCTAACCCCACGTTGTAAGGGAAGATCATAGGCTATTTTTATTTGAATACCAAGGTTTCCACATTCACATTGGTTCCAGGACCCTTCCATGTGAAACCATTTTAGGTCTCCAAGTAAGATATTATTAAAAGAAAATGTAGCCGACTTACAATTGGCCTTCGAGCTAAGAAAGAGAATGGATTATATTTATGATATAAATATGACATCGGATCTTTTACTATTCTCGTAGATATGTCAAATATAGGATCTTTTACCATCTTCCTATATATTAATATTCATGGGATTGTTTTCCATCTTACGATATTAATAGTTAGAGGATGGCAGACAAAGAAAAACAAAATAATCACTTGTCAAACATCACCCAAACATGTCATTAAGTGCGATAATATATATATTTATATATATATTTTATTTTTATCGGTATTCATAATTATGTTAATCCGAATTAAGGAGCTTTAGAAAATCTCTCAATATAATTTTTTTCATTCCCAAACTCTTTCGGTATGATACAAAATTTTATATTTTTTATAGAATATTTTTGTTTAATAAAAAATTATTGAATAAAATAATATCAAATATGAATAAATTCAGAAAAGTTTGTATCTCTCATTTCCCCACCTAAATATGTCACTAGGTGGGCATAAATTGTAACTACCCATTTGAAGCCAAGTGCCAAGTTAATTTTTTATTTATTTTTTTTGGATATACTCGATGAGTATTCAAAATTATACTCTAACTAATTCAATTTGAGTATTGTCAGGTCTAATTTAGGGAGAGTTGTTTAAATATAATATTTTTTATTTTTAAATTTTAAATCTAAAATTTGATTGAAAAATCTAATATTGTTACCGAAAAAGAAAATCTTTGACGAATAAAAATGGAAAAGGACAACATAGAACCTTTCATTAAATTCTATGTATACATTATCCCCATGCGAAGATAAGAAAAAGAAGTGAATTGGCTAAGGAAAGGACCACATTCAAGTCCATATTCTACCAAATGGAACTATTACACATCTTACATACGGAAAGTCATTGCAAAAGTTCCAATCCACCAAAATAATTCAGCAATGTTGTGACAGCCAACAGCCAAAGACTGTTCCATCATACCACCTAGAAATCACCCAACATATACCAATTTTGAATATTTTTTTTTATTATATAAAAATTTGAATATGAAATTACGATATTAAAAGATGGGATTTGTGTCCCCTTAGGAACAATTTCATTATGAATACTACAGACAATGTTTTCATTCTTGCGCACCAAAAAGAGGCAATCTCTATTGTCGCTGTAGTTATTAATACTCAAAAAAATTATCTATCGGATCATTATCCAATAGTTATTATAAATAACTTTTTGTATGAACACCCGAGTGATAAATAACTTTTGTTCAAATGTTTTCTTTAAAATCTCATATTCAAATTTTCATGGTCACATGTATTTTTATGATTTTGTAATCTTTGTATAACAAAAAAAATAATTATTATAAATAATTGATGGTCATTAGATAATGATTCAATAGTTATAAATCTCATGAATCTATACTCTTCGCAATAATAGAAGATCTCCTAACAAGTTATATGAGTTACTTCAAAAGAAAAGTAAAAAGCCTCATACAACGATGACCCTAATAATAAAATCCGTCAAAAATAGTGATTAGATGTATCATTCAACATTTGAGCCACAATTCTATGATGCGCTGAATAACTTTTATGCCAAGATGAGGTTCTAAAGGTTAAATGTAAAGAGGACCCCTCATTTTAGGATGATAAATTACATAACCTAACCTTTCTAAACGAGTCTTTGCTAAGAAGGTGGGGTTCCTTCTCCGCCTCAACTTGCGCTGGGTGGTTGTCACATTTGAAAGCTTCACTAACATTTAATGACAGTGACATTGCACAAAACAAAAGAACAACTACCCTCATAAAAAAAAATAAAAATAAAAATAAAAATAAAAGAACAACTACAACGAGTCGATGATGATGATGATGATGATGATTTTAGAATTGATGCTAAATAAATAAAACAAAAGGGAATGCAGTTTTTCTATTTGGATGGGTGGTATTGGCAAAAGGAGTGTGGTGGTTCTCAATGGTTGTTTCACGATCAAGAAAGATAATCAAAAAGAGATTAAACAAAGGAATAAAAAAGACAGAATTATCATTCTTATTTGGGACAGCTAATTCCCCCCCCCCCCCCCCCCAACAAAAAAAAAGTTTCATTAAATAGAAAGGTAACTAAAAACCTGCCTGATTGGTTGATTTAAAAGACTGATTTTAACATTCTTTAATTTTGATGGCCAACAACTTGAATGCCATTATTAGCAGGCATACTCGAGTTTTAGAAAACATGATCCAATCATAAGGGGCTCACTCACTTGGGGGTGAGGGGGGGGGGGGAGAGAGAGAGAGAGGGTGTGTATGTTCGTGTGTGCGTGTGATCTCTCTCACAACTTTAGGCAGAAAGTTGAAGCAGGTATTTGCAATTCCAATGATGGCACAATAAGATAAAAATTGGGAAAATATCTTTTATATGGGACCCTCTTCCCCCGGACTCACTCGTATCATGAGACCTTGGATGGTCACTAAGTGGTGAGTGGCTCTTTCTTTCTTTTGCTAGTGAAAGATGATGTTGAAATGAAAGTACAGGTCCAAATATCTCTCTATCTCCCCCGGGCATCAAAAGATTCAGCCTCTCCCAGATATTACCACAAATGCTGTTGTTGCTCCCTCCCCACTTTTTCACATTTCTGAGAATGCTTGACATGCATCATGTGAGTGTGAGCTAGACCCTCACTTTCGCTTGCTAAAAGCTACGATCACAAGAACTCAAGATCACTCTAAAATGTGGGTTTACTCGGGCAGAGTATGTGATATGGTACCAAAACATTTTTTCACAGTTTCAGGATAACTTACACCAGCATAAATTGTCACATATAATTACAGGGTAGGGACATAAGTGCAAAGGTTGAATCAGTTCATAAAAGTGATGTGTCGGATCAACACTTGGATGTGGTTTATACGTAGCAATTCATTAATCTTATAGCCAAAAAGCATACTCACTTGAACTACGTGACTTCTCCCCATTATAGACATGTTTGGGTAAACGAATGTTCTCAATATTGGGTTTCTCCTTAAAAAGAATCCTGTCGTGTCTAATGCAGGTCCAAAAGTGTGTTTACCAAATACTTACAAAACATAACTCTCATTCTCTTACTAAAAATTCGAATCTACGCTTTCTGAAATTATAATACGAAATTCATCCAACATAAAGTGGCTTCATTCTTTAGCTAATTAACGGGTTATGAATATTTTTGTTGAACCATAAACTCGTACCATAATCCACCTGGCATGATATAATAAGATAGGAAAATGCCATATCAGATGGGAACTTGGCATTTTGAAAGTTGCTAATAAATCAAGGGAATGGTGCCATTCTAGTGGGGTGGAGACAAACCAAGGGTGTTGTATCTTGCCCTTGTATTCCTTGGCTTGATCAAGACTGCGATGCGTCTATTGTCTCGTGGTCCACTTACCTCTTACCATTATTTGCACAACTTTATGGGCAAGATCCATGCACTAGACACGTTATGTTGCCTTTTACATGCACATACTCACTTCCTCCCACTCTCCTTTCACTATCTAATTGTTTCTGGCAGGGGCAAAGCTAGGGGCAAGGGTTGAAAGGGGGTTAGATATTATAATTTTTAAGAGTTATAATTTTTTGAAATTACATATAATTAAATTTTTTTCTTAAAATTTTAATGGTCTCAGGGTCTTCCTAGAATAGTTGTTCATGATCACAACTTTCCTAATAGGTCGTCGCTAATATTCTGCAAACAAAAAACACATAAATATAGAAACTTTCTCCACAGAAAAATTACCTTACAAATGTTTCTTAATGGAAGACACCTGTTAACATATCTTTTGTTTCAATACTCTCCTTTTAAAAGAACTGGACTTACTATATCGAAAAGGCTCTGCCCATTAATTTCCTTGAAATGACCGATCCATGGCTCTTGAATAGCTTAGATTTCATTTTTGTGCTTCTAATTTGCTATTAGAAAGAACAGCCACAGCCTAAAAGGTACATAGAACAGCTTGATATTTTTCCTTTCTTAAGCTTCCTCTGTCATTTGACTCATTTATTGTGGATATGATGACAGAAGTTTTTCAACTGTTCTGACGAACAAAAGTTGATTGATTGTCCAACACAATCATGCTCAAATCATGTCAGTCTCATCAGGAAAGCACATCATCCACTGCCATAAAACTTAATTTCTCCTTGTGCAATCCCAACAAATGACACAAAAACTTGTATTTCTCATGTCCCATCAATCGGTATCAGGGTTATTGGGAAAAAGTTAAGTGTAAGCATCTTAAGAGACTTGGCTTCGAAAGGCATGTCATCAATTCATCTCCCTAAGTAACGAACAATAATCAAAGATGTGTAACAATTTTAAAGAAAGTACATCTTCTACAAGATCATTCTATTATTTTATATGATCAAAACTTAATCCTATCATATCTAATGGTTATCGATTTCATAAATATCAATAACTATAGAAATGATAAAAAAAAATTTGTTGGATTAACATTCTCTGATTCTTTTAGGCTTTTCTTATCTTCTCCAATATTACCATTGCATTCTGGTCGATCTTTAAACAACTTTTTTCAGGTATTTATTCTGTTCTGGTCTTTAGGTTACCACCAGCAATACGACATCTTAGATCTTGTCCTTTCAATTTATATTCCGACGTATGCTACTGCCACTTGTATGCCTGGTCGAGCTCCGTCTACAGATCCCATTCAATGAGGACGGTACACAAGCTAAGCTAACATGGTTTTCACGTAATAATGGGAGAGATTTTGGGATTCAGCCCCCTCTTTTAGGCACACCCCCAAAAGGCTGTCCACTTGTTTTCTACTGGATCCCTTTCACATTCAATTTCCCACCGCCCCTAATATGGACTCCGCTGTCTGTACTGTCTAAGCCACCAGAAAATAAATGAAGCTCTTTCAAAACTTAAAAGACACCATCTAAGATCTCTGGCAGGGAAAAGGGTTTACCAATTTTCTTGCTGATAGCAAAACCCCACTGTAGCCAAGTCCCACTGCGGGGCAACCCCAATATTTAAAGCACTGAAAATCTCTCTCTGTTCAAATAATAAATCCGGTGCTTCAGAGACTTGTGGTCCAAGACATTGACAGGTGACCCTAGAGTGAAGAGATAGGAAATGAATAATGCCACGTACAATGAGTCTAATACTAAATGGACTAAATTTTATGTCATAATCCACCTTAACATGTTTTGAAAACTTTTTTTCTTGATTTGAAATGTATTTTTATAAATTCAAATTTTCTTAAATTTGAAAAGTTCTCATGTTTTATTGATATGGACTGACATGTAAAATATGATCCATTTAATCCTTGAATCACTTAGTCCATTGATATACTCATAGCAAATATCACCCTCCCCACGTTGATGAAAGCTTATGTTGATTATCAACGGATAGTCCAGTTAGTAGATAAAAATATTAAATATTTTAATCAAATTTCATATTCAAAATTTGAGAATGACAAATATTACGTTTGGAGATCTCTCCTTAAATTGTGTTCGACAATATTTAAACCGAATTAATTAGAATATAAATCCTAAATATCAATTGGTTATTAAAAAAAAAAAGCTTATGTTGATTCACTTGATCCATTTAATACACTCATAGCAAATATCACCTTGCGTTGATGAAAGCTTATGTAGCTGGTACATGTGACAAATTCTAGTTGATTAACATCAACCAATATTTGAAGGAATTTTGTGTTTTCATGCCTGTTTGATTTATTCAATTGATTTGGAGAATTTTTTTTTTGGGGGGGGGGGGGGGGGAGGGGGGAGTTTCTAGGCTTCCAACATTTCGCATACTCTCTCTCCTTGACAGGGTGAACCAAACGTAGTATAACCATATGCCAATCAAATGATGCAAAGAATTTGAAAAAATATAAGAATTCATTGAAAATCCATAGATAGGAACTTATTTCAGCAGTAATATAACAAGAAAAATGCATGACAAATGTTTTGATTACAAAGACTTATCTTGAACAATTACGAATGAATAAATCACAACCAAACAATTGTAGTGCAGAATTTCAACTAGCAAAGAAGACCTAGCACACACAAAAGGACTGAAGTTGTTACCATTTGGATGCACCAAGGCCTTCTCGTCACTATTCCCGTTGTTATTGTAATTGCTCCTGCCGCTCCCCCTGCCATGCCCACACAATATCCTTGAGAGCAGGCCTTATTTGCTCTTTCAAAGCTTTATGATACTCCAGTGTGTCACCACTAGACTTCTTCAACTCAACCAAGTGAAAGGAGGGAGCGAGCTCGAACATTTCTGCATCAAGCGAAAAGGTCCCATTTCTATCCTTATTTGGTCCCTCCAATTTTAACAAGCCTCCATCCTTCTTCAACATCTTGAGCCTCAAATTCCGAGATATTTCCTCCAGTTTAGATATAATAGTTGAGGCAGGCTTGGTGGACGTAAACTGAACTTCATTCTTTTGATCAGCTTCAACGAACAAACCTGACAAATCAAAACCTGTTGAGAGAGAGATGATATCAAAAGCATTCAGGTTAGTTGGTTTGATAGGCTCATTGTTTGCCTTTGAGGTAACACTCCCATCCTCAGGAGGAGCAAAAACTGCGTCAGCATCCAGTGGAACTATTTTCCTGATTTCAGTTCCAGAATTTACCGGTTGGTTGTCCAACCCCCTCCTAAACCAGGGGTTTTCCTTTATTTTTGTAATGGAGATTCTGCTATGTGGGTTTGGATCCAACATTTTCGACAACAGCTTGCGTACATCTGAGGGAAGCCAATTTGGGCACTTGTATTCAGCTTTTCTGATCTTCCTGTACATCTCAATAATATTTGTATCATGGAAGGGAAGACAACCAGCAAGGAGAACAAATAAGATCACTCCACAAGACCAGATGTCAGCTTTGGCCCCATCATAGCCTCTTCTACTCAAAACTTCAGGTGCAACATATGCAGGGGTTCCACAGGTTGTGTGGAGTAATCCATCTTGGTGCTTGGATCCAACAAGGGCACTCAATCCAAAATCGGAAACCTTTAGAGTATCATTTTCATCTAAAAGGATGTTTTCTAGCTTTAAATCTCGATGATAAACACCCCTGCTATGGCAGAAACCAACAGCACCGATCAACTGCTGAAAATACTTCCTTGCAACATTCTCCTTGAGCCTTCCTTTGGCAACTTTGTTAAACAGCTCACCACCTTTTGCATATTCAATGACAAAGTAAATCTTGGTTTTAGTAGCCAAGACCTCATGAAGCTGCAGAACATTTGGATGATTTACTCGTCTCATGGTAGATATCTCTCGCTTAATCTGATCAATCAGGCCTGCCTTCAAAATCTTATCCTTATCAATTGTCTTAATAGCAACGCTCTGGCCAGATTGAAGGCTTCTTGCATAGTAAACCTTTGCAAAATTTCCTTGACCTAGTAATCTCCCCAACTCAAATTTTTGCATTAGCACTTTGCCATTACCTTCCATTCTACAGTATTAAGCCTATGTCTTATATTCTCCTGCAAGAATAATGTTTGGTTGTCCACACAGCAGGAGTCTTCAAAAATTATCTTCAACCGTCTTCAACAAGATCGTGCACATGCTTCAACATATAGCTTGTGGTATCATTTTGAATATCTGCATAGCAGACAAATGGGCTGACCCCATCTGGGCCAAAAAGTGGCAGTTTGACCGGGGAAACAATATTAAGGATTTCAGAGAAGTACTCAGGGTTGAAGCACATCTTTCCGCATTCCCTGGTCTCTTCAATTCAATAATATAAGATGGACTTCAGAAGCAAATATTCAGAGGGACAGCTGGAAGTTCAAAACCTTCGAGCAGCGGGATAGGAAAGTGCAATCAACAAAAAAAAATGAACGATCTACACAAAGAAGGGAAAATCAGTACTTGAAAGTTGAAAAATATAACTACATCTACTTGAGAGAATGATCTAAGAAATAATAAATATTGATCAGGTCTGATGCAAATTCTATCACAACTAAGCAAAAAAGTATTGCTAGCATCAAGTCCTGCAGGGAAACACCACTTATGAATAAAAGCTTACGGACAACAGGGAAGTGCCGATAGATAAATAACCACAAGACATATTGGTATTCTCAAACCTTTCAATCCAAAAGACAGATCGGAGTAAAGTTTCTTAATAATGGCTATCACTCACAAACAATCTGGAGGGGATTGTCTTGGAAATGTTCTTACTCAGTCGTATGGCAAAAGGAGTAGAAGACGCATTGTCATTATTCATAGCATTAAAAAACTAAAAGTAAAAGCAAAGATGCTGGGGCAAGGGTTAGGACACCATTCAAGTGATTCCTACAAAAGTTATAGCTGGCCAGGTATCCTACTTTAGCCCGGGACTTAGAACAGAAAAGCTTGAAAAACTAATCCTCCATGGAGACATATTTTAGAATGACTAGACTAAGTTTAGATGACAAAGAGTTAAGTTTAGATTGCGAAGAGGTAATGAGAACAATATTGCCACATGCACAACTAATCGGCTCGAAAATCTATTGAAAGATGGTCAAGTTTGCACAGCTTAGGCACCTTGACTAGACAATAGTTAACACAATCTCGACAAAATCTTGTCCTCGGAGTTCAGACCATGACCAATCAATGTTATCTCACCCATCAGTCATATAACCTAGTCTACCCACTAAATTTGTGTTAACCAAATTCATTATGGCACTAATCTTGACAACCCCTACCCCTCCCCCCCCCCTAAAAAGGAAAACAATCTAAACAGTCAAAAATAAAATAAAATAAACCAGTTCCTCCTCTCATTAGAATCTTCCTAAAAATCACACTTTGAAGAGAGACAAAAGCAATTGGCAAAGACCAGCGTTGGATTAGGACTTTAAACACACACAACCTCAACAAAATCTTGTCCTCGGACTTCAGACCATGACCAATCAATGTTATCTCATCCATTAGTCATATAATCTAGTCTACCCACTAAATTTGTGTTAACCAATCTCATTATGGCACTAATCTTGACACCCCCCAAAAAAAGAAAAAAAATAAAATAAAAAGTCAAAAATAAAATAAAATAAACCAGTTCCTCCTCTCATTAGGATCTTCCTGAAAAATAAAAATCACTCTTTGAAGGCATAAAGAGAGACAAGTTTTAAGAAACAATGGGCAAAGACCAATTTTGGATTAGGACTTTAAACACACACAACCTCAACAAAATCTTGTCCGCGGAGTTCAGTCCATGACCAATCAATGATATCTCACCCATCAGTCATATAACCTAGTCTACCCACTAAATTTGATTTAACCAAATTCATTATGGCACTAATCGTGACAACCCCACCCCCCCCCAAAAAAAGGAGAGAAAACAACCTAAACGGTCTAAAATAAAGTAAAATAAACCAGTTCCTTCTCTCATTAAAATCGTCCTGAAAAATCACACTTTGAAGGCATAAAGACAAACAAGTTTTAAGAAGCAATTGACAAAGATCAATGTTGGATTAGGATTTTAAACAAACACTCGTAGTAACATAGTTGACCACTAAACTGGTGTTAAGCAAAATCATTATGGCACTAATCTTGACATTCCGACAACCTAAATATTCCAAAAAAATAAAATAACACCCAGTTCCTCCTCTCATTTAAATCCTCCTGAAAAATCACACCTTGAAGGCATAAAGAGAATTCTAAGCAAAGACTAATATTGGATTAAGACTTTCCATAAACAATTATCATGATTCACAGCGATTAAACATGTATAACGAGAATATGGGTGAACATAAGCATTCAATCATTACGGTAAGAAGAAAATTACTAGGTTGAAAGAAACGAGAAAAAACACCGATACAATCAATGGATTCCATAACAATAAAGGACTTGAATTTACCTCTTAGCAGTATAAGAACTTCAATAGATCTGGAACCCAACAAACAAAGGGGAGAGAGAGAGAGAGAGAGAGAGAGAGAGAGAGAGAGAGAGAGAATTCGAAGAACGAGAAGAGAAGAAGGCGGCAGGTTAGGTTGCACTATATTTTGCAATCACCCTCTCTCTCTCTCTCCCTCTCTATATTTATATATTGCACCTTTTTTATTATTTTTTTTTTCCGACCCGAGATGTTCCGGTGGTTTCTGTTAGTGGTGTCTTACGTGACTCTTCGTAAGTTACTAATATTAGGAGAATCTGATCAGAACAAAAGAATCGGGGAAAAACCGTTTGCCATCAGCCGCAGTTCCAACAAACTACTATTTACCATGGGCCATCCCTACCCAATTCTTTAAAATTAAAAATTAAATTTCACTGTAAAAAATTAAATTTATTATTTTAATAATTTTTATATTTAAATGCTATTTAATTATAATCAAATAATAATGTTAATGTACTAATCAATATCAAATTCTAAAAAAAAGTTTTAAAATCATCTAAAATATAAATTAATTAAAATTTTTTAAACCCTAATTGGGGTTTTGCCCGGGTGCTTTTGATCTTACATTCTTCAGATCTTTTTATGTTTTTCTTAATAAAGAAGATTTGATTTTCCATATTAAGCTGCAAGAATAAGAGCGTGGGGGGAGGAGGGTAGGTTTTGGAATGATGCGATGCAACAGCTCACCTTTAGTAAGGTAGGAAAACTGACAAATTTGATGGTTTAACAAAAATGGCCCGGAATGATTTGGCTTAGAAAGAGAAAGAAAAACCAACGTCGAAATCATGTGGCCATGATGTTTTGCAGAAAATGATCAGATACCAAGTTTGCTGGCTGAGGTCCAAGGAAACCTAATCAACAGCGTTGATTTTGTGCACTCCCCCAACTTGACCGGAGTCATGAGATACACACCAATATAAGCCAAATTTTAGTATCTAATAATGCCAAAAAAAAAAAAAAAACACATTTGATGGTGACAAATTCCAAAATCAATATCTAAGTCCCTTGGCAACCTCAAAAAAATGAGCTACATTCTCTTCTGGTGTGCCTACTACAATGCCATGGCCTAAGTTCAGTATATGTTTACCTTTTCCTGCCTTTCTCACGGTGTCCTTTATTCGGTTTGTGATAAAACCTTTCGAACCAAAAAGAACACCGGGATCGACATTCCCCTGAACTGCAATGTTTGGTCCCAATCGCCTCCTGCCCTCAGCCATATCGACTGTCCAATCTAGGCTTACAACATCAACACCTGTCAATGGTAGTCTTTCGAGTAGACCACCAGAGCCACTGGCATAAAGGATCAGAGGGAGGTTGGGGTGGGTCTGTTTCACTATGTCCACTATCTGTTTCAGATAAGGCAAACTGAACTCTTCAAAATCAACAGGACTGAGCTCTGTGGCCCAAGAGTCGAAGATCTGAACAGCTTGTGCTCCACAATCAGCTTGGTACTGAATGTACTTTGCCATGGAGGTGGTAAATTTTTGGAGTAAAGCATGCAATACCTGCTCAAAAAAATTCGGGACCAAAAGAGAAGCTTGATGTCACAACTTGATTGATGTTTACATGGCTTTCAAATTTCAAATTAATTTATTCTACCCATAATGCAAAGTTGATGGAACAAGGAAAAGAGCACGCTGAACATACATTAGGTTGTGAGAAAGCCAATCTCTTTATCTTGCTGAAATGCTTTGATGAAACTCCTTCAACTACATATGATGCAAGGGTGAAAGGAGCTCCCACAAAACCCAGCAATGCAGCTTCATGGTCTACCTGTCAATTTCAATTCTTGATTGAACATACTAGTCTCCAAATTCTAGGTAGAAAAATTTAGTGCTAGAATATAAGAAACTATGCTTGTGATATCAAATCCTAGAGAAGAGTGTGATCTCAGAGCAGAATTATACTTCCAGATCAGCTCAACACATGATCAGGCTTGATCTGCATATGACCAGAGATAATGATCCAGTATAGTTGCTGGAATACTCATACAAGTCAAATAAATTAGTGCATAACATAATAGAATGCCTATTGTAAAATAGTGCATAACATACTAGAATGCTTATTGTAAAATAAGTGTTTATTTGGGTGGTTGTTGAGTGTCAAACACAATGAAATGGTATTATTTAATTTTGTGTAACATTTGAAATGAACACGCCGATGAGAACCGAAATTAGTTTTCTTATATATGAAATACGACAAATGCATTCTGTGAATACTAACACTTGGTAAGAGATGTATAATATTTGTCATAAGTACTGAGAAGATGTATAATTTCTGTCCTAAGCACCCTCTTGGTGCCCCCTATTGCTTTTTAATGAATTGGCTTTTCCTATTAAGGAGAAAAAAACAGAAGGAGGAGATGTCATTTCTAGCAATTTTTGAGAGGGTTTCATGTAAAAGTTCCAACTTTTATAAATTTCGGGACATGTAATTCAATATGAAACCATTTCATCTAGAATATATGACTTCAAAATTCAGTATCCATCTCAGATAGACAACATATATTTAACTTAACAAAAAAAAGGATATTATGTCAAACCTCTTTCCGCAAAATTTTCAATGCTTCCCCTACATACGGAACTGATTCCTCTGGAGAAAATTCTCTCACTTGATCAACATCAGCAGCCGTGTGCAAAGGATGGAAAATGACGGGACCCTTACCTTTGACAATGTCAAAAGGTATGTTCATCCCTGAAAGTGGAGTAAGAATATCTGAAAATAATATGACCTGTGACATGTTAAGAAAGAAAAGGTCAGAAAATATAAAGCCATTAAATCAGAATATCGCCACAATATTTCCCATATTTAAACATCTCCAACAAAATGGCATTTGGGAGCTCAATTTGCACAGGATTAAAATAATTATTGGCAATGTGCCTTACCCCATCAGGCTTGAAAACCTTCCAAGGCTGTAAAGATATCTCCACAACAAGATCTACATTTTCGGATCTTTCACGAAAAGAAGGATATTTTTCGCATATGATTTGATAACTCTGCCATGAGATTCACCAAAAATCAGAGCAACATTCAAGAGGATATGCACAACACAAATAAGAAGGCAAAAAATAAATAAAAATTAAGGAAGAAGAAAGAAGAAGAAACGCAACCATGCAGATGCCATGTCACATGTCATTAAATAAAAGATGAAGCAGAAACAATATGGACTGCTGTCACATTGGCTAAGATGAAAACATCTAAGACCATGGTAATTAGAATCTTACATTTGATTTGAATCTTACAATTTGATTCAATTCAAATAGAAGCAAATTCGGATAAGAATATTACAATTCGAATTATACAATTCAATTAAGACAGAAATAGATTCCATTCTTATGATCCTATTTGCTTGTTAGATATGAAAACTGATATGAGTATATCATCAAATGTGAAGATTCTTGTCTTCCAAATGATAACTCATGGATGAATATCCATGAATTCTTCAATGATGATGAAGAGCTCTTAGGAAAAAAAAGAAAGAAAGATGCAACTTAAATAATTTAGTTTTACAATTATATAATTTAGAATAGAAAATTATTTCTATAAATTCCTCATCACTTTTTTTAAAGGTCCAAAGAAAAAACTTGAATGCCGATATAAAAGGGAAAAGAAAATCGATTGCAAAATGAAGATATAGAAGTAATTAAAGATGGTGGTCATAGTGATACAGATCTTGGATACGATTAATGATTTTTGGATTATGAGTGTATCCTATGAGTTTTAAGGTATTAATTATCATGAACAATTCCTTGAATCTTTAAAACTTCAAAGTTTTGATGTATTTTGGATATTACAACTTATGTTAGGTTATTGCTGGTTAGTAGTTATTTGTTTGAACCCAAAATTTAAATAATGTTATTTGATAAAATTATGAATACTTTATTTTTAATATATTATGTATTAGGTTCTAAAACGTATATATATACATAATATCGAATCTTACGATTCATGACTCAAAAAATGAGCTTTCCGACTCATGATTGGAATCACGATTTGATAACCATGTCTAAGACCATTATTTCTAGTTGATTCACTAAAGTGTGCTACCATTTTAAATGGAATAATTAATCTGCCCGTGAAAATCCGTCTTTGCAGATACTGTGGCTAAACTAAACAAGATGTATATCTCAGCACAATGCGCACGGCTTCTTTTGTGGAAGTCACAATTCAAATATGAAGTTTCCTACGACTCCATTAACCACAGGAAAACCAAAGATTACTTTGTTTTCAAGCACAAAACATAAACATGACAAACATCAATCCAAATGAATATTGCATAAACCTGCCTTCATGTACCTCCCTGCTTGCCTCATAAGCCAAACGGGTGGTCTCTCAACATCTATTCCCCGAACAGCATTAAGAAGAAGGGGTTCAGCTACACTTGCAGTTTTTGGCTCAGCCACAGTCCCTGAAAAGCAACAAAATACAAAAATAACTACCTGCACTGGATTCTTATATGATTGACCAGGTTACACACATGGAGAATTAGGTATAGACCGGCAATAATGGTCCCAAGAAATCAAATATGACACCCGGAATAAGAATCATGGGGAAATGAAACAAATGCCCGACATGGTTTAGGTTTTCAGAATCAAATTCTTACAATAATGAAGACCAACACACTCTAACCGTAGAACCTAAAATTGGGCACTGAACACTACATAACCTAGCTCCACTTGCGGGACAAGGCCACCCAGGTGGAACCCAGAAATTTATATGGCCACAAAATATAACATACATTTTGGATTATCCATAAAATCTTTCTTCCAAAAATTTTTGTGGGGGGAGGGGGACCTGCCCATCTTGTAATTTTCCAAAAACTGAAATCTTAATGAAATTTCCTATTTCCACTCCAGACTAAGGAGTTGGTCTCTACTCATCAACATAGTCAAATTCACGGTATTTTGCAGGAGTAAAGTGCAGATAAAGAACACCAATTTGCAGTTTTTTCTAAACAAATTGCAACGTAAGAATGATCAAAAGTCCAAGGAAATCTCAATAATTAATTGTCGCGAAATGAAATGATTACCTCCAAGTGAAGATCTGATTCTGTTTGAAGACTTAGAAAGATGAGCGAATCTTACAGATGAAGACGATGATGTTGAAGGAGGTAAAGAGAGGGAGAGAGGGGAGAGAGAACAGATGGAGGACGACGACATTTTCCCTGGTTTCAATTCAAGCTTTCTCTACCTGTCCTGACAATTTCAATTCCTTCTTCCCGCAATCGCGTGCCAATTTCTCTTTCGTTTTGAGGGTAGACTTTTTTTTTGGGGGGGGGGGGAGACGGAGAGAGAGAGAGAGAGAGAGAGAGAGAGAGAGAGAGAGAATCAACACTCAAGTCGCAGGTTGAATCAAAACAAAGGATAAAATGATAAGGAGAAATCTGATGTAGGATGCGACCGTCTTACACATGACGCGCTTCAGTCCCATACATGCAATGGACCCCCCTCTGCCTTTTTCCATTTCTTTTGTTTCTCATTTAACAAAAATAAATTCATAATAATACTTTCTATAAATTGTTCATCCAAATTGCAATGTAAGTACCATAAAATCTCCTGATATATAGTTCCCTGCTTAGGAAAGTTGAGGTTACATTCTAAATTTTTTAATATACAAAAATTATTGATATAATAATAATAATTATTATATTAATTACTTTTATATTAATCCAAATATTCAATCTTACAAATAAAATAAAATAAACTTAACACGGATGGTTCTACCCACTCAGATCGTTCGGTTGGAATTGGAAGGAGCTGGTGGCATCCTCCGTGATGAACGTGGGCTATGGATTGGCTTTCACAGCGAAGTTTTGGGGTGTTAGAGAGGGTTTGTGGTTCCTCACTCCTCGTTTGTTCGTCCCTACTATTCTCGAGTGACTTAGTGGAAGCATTGTTAACGGAGGTTCATCATACTCATCAAGATTCACATGTCATATCAGAGTGCCAACAGGTTATGAGACAGTTTCATATAACTCAAATTCAGTTTGCGCATAGGGAAGGCAACTATTGTGCGGATGCATTGACCAATATGGGTCTATCAGCTGGTTCGAGATGTCATTAGTTTGTTTCACCTCCTCCAGAGGTTTATCGTTATTGAAGGACAGATCTTTCGGGGTATGGCTTCCTTTAGGCTCTAAGCCTTGCCCCGCCCTGGTGGAAAATATATATATATATATATATATATATATATATATATTATAAATAGAATAAAATAAAATTGAAAATAATTTGAATTTTCTCAAACAAGTCAAGCTAATCTCCACCCCTACTGCTATTATATCTTTCTTATTCATTATTCATTATACCATCCGGGTACTACTAAAATTTTTCATCTTGTAATAGTTACTTAACATATGAAAATATGAAAATATATTTTATTTCTAGATATAGAAAAGAAGATAACCACCCATTTCAAAAGAAGGGCAAAATTCACGCTGATATGTTAAGCTGAATTCATGATCAAATATTATTCTACTTTCCCAAACAATATGTTAAGCTGAATTCATGACTAATATGCATATGTCCAACACAACCTAGCTCCTTTTCTTGTACAAGAGGAATAAGGAGCCAACACAGCAGGAGAAGATCCAAAAAAATGATATGACAGCCGAACACTGATCAAAGAAGAAAGCCTACTGATGACAAATCCCATCAGGAAATCACTTTTACCCAAGGCACCCAGAAAAATTCTTAATCAACAATGGACCAGAAAGCATGAAAATGAGGGGAAAAAAATAAATAACAAAAAAAAAAAAAAAACAAAAACTATCCATGAGGGAAAACAATTGAAAGCATTCTCTCCAAACTTTATGGAAGATGACAATATTGGAATGTTTAGAACGTCATCAACTTAAAAATATAAATGTTCTGACCTGTCTTCTAGCAACTACCAACCAACTCAACAAAGGAGCAACCAACCTCACAAGTCCATTATTTAGACACGATGCCATCTAAATGACAAGTCAATAGTATCTTCCATTTTGCACCATAATAAACCTTAGCTGGTCTAGAATTTCACAAGTTTTCACTAATATATTAGCCACCTTAATGCTGAATGGCTTTGGTACTACTAGAACCAGCACAAGTTTCATTTAAGCATTGAAATTTAGTTTTGTAAGTACAAAACCGCCATAAATCCATTCTGAAGAACAAAAATGGCAAGTGAAACATCGGAAGGAAAAATTAGCAACAACATAGTTAAAGAGAGAAACATCACAAAGCACAATTTCATGAATGCTTCATGTGAATAAAGCACTCTCATTGACCGGCGAAATTAAGAATACACAGCAAAATCTGTGGGACCCCGTAAACTTCGGAGGTTACCACATCTGTTAACAGTTATAATACTAAACTCCTATTCTTACTTACAATAGCCAAATGACTTGCCTGGAGAAGATTGGTAATGCAAAAAATTGGCACGAAGGCTTCTAGTAATGCCAATTGAATGACCCATCCGCCCAAAATGTAGTAATTACAAAAAGCTTTCAGGAATAACGATCAATACTCTTTGAGACCTCTCAGACAAATTTATCCACACTGAGTCCAATCCCCTGTATCACTTTGAGAAATGGTGAATAGGTGTTATTTTTTGGTGTTTATCACAGAAGTTGAAAGTAAAATGGCACAAAGGACAATGCAAATGCAGGTAGTTCTAGCTTCAAGCAGCCCTAACTCCAAATAAACTTGACCAAACATGGACCTCCCACCCATTATACACAGACGGACAAGACACAGAGAGAGAGAGAGAGAGAGAGAGAGAGAGATTGGTACCATGAATTGGTGTCAAAGCTCTTAAGCTCTTTAGAACTGAGGTTTGGAAAGCTGTTAGAATATTCCAAGTCTTCATGGTAGTTTCCATACCTCTGAGGGTAGTCACAGAATAAGCAAAACTTAACACCATAAAAGCCAAAAAATTAATGCAGCCTCAAGTGAGATTGAAAATACGAACTTAACAAACCTTATCAAACTTCCCAACCATTGCCGAATCTGCCTCATCATCCACCTGCACGCAGCCATTAGAAATTTCTTATTGAGGCATCAAAAGCTACCTTTGTCATGTCAGAGAAGAAATTCAAATGACATGAAACATTCCAACATGGAGGAATGCTCATAAAGTGGACTCGAATGTCCCATAAAGCTCAAGGAGTTTATTAGTCATTTGTGATCTTTGATTTATCAAATAAGGAATTATTTTAAGTACACAATAAAAGTAAGGAAATAGACATCATTCTTTTGTTACTGAAAAACATTAGTGTGAAGTACAATTTTCCAAGAAATATTTATAGGGAAAATGCAACTAAAACGGAATCTAATTGATGATAGATCAAGATTCCAATCCAAGTTGGACGGACAGGGTCTCACAAAGAATGCATATAGTGTCAAAACTAACAAATTTGCACTATTGAGAAACAATGGATGCACTTAAGCTTATGCAACCAACAACATGAGGGTCAATGTTTAGGTAACCATATTAGATCAATATGTTAACACAGGCAGATGCATAATATTAGCCTTTTATCAATGTTATTACCAATTCAATTTAAAAATGGTATCTGCTATATTACTTTTTGGATAACATATCCTTAAATGACTAACTTAAGATGGACCAATCTATGTGGCTGCCATAATCCGCATGTTTTGACCTATTCTCAAATACTTGATTAAGAATTGATCAAAACAATGCTGATGTGGTCTATGATTTGGTCCTTTCAATCTCTCTAGTGTTACTCTCCTTATATGTCAGTTCACAAGAATTAGAACAGACTAAAATCAGAACTAATACCTGTGGAAAACCATCAACTTCTTCCAGCAAAGCTTCCTCATGAGCTGAATTTACCTTTGCAGCTTGAGCAACATATACTTGCCTCTCCTAATCACAGAGCGCAAAATGAAACTAACCCAAGTTAGACCACTAATAATAGGCCAAGAAACATAAATACGACACACTCCTTATAATGGATCTATGAATCAATACCTCCATTGTCATGCTTTTCCAGGTCTCAAACCCTCTCGTATCAATATCGATCAGACATTGTCCAAAACGGGCCTTCTCAAATTCCTCCCTAAGAAACCAAAAGCAATCACTTTATCCATTAGGCCATCTAAATCCATTTATAGATTTTCCCAAATTAAAAGAAAAAGCAACTATAAAGAGAAAAAATGTTACATGAAGAAGCGAAAAGGTGATCTGGGTTGGTTGGCAAAGCTATGAACGGCGTGTTTTCTTTCATTTTCAAATTGCCCTTTGAATCGCTTGAAAGTGACATTCCTTTTGCCTTCACAATCATGCATGTCCCATAAACCTATTGCCACCAACACCCCACAATAATCGCTGCAACAAAATACCCCGATACATAATCAAAACCCCAACACTGCAATGAAACTAAAGAGGCATATTTAGAGAGAGAGAGAGAGAGAGAGAGAGAGAGAGAGAGAGGGAGAGCCACAACAAGCAGCGCAACAAAATACCCAGATATAGTTGAAGACCAAACACTACAATGCAACTAAAGAGCCACATTTAGAGAGAGAGAGAGAGAGACCATTGCTGGAAGGCGCTACCATCAGGAGCACGAAGAAGGGCGTGAACCCTCTTTCTGATTCGAGGCTGATTCGCCATTGAAGGCGCTCGGACTTCAACTTATGCTCTCTTCTATTGTATTCGTAAGCTCTTCAACTTCTTAAATTCTGATTCGATTTAATTAGAGGTTTTTAATTAAGTGGTAATTATTATGGTTAATCATTTCGTTGGACGGTTAAATTAAATTTCATTTACTAAATTATAATTTGTGAAGGAAAATCGGCGCAACCTAGCTTTTCCAGCCTGCCAGCGGTAAAGTGCACTGGACAGTGAGTGGTGGGTGCGTGGGGAAGTGGGGGGGACTGGCGCATAAGAAATTGCAACTGTATATGAAAAGTAATTCTACAGAAAAAGCCAAAACTCCAATTAGCAAGAAAGGGTTTCCCGCGTTAACTTCAAAAGTTTTTATTTTGGGTGAATCTCTCTGGCCTGTCAATTTTATGATTTTTTTTTTTTGTTTATTTGCATCACGGGATTTTATCATACTAATTCGATTCGAGTATTATAAAACCTAGTTTAGGGATTGACTCTCTTATTTTTTTTTCGACATTCACAAGTTTCAAATTTAAAATTTTTAGTTAAGAAGATAAAGTATCCGATCAAATATAAAAGAGTTTGATATGATTTTCTTATCTATTCTTCAGAGGACTATCTGACCCTCAAATATATTAACCAATATGTAGGAATTGGACCGAGCTCGGCCCGTTTTAAAGACCGAGCTTAACTTATTTCCGAGCCGGGCCAGGCCAAGCTTGATCCATTATTTAAGCCCGTATTAATTCAAAGTCAAATCTAATTATGACGATTGAGTTGAATCCATTTAAAATCAAATATTGTGATAGTTAGATAGTTATTGTCACACCCCGAATCGGGATCGTGAGCAGTCGCTCGTTACCCTGGATGCCGACTGTATTTTTACAGAAAATCGGACAGAATCTCCCCATATATCGGAGGTCTCCCATATTAAAATAAACCTATTACCTGTCCACATCCCGGCCTCAAAATGCATAAATTATCCTCAACAACAAACCAGATCATCCATACTGCACAATTCAGGGCAACGCAAGGCTAACAAACAATTCTCTACAGTCCTAACTACAGACCTCTACTGCCATGCCCCCATCAAAGGCATGGACAGCCGCCAGTCGCCCCTCTAGTGATTTAGAGGAAGCACCGAGCGATCCTAGAGGACACTTTTAAGACATGACACATTCCCAAATATAGACGCAACGAAAAAAAAATGCCTCAATGCAATATCATGCAGTGACATGAGAGTTTCACAATTTAAATGTCCATATTTATACAGTCATCCCAGAATTATAAAAATGGTCATCTATAGATCTCAAAATACATATATATCACAAATACAAATTTGCAGCGGAAATACACGATAACTCCTCAAATCCAGGCCTGATCTCCCAAAGATACTGAGCGTCCTAAAAGCGACACTCCTTGTCAAATACTATCTCTGAAACAAAAGGGAAATGAGGGGTGAGTACTCGAGAAAGAATACTCAGTGAGTGAGTGGGTCAATGCAATCATCAAATATGGAGTGTGAAACTGGAGTGTCAAAACATAAGTATATAAATCATATTTCAAATCATCATGTTTTTCATTTCAACAATATATCATTTCACGTATTTTCAAGTCAAATATGTATCCAAAGCACTGTCATTAAAATCATAGAGCTGCCAGCCGAAAATGTCCTGGCAGAGGCCTACCGCGACCTATGACAGGCGCACCGGGGGTGTTATATGCAAATTTCTTTAAAGTGCTCTCTACCCCGGCGTTGGCGACGAACCTCGTCCAGGTGCTAGACTTGGAGAGGATATCTAATCCAAATCCAAATCCTCCCCCTTTCGGGTTCAACTTGGCTAATACCGTATCGATAATCAAATCACGACAACTCGTGGGATACCCCAGGCCTAGGCATATCCGGACGCCACCAAAGCATCTCTCACGGTATCCTTCGTAACTACGGAACAATACATATCAAAGCTCTCAAAGCCAAAATCAATATCATATCAAAATGTGCCGAAGTCAAGTTCATAAACCAATACAACATAGAGCATAAAATGACACATTATACATTTCAACCACATGGATGCATAATTTCATAATTCAATACAGTTTTTGGACACTCCAACGGTTCACAAAAGTCAATTTTAAAATCAGTTAAAACATTTCCAACATACGACAAATCATGCTCATTATCAAAATGTTGTAAAACAGGATTTACATATTAAACAAAAGTATTGAAATAAATCTCACTCACTGTTTTGGGGAGGATAGCGCACTCTCCAATAAAACCACAATACGTAACGCAATGCTCCCCTCAATCGAATCACCAAAATAGCCAACCTAATCAATCATCACGATTTTCATCAATTTCTGACTATTTCAGGGTTTATCGTTTTTCTTAAATTCGTACAAACCCTAAATTCCTCAATTTATAAACTTCACTGTCATCAATTTCATTCTATTTATAAGTAAATAACCAAAATCAAAATAAATCTTAATTCGAATCTAAAACCAACTAATGCTACCTAATTTGACAAAATTTATTCAAAGGTTGAAGAGATTTCGTTTCTCTCACCTAAGGTTTCTCAGATCTCGGATCTAGCTTTCGTTTGCTCGTTGATTTGGTCAAAAACCTTCGCAGAGGCTCACGGTCTGTCACGGGTCGTCGCGGGCCGTGGGCCGCGGGCTAATGGGCTGGCGGGCCTGGTGGGCCTGCGGGCATGATGGGTCTGGTGGGCCGTGGGCCGGACTGGACCGCGTGCTGGACTGGGCCGCAATGGCTAGGGTCGCGCTCGCGAGCTGGATCGAGCACTCGTGTAGTGGGTCGCACGCTGGAGCGCTTGCGCTCGTGCTGGAGGTGCGCAGGGGCTCGGGCAGAGGCGCGCATGGGCGCGCTGGGGTCTCGCGCTGGGTGTCGCACGCTGTTCGTGCGCTGATCGAGCGCTGTTCGCGCGCTACTCACGTGCTGCTCGCGCGCTGCTTGCGCTGGGCTCGCATTGGACTCACGCGCTGGGCTCGCGCCGGCTCGCGCGCTGGCTTGGGCGCTGGCTCGCGCGCGGGAGGGCGCTCGCTGTGGTGCAGCGATCGCGCTCGGCGGAGGACGGCAGCGGGAGAGAGAGAGGCGCGGCGGCGGGGGATCGGGAGAAGAGAGAAGAAAAGGAGAGAGGGAGAGAGAGGGGGAAAGAGAGAGAGAGAGAGAATGGAAGATAATTAGGGCTTTAAGCCCTAATTTTAAATATCCCTTTTTTTTTTGGGTATAACAGTTATTTTGATAATTTTAATGTATTAATTTTGATATAATTTTTTTAATTTTTTATGATAATGTTATTATTAATTTTCATAATAGTATATAATTCTTAATTTAGTATGATAATATTTGTTTTATATTTTATTTTGAATGATTAATGTATTTTTTATTTTTTATTTATTATACTATAAAATGACTTAAAAATATAAAAAAATAAAATTTATGATTAAGTGGTCGAAAATGACGTAAGACCCTTTTAATTTTTTGGCCTGAGATCAAGTCTTGATTTTTTGAGTTTTTTCGAATCGGACTCAGGTTCGAAAAATTTTAAAAAGACCAAACATAAGATTTGTAAAGCCCGACTCAAAAAAAGCCTGATTGCCAACTCAACCTATGAGACCTTATTTACTATCTACCTATGCAATTGAATTTCAACTATGTGGTTCCTTCATTTGCTCTCTACTGTACCTGGTTTACTAATTTAAGATTTAGTGACCCCAGGTCAAACGAAACCTTTTTTTTTGGGTTTATTTTACTTTATTTATTTATTATTTTGTAATTCCAATATGTTACATTGCCGTGAAATATTCCATGTTTTTGAGATTATATATTTCATAAGAATGGATACTTGGTAATGTCAATTGTCAAACTTCAAACTTCTTGGTGGTTTGTTCTTGTTTTCGTTCTCCCCCCCCCCCCCCCCACAAGTTTCCTCTTCTTTTTTGGTGTTAGGAGGCCTTTTTTTTTTTTTTTGCATTGATTATGGAATTGGTTGATTAAAAAACAATTTTCATATTTAGAGATTCTTAAAATATGCAAAATCCTCGCCAAATATACTTTATTCCAAATTAATGCTACCATATATATCACAACATTTCCATCCTTTGATCCAAAACTACTTGTCTAATTATTTTTTTGGGTACATATTTTTAATAATAATATTAATAATTGGACTACCGGCCTTATTATTATTATTATTATTATTATTATTATTATTATGAATCTGCATAAGCTCAAAATTCCCCTTTTGGGCGGTTCGGTTATGGCTCTTGAATGGTTACAGTTTCGATTCAGAGCCAGTGTTGAAAAGGCTGAGCCATACCTTTATCACGGTTCATTGAACGGGCCTTATCCTTGACCATGGGCCAATAAGGTTCACGGTTATTATACTGGCTCTTGGCCAGGTCTAGGTGAGAGGCATACTTGACCACCGCCCAGCCACCCACCTAACCCGATAGATTTGCATGTCTTTTGGCGAGATTGAGAGTGTTATTTCTCAATCCTGTGGTCTTAATTGGACTCGAAGCAGTCTATTAGTTGTTTTCGAAATTATGATTTATGTGAAAAATCCTAGTTTTGTGCATAGTAAGCCCATCTCGGGTTAGTTCCTCTACGAAACTAGGCTTTGGAATTTAGATTGGATCGGCTTTGAGTATTAAAAACTTTTATCGGGCAATTATACTTTGCCCAAACTCCATAGAATTCCCTCGAGGTCTAGCTCCTGAACATGAAACATAAGTCATGGATATCATATTCTTATTTATATAGTAAATTGTTAAGAAAGTAACATCGATGCGGATAAACTACAAACTTAATACTCTCAAGCAACCCAACTTAATAATCTGCACTGCCCAACTCTTCAATCAACATTACTGCATTGTTATCAGCTTAGCATCCCAATCTATCTACGAAGACCACGGGAGATCTCGGATGAACTAAGTAATCGTTGATTAAACAACATGAATTACAACCTCAAACCTAAGCAAATCTCATCACAATTGTATAACATACCTGTTTTACACAGAAACTACATATGCTGACATCACAAACAACACCACCAAAAACAAAACCATGATGAATAAATTGGCTTCTAATCGAGACTCCTGACATTATATTGTCAATGCAGAAAAGAAGATCACGTTTTCACTCTCTTTTGCTTTGTCAATGGTATTGCCAATGGGAAAAATCCAAGCTTCATATTCTTTGCAAACATCTGCTTCAAGTCACATGCATCTTTCTCCGCATGTGCACGTAGTAGAACCCTACCTTGCTTGTGCAGCATTTGACCCAGAGACACCCTTTCCCTGTCCATATCATATTCAGCATGTGTTTCCATCACCAGAGGTTCAGGCATCAGCTTCCCGCTCAGGAGATCATCTATCGATTTTGTTGACCGCAAAACAGGCTGCCTAGGTACATCATTTGAAGGATATGAGTTACTCATACCAAGAAGGTGAGAGATCCTACGATGCTGCAATGGATCGTAAAAGGATTGCCTTTTCTGACCAGGCTCCAAATTCAATCTCTCAAGTAGCTCTTCAGCAACAATCTTTCTTCCATTCGCCGTTTTCACTCTATTAAGAGCCTCTTCTAGGGGCACTCTACCGAGTCTAATGTCGGTTGTCTCTAACCTCTCTGGAATAGCCAGTTTAGAAGCCTGTCTTTGGTTAAATTGATGAATGGAGTTGACAATTCTGTTCTTAGGCATCTTCTCACCATTTTGAGCCTGCTCTTTGAAAGAAAAATGCTTCTTCAAGGGAACCCCTGATGAGCTCCCGGAATTTGACAGTGCCTTCAACTCTGCCAGGGCAACAGCTTCTGTGGCTTTTGCTGCTTCTTCCATCTTTCTGGCTGCAACCCCCCTCATTTCAGCCATTCTAATACTTGACTTTATTTCCTCAACCTCTGAAACTGCCTTGAAAACTTCTGTTTTTGCAGCTTCTGCCATTTTCTTAAACTTGTCACTCTCAATATTGAATTGCCTGAGCTCTAATATTATATCTGCGGGGACCTTGGAGCCAACTATAGTTTCTGTATTATTAGCCATTTGTTGATTGATGCTAATAGGGCCCTCTTCCTCCTCAGGATATGAGGGCCTTTCAATCATGATATTCCCTTTCTTCAACTTCTTGCAAAGATGCTCAACAGATGCCCGAATAGCAGTGAGATCATCTGTGGTTCGACTGAAGTTCAACTTTGCTCGATTCAACTCAACTGTGAAACTTTCAGATGAGAGCTTCTCATTGTCAATGACCAGATTACTAGGTGTTATCTCATTCCTTTCTTCTACAGCAGGAGTCTCATCTGAACTTAACTCAGGGGCTGCTCTGCATTGGGATGCTTCCATCTGCAACTTCACTTTCAACCCTTCAATAACACTTTTTGTCAGTTCCAGCTCTTTTAAGACATCTAGTGTTTCCTGTTCTTTCGTGATCAAATACTTCTCCAACTCTGCTACCTGATTTGCGATCTCTTTGTTATTAGCACATATATCAAACTCTTTGTGATATTTAAAGAATTCTTTTGTGTAAAACAAATGAACTAAAACTAAAAGACCTAGCTTGTATATCTGCACATCACATCAAATCTGTAAAGAAACTATACAACCACCGGCCATTTGGCTGGGCGGTATAGAGATTCCAGCTGCGAGGGTTTGAAACCCCATATCCCCCATTTTCCTAGTTGTAACAAGTCAAAGCCTTACCAGACCCAAAACAAAAGAATTCGTAATGCAATTGGGTCTGTAATTCCAAGTTGATACATGGCAAGTCTTATCTCAATATATATATTTGAAGAAAAAAAAAACACATACATATACAGCACACTAAACAACAAACTTTGGTCGAGCCCTAACATTTACTGTTGGAAAACCAAAATCTTTACACTTATCACATAAATGTTGTCGGTTTGGATTTGTATTTGACAGTATAATTATGATTAAGAAGTTTGATTAATATTGTTAAAATTTCACATATTATTTTTGGGAAAAAATGTACATGGAATATGCGTACATTTTTTCTTTTCCGAAATACCTTCCAAGGATATGGAGTTTCCTTAAGTAGTTTCTAAGTCATAAACAATCCAAACAAGCTTATTCATATTGGATTTAACAAAGTCAGAGGAATTTGCTCTCATAAACACGGTTGAACTAGAGATTACAGCAACGTCTCCTACTTACGAAGTTAGTCTTGCATAAGTTTTAAGAGGAAGAAACCTTGTAAACACAATTTCTAAAAGACAAAACCAAAAATGATCATACATGATCGACGAGCAATAAGTTTTTCTACTTGCTGCCTAAATTTGTGTCATTCATTACATAGTACCCAAATCGAAATCATAATCATCAACAGTAAGTAGCTGAAAATAGAAACAAAAGTATAATCAAATTGAAAATCAATGTAAATAAAAGCATACCTGAGTTTCTCGGAGCAAGTAAAGAGGAGGCTTCCAAGAACCGCTGCCGCCAAAATGGGTCACAGCCTCCTTGACAGACTCGAACGGCGGAGAGGTATCAATTTCCACTCTATGATGGCTAATATTTCTATTTAAGGCTTCAGATTCAGACCCAATATCAGGGGCATCAGGTGGGACGGAAGTGTTTTCAGCCATTGAAGTGCAGAGTTAAAGAGGGCATTGAGAGAGAGGTTGAGATTTTGTAGGGGTTTTTGAGGAATTTGGGAAGGAAAAATGGGAAAACAGTGATAAAAAAATGGGAATTCAATTTCATGATGCTGTTTAGTAAAGAATGATGTTGAGGGCTTGTGCTGGTGGGGACTCCTCTGTCTCTCCTCCATCTCACTTGATTGCAGAGACGACACCGTTGGTCCACTCTCTCTCTCTCTCTCTCTCTCTCTGGTGTGCAATGTGAGCACGAGAAGAACTTTTCTGCTCGCAGGGGATATTGCAGACAAATAAAAGAAAGCGAGGAGGCCAGTTGTACGTTATAATTTATAAGTCGCAGTTTACTCCAGAGCCGCACTTTAGAACGCGTGGCTTCGCTTCACCCTGCATGGGTACGACATAACTTACTTACCCGCAATCCATGCACTTACACTCGTCAAGCAATGAGTGGCTCTTTGCAGAACACCTTTCATGCTTGTAAAGTATTCATTTCACCATGAAACGATGTCCTAGATTCATGTTTTTCCTAATGTCGACCTCTCTTTCCTTCAAACAACTCTCTTAGCTTGTCGAAGAAACAAACATGGGGGCACATGGAAATCACCAATCTCCATCATATCTTTTCTCGTTTATGTAACCCTTTTAAAAGCACATCCTCCAACCAACAAATACAAGATCATGCCATGCTCTCTCTCTGTGGGATTTTTTATTTTTATTTTTTTCTTTTTAAAACAAACCATACTTTTCCTTTTTCTTTTTTAACACTTTTATGGCACTTTCCAAATAGTGCTTGACTCACGCCCAAATTATAGGAGTTCCATTGATCACAAACCAATCCTTAATAAAAAATTTTCAGTTATAAAGGGTATAAATTTACTATAAATATACATATATAATAAATAAAATTTTGACTAGTAAATATACAGACTTGTTATTTAATCACAATTTCTCTTAAATACAATTAACCCTTCAGATTTGACAATGGTATTTGTAAAGAGAGTTAACCCTCCAAATTCGCTTTTTGCTAGGCTTGGCTTGGCTTTGGCCCTAATCAAATCAGATGAAGATGATCCTAGACAATGGGTCGGTCGCTTTGGCATGGGTCCAATCTAATTGAAGACACGTTTCCGGGACCATACATGCTTTTCTATATTGCAATATTTGGAGTCACTATTTTTTTGGGGGGGTTTGGTTTGGTCAATCCATGAAGGCCCAAAAAGTCCACAAAAAATGGATAACTCTGTCAACTGCCACTCAATTGGTCGACTCTTAGTTCTCTTCACTTTCCTTTCTTGCAAGTTAATAATATCGAGAAGGTTAATAATACAGAAAACCCTTGCACCAGCCAAAATTAGTAATTAATGTTAAGAACGATCCATCAAAACGGCTAGGAGCATTCCTATTATGGTGATATGTGGTCATTGGTCAGGCTTCCTCATTCCATTCCCACCTCTATTGCCTTAACCTCATTCAATTCTCTCTTTCTCTCTCTCTCTCTCTGTTTTAATGAGCGCAATTCTTAGCGTGGGGTACGGTAGAGAGTGTGCAGCGTCTATTTGGGACTTCAATCCATATAGTTGGAAAATTTCACCCATCAAATTGTGCTCTTTAATGATTATGGCAAAGTCAGTTGAAAAAGAGAAATGAATTATTGTACCAATATAACTCAGATACAAAAATGAACCCAATAGTCTATACCAGCAAAAAAAAAAAAAAAAAATAAATTTTAAATAATTTTACAGAAAACAAAAAAAAAAGGACTGAAAATGCTATAGATGCTGGGGCATATAGTAGTTGCAACTTAGTGTCCTGCTCATGCCATGCCAAAATCCCTTTGCTCAATGTCCTTTTTTAGGCAGACAATTTTGGTCATGAAAAAAAAAAAAGAAAAATTTGCATGTAGATCAAGAAAATTCCATCTATTATTATCTTATATTCCCTTGTCAATCCCTGAAATCAGCAATTATATCTTAACCTACTTTCCACATAAATAGCAACTTTTGATTGCTCACTATAAATGCTCCTCTCTCTTTCTCTCTCTCTCTCTCTCTCATAGAGAGAGTCGTCCAAGCCTTTACCGGTCTATATCAATTGTTATTATAAGACTTGCATTGGCAGAATTCCAATACTCAATCCTAGACCCACTAAGATAAAAAAGAAAGATTTCATTATTTCTTCATCATATCAACCTTCTCATTCAGATCTAGAGATCTGAAAGAAACAGGTTTTTATTTTTTATTCTTTTGAAGCAGAGATGCAGAGTGGCAGCAATGGCATGACTCACAAGTCCTTCCACATAAGGCAAGATGACGAGTTCTTCTCAAGACTCCAATCAAAAGAATCCACAGGTAGTTCTTCTTTTAGGCTTCTTTACTATGGAGGAGCTTCTCGTGCTGTCCCATTCTTGTGGGAAATTGAACCTGGCACTCCCAAAGACATCTTCTTTTGTGAAGACTCTCCTCCACCGCTCACTCCTCCTCCAGCTTTTCAATACTTCAATACCAAAACTGATCAGTCAATGCATAACATGAAGCATACTGCTAGATCCAAGATTTTGGACACCATTTTTCCTAAGCTCTCTCTTAGGAAAACTCATGTCTCTCCATCATCACCATCACCATCACCATCACAGTCAACATGGTCCTGGGGCTCGTCTAATTATGCATCATCATCGTCTCCTTTGAGCAAGAATAGAAGCTTCAGGAGACGTTGCTGTTTTCTCTGTCCCAGATCATCTATGGTTTTTGGGGAGGACGATGATGGTGTGGCATCTTTCAATTCGCGTAATTCTATGTTGTGCTTTAGCATTAGGCAAAGAAAATCAAGAGAGTCCCGAGGGTACCAGAAGGTGGGGAATGTGAAGAATGCATTGTTGTCTATTGTAGGACATGGATCACTTCCAGGTAATGCTTAAATGTATCCATGCCAATCACAAATTTCTGTCTCTGATTTTATTGTACAATAGAGGAACTAAAAAAATGCTAGTGTATGATATGCTGGGAGGAAACCCCTAAAATTATCTTCAAACATATGTTGTAATTTGTTTCCCGACATAAAATTTTGGATTATGATATGGTACATATCATATGCCATTGTGTATCATATTCATAGATTTATGAGTTTACATTGATCAATTCTAGATAAAATACAGTGGGCATTTATAACATATGTATATGTATATATAAAATATTGCGGCTGAGTAATAAGCTTGAAAAGAAAATGGAAAGCTATTCTAGAAATCTCTACTCGCCGAGGTTCATTTTGACAGAATTCAGAAAAAAGAAGATGAAACCAAAACTATGTGACCCATTTTGGTCGTGCACAAGTGTAGCTAGGAAGAAGATGAAACCTGTGACAGAAGATGTATTTTTGCTAGGCATTTAGTGTTTGATGTTATGAAGGAATATCATTTATTTTATTTTATTTTTTTGGTTATATAGGGGACACAAAAACTGTTAAAATACACGCGCCCACAGAGTTTTGGATACTAAATCTCGGGAGGAAAGATAGAGGAATAAGAATTCTTTACTACTCTTGTATCCCTACAAAGACAAGAAATATCTTTAATTACTGCCTTAGCTTACAGCTCTGAACAACATAATTTACTGCCATTTGATTGCAGTGAAAGATAAATCTGGGAGGAAATTGGTCCCATTTCATTCATCCCATGTCCACGCTATTTAAACTTATTATTTACTGCAATAATGCTGTCATCATGACATGACAACAATAGTTATGTAGTGATTGGTAGAAATCATGCATTGCTGTATTTGTTTCTCCATAATTATATATATTAACACATATATTAATTATATATATAATTCGATTGACAAGCAGTTGGTTGGCTTGGATCAAGGTCTTTTCCCATTAAAAATTGAATCGATGATTCTCAATATTGGGGCAAGAAGCGCAAGATTTATTAAGAAACAGGTGCAAAAGCCTTGAGGGCTATTGCAAAGTATCCAAAACCTGTAATGCTTCTACATAGACTGCCTGCAGTTGCTGTTTTAATAAGATGCTCAATTGCAGTGGTCAAGCTTGGTCTGTCTCTCCATAAGAGACACAATGAGTGATTGAAAATAAATTTTGCCAAATACTGAATACGCCAACGATAAGAGGGCAGAAACATCAGTCTCCATTTTAAGATAAAAAAAATTATACGAAATTTAAAATTTTAAAAATTATAACTCAGGCTTTTTAATATCGTAACTTCTTACGCTTATTGTACTTGTTCCCTTAATATAAATTTTTGACTTCGCTCTTGATTAGAGTACTTATATATTCACTTACGAGTCCCATCTATTCCCTCAAAATCTTTTTTCAGAGCGTTTGATTGAGAAATAAGAAAAGAAAATGAGGAGAGGAGTACATAGTTGGAGTAGATTTAAGGCCATAGTTGAGCAAATGACTTTGCTTTGGGCTCAAGTAGGAGGTTGGGCGTCTATTATTAAATCTTGTGGCCTAATAATCAAGCGTCCATTTCCTATGAAGAATTTCAAGGGCTTCGCAGTGAGAGCCTTGCAAGTTTGTAGTGAGGAGTATAGGGATATGCATTGGTGGCCAAGGTTCATCTTCCCATTTGATAGAAGCTCCTAACTTGGATCAACTCTCAATGTCATGAAAGCCGATCAAGTGATTACCCAAACACCTATTTCTGGCAGCAACCCAAAACTGAGCTTCACCTTTTCTGATGGCTCATCAATTTGGCTTCCACATTTATAATTTGACCTTACTTTTTATATATGAACATGTTGGAAAATAGAATGTTTGTTGTCACACGTCTTGGATCCAAAACAGTCATATGAAGCTTAAGAGTAAAAGCAAAGGGTCCCTCAAGAGGTAGAACCTCCCCCATTTCTATTCTCCCTTCCCCGATTCGATCCGCCTAGTTGTATTTTCTTGTATAAAAATAAATAAATAAATAAAAGCAAAGGCTCGTTTATTTTATTTTTTGCTTGTTCATTATATTTTATATGAGTAATGGGAGAGACACCAAGAGAATTAAAATTTAAGTTATCAAAATTCCACCTGTCTAATTTAGCATCTTTTAACTTTTATTTTATTCAAAAAGATATTTTCAATGATTCAAAAATAGTTACTAGTTTGAAAGTTTCTAATTAAATTATTATTTAGGATTCTATTTCTTTGATTTTTAATCTATTTAGTTTATATAATATTATTTATTTATTCATTAAGATTGTAGAAAAGAAGCGAATGGGTTATGGGGATTGGGCTTAACAAAGAATGTGAGTGAGAGTGTGAGGTGTGAAGAAGTGATGGTTGGGGAGAAGAGAACAAGGGCGAATTGTTAGCCTAAAAATGAGGGTCAAACAAGAACTCCTAAGATAAATATATATACAATAGCTCGAGTTGATGATGAATTCCCTTGCATTTTAAGCAAGTTTTCAATGACAGATATTAACCTCCCCACCTGTGCCTTTCTCTTTAGTTTTATCTCCCTTTCCTTTCCCTACCCACTTCTAAGTTACCCTTCACAACACCACACACGTAGTTTTTCACTCGCCATCAATCATCCTCCGGGAATTCAGTGCACACTTGAGCTTTGGTCTTGTTGTCCAAGCCAGGTCCCCCCCCCCCAACAAAATTTCTAAAAAATTTAATATATATAGTTTAGAAATATCTCAATAAATACTATAAAAAGTTTCAAAAATATCGCTCGAAGTTTAAAAATTCCATTAAAAATTTTGAAAAATGTTACTAAAATTTAAAAGAAGTATGCCATGTTAGTGCAGCAAGTTCCAGGTTCTACTCATATTTCAGCTAGTAGAACTACATAAACTGCCAGGATGAACATAGTTTTTACAACAGATATATTGAATGGACCTATAATAAAAGACTGTTGAATTCCAGTGCTTTCCTTAAATGATAAATGTTGGTAGATATATGTCACAATATGTGATGTCACCCATAACTCATTAATTACTCTTGACTTCAGTTAAAGTTTTGCGACTCATCTTGAAGGGTGTCCTGTCATTTTCTTCATACTTCACCCGCAATGCAGTATTATTTTTATGCTTAGTTCCCTTGGTAATGGGGAGGGGTGAAACCTGAATGCTTGGACATAGCCACATATCAGTGTTCTGAAGTCCTTTTGAGGACCATTCGTGTCAAAGCCATTTGTTAATGAAAAACTTTAAAACCGTATAAGTCTGATAAAATTAAATTTAAGATTCTCTATAATGAGAATCTTAATTTTTATCTTCCATACCATAAGAGCAAAAAACCTCCATTTTCATTTTCTATTGATTAATTCAAAACACACGAGAATGGAAATCATTAATTTTTTGTTTATTAATAATTTTAATTTTTATTAATTTTCTATTATTCTATTTATATGAAGTTAGTTCTTGATTTTGACTAGAAACTAACATGCCTGCCCTTAGCAACTACTGTAATCTCATCTCTAATATAAAACTATCTCCAGATTTAAACAAATTATGACCAGCTTTATTGGTTCACTAACAAAATGTATGTTGAAGACAGCCTTTAAGGCCTCTCTCTCTCTCTCTCTCTCTCTCTCTCTCATAGAAAGAAGCAGAACTACATGCAAACAGCGAAGACGTTAAAGCAATCCAAAAGCCATTTCAGAAGGTCTTGTTTCAAAAAAGTCAACACTATGCAAGGACTCAAACGTGGGCACAAGTACCACAAGACTTGGCACTGATAGGAAATATAAAAACTCTCCGTCTCTCTCTCTAAGCTGCTTTCCCTGTACAGACTAGAATTCCTGTTCCTTTAATCCAATCCTCGTACACCACCTACAAGTTCAAGAAAGAGACAAAAATTTTCACCTTCTCTTCTCACTATCTACTCATAGCCCCTTTTTATCTGTTTCTTTTTAATAAGCGTTTTGGACCGCTATACCTGTTTGTCTTGCCTTTTAAGCACTCCTTTCTCCCCTCATTTCCCTTCCTCTGCTTCTTCTTTATCATCATCTTCCTCCCTCCCTCCTCCCTCCCTCCCTCCCTCCATCCCTCCCTCTCTCTCTCTCTCTCTGTGCAAGTAAACCTTCATACTCAAGAGAGAGCATGCCTGAATGTCCAGAGAAAGGTAAGCAATCATAGTCCTTTCTCTCGCTCTTTTCTTTTTTATAGTAATCATGTTATGTAAATGTTGATAGCGCACCCATTTTCTCAAGTTTTTTTTTTTTTTTTTTTTTTTTATGGGTTACATTAAAAAAACCTTACACACATCAAGATCAAAATTTTCCTTTTTTGTTTGTTTAAATGACTTCAAATCTTCATTTTTCTTGACAGGGAGAGATTGGATGTGATAGGCAAGAAATTCAAGAGAGAAACAGATCATGCCTCCTCTCATCATATGGGTGGTGGTAGTAGGAGACACATGTTGGGCCCTCCTGGTGCATTAAACACCATCACACCTTGCGCTGCTTGCAAGCTTTTGAGAAGAAGATGTTCTCAAGAGTGTCCTTTTTCGCCTTATTTCTCCCCACATGAACCTCAAAGGTTTGCTTCTGTCCACAAAGTCTTCGGTGCAAGTAATGTCTCCAAGATGCTAATGGTAAATACTACATGGTATCCTATATTCTCTCTCCCTACATAGGTTTATGAGAATTCTGAACGTTCTACATTGACTAAAACTCAATCAGTATTCAGAGCGTGTTATATAAAACTGAAAACTCTCTAGTTTTAAGTTAACTTTCCATTTTTCTCCTAATACTGTATAACCTTTTTCAGGAGGTCCCCGAGAGCCAGAGAGCAGATGCTGCAAATAGTCTTGTATATGAGGCAAACGTGAGGCTAAGAGATCCAGTTTATGGTTGCACGGTTGCAATTTCAGCTTTGCAACAACAAGTTCAATCATTGCAAGCAGAACTCAATGCAGTAAGAGCTGAGATAATGAGATACAAGTATAGAGAGTCTAATCTAAATCCTCCACTTGTAGCTTTGCCTTATTCGGGTGTTGATTCAATTGCTGTTCCACCAACACCCATAGCAGCGCCATCTCCATCGCCTCTACCACCTCTGCAACAGCCTGTCCCTTCCACTTCTTCAATTCACACCCAACAACAACAACAACAACCATCTACTTCAACAGATTACGGCACTATTTCGAACCAAAACGTATCTTACTTAGATTAAAAACTTACTTTTATTTTATTTTTTAAATTTTCGTAGTCTTTCAAAGATTTCCCATTTTTGTTTGCTATAACCATGAACGAATTTTCATGTTAAGTAATAAAATAAGTGAAGGAAACAAGAATATTGTTTGTCCTAGGGTTGTTAACTGTCATAATCTATATATGATTGAAAATCTTTAAGGATTTTGAGTGAGTTTCAGTCTTCCCCTATTGATTTGTTTTCCCTTTTTGGAAAAGCCACAATAAGCTTGGAAGAAATTTTAGTATCTCTGTTGGAAATTTACTAAAATTTTCCATTTTCTGAATTGTCTCCTTTTTTATAATCGGAGAAATTAAAGCACATGAGATCTATCTGATCTTAACATTCCTTCTTATGGGCATTACACTGGCAAATAATTGTGTTGGAAAAAGGGTCTGACGGACGAAGCTCACGTGCACAAGCTGGTTTACTGCAGACAGTGTCTGTCTTGCTAATGCCAATTGAAGGACTTTAACGAATGCTGCTTCTCGTTTGGCCTTGGTTAAGGAAGACAAAAGGTATGACTGCGATCTTCCCCCATGTACAATAGAGAAACATATTTGTCACATATAATAAAAATGCAGTTAAAAAATATTAAGGTAATCTTTTCTGTCTCTCCCTCATTACCACATTAATCTTATTAGCTCTTGTGATGTGGTTTTAGAGCCTAATTTTTACGTTTGCACCCGTTCTCTCTCTTCCTCATTACGGCATTACAATATTCATTTAGGGTTATAATTTTAAGGGGCAAAAGGATTACATATACAACATCTAGAATCATAATATTTGAAATTATATATATAAAATCTCCCATTCTCTTTGCTCCTACGCGTCTCTTTTTCGTCAGCTAATTTTCTTCAAGATTTTTGCAAATGATCATGAAAGAAAAATCATAATGAGACACTTAATCCTCCTAGAGTTTCCAAAGGAGTTGGTTGGTTGGTTAGTAAAGAATTAAAATCATATTGAATGTATGTAAAAGGTAATATTACTTTTAAATAATATAAATAGGATTATAGATTGAGAGAATATTTAGAAGTTTTGTCAATGTGCTAATGGATGTAGCAATTTGGTTGCTTAGCTTTAGTTAATGTTTCTGTGATGTGCAAAACCACATAAACTAATTATCGCCGCCAACCTATATACTAAAAGAAGGGCAGTCGCATATTTATGCTATTGTTGGATGGTCAAAGGTCTTGCCAGCTAGTTTTTGTTTTTCTACAATGTTGGGTTTCCTTGGCGTGTGGAGATCAATGAGAAAGAAGAAATTCAATTCCACTCTATAAAGCAAGAGAAAACTTATGTGGAACTTCATTCTCTCTCTCTCTCTCCACCTAAATCTCTATGTCATTTTATAATGGAAAATGGTATATTCGTACATATTGCGTTTACGAAAGCATTGCATCTAATCTAATGTCTTTCACACCCTTGTCTCTATATCCAAGAGAGAGAGACAGAGAGAGAGAGAGAGAGAGAGAGAGATGTAATAGAAATTTGGTCTTAGGTCATGGTTGCTTGATATAGTGGTATATTATCTTAGTCTCTATACAACTCCCCTTGTATTACTTAATGGAGATGTTCAAAAAAAGTATCATGACCTTTTCTTCTCAGTCCCCAAAGTCTCATCTTTTGCTTCTTTTTTATGTGGACAAGAGATTTTGGAAATTGTTTTGAGAAAAGGAGAGACATGTGCGTATGACAACTCAAAGTGAGCATATTGGACATAATGTTAGGTTTGTTTGTGCCAATAAATTCAACTTCCACATTCATTTCAAAGCAGGGGAGCAATTGAGCTATCAGTGCATGTGAAGAGGGCAGTGTTCCAAGGCCTCATCTATTATTAATCTAGCCAACCCCAAAGCTCGCTTAGATCTTACTCCAACATATTCAAAAGGTTAAACAATGACCTGATTGATTATAATTAAATTCCAAGTTCTATACATTCAGTCCTAATCTCAGAGATATGGTACCTCATGTGCGGAAAATATTTCCTCTTATTATAGGCACTACAAAATGGTCACCATCTCGACAGCCAATGCCATTCTAGGTTTGCTCAACTTTGAACAAGATGAAAACATGATGTCACGCCTGACCCTCGTATAGAGTATGCGACAATCACCGTATTATCTTGAAATACGGGTAAACCTAACCTGTACATCAAAGTACCACAAAACATTTATCAATGTTCTAATCATTTCCAAACAAGTGCCAATCACTAATTGACCATCTTGGTCGTTCCTTTCAAATCCAAACATCCAAGGGACATTTCGACCATTTAAATTAGTCTTCAAATTCATCACAAATCATTTTAGCATAAATAATTCCCACATGATTTCAAAGATATAAAACAAAGTCTTCATTTATGATATTAAAAACTATAGCAAAATTCCAAACCAAATAGATATAGTATAAAATAGATTTTCAACACTAGAGTGTTTGTGTCGACACAAGTCCACGTGTTGGCCATGCAATTCTCTTGTGTCGAGATAAACGAATGGATTGTGTCGATATAGAACTCATTTAACATGTTTATGTTGGTATAAGTGTCAATACCGAATAGAAATCAAACTCTTCTGAGTACCGACCACTCTAATAATCGTACAATTAAAATTTAGAGTCCGTCAACCGATTTCTCCCGTTAATTTACAAGAAAGATTTTATGAAAATATTCTAACACTGAATTTTCGATATTACACGTAAAATTGCATTTTGTCAAGACAACTCCTAAAATGGGTATTTCAATGTTGGTGTGATTTCACCATCGTTACTCCACAGCAGAGCTCCAATGGAGTGCATTTGGGTATTACCAATTTCTAGTTATTCCACAAAGTAGCTCGTTAGGGATAAATTTTCATCTCAGACAAACATAATACCCTGTAATACTTTCCATGCATCACTAAAGTTCATAAAATAATTGTGGCTTCATGATCATACTTACGTTTATTAGTCCAGGCCATGGTTTTCAACCAGTCTTGAGCTGAAACTGGCCATCCGGTTCAGGTGTTGAAAGAGACACCCTTTAACCTTAATTGCATGGTCAGATTACGAGTTACAAGTTCAAATTTTGGTTTCACTTAATGAAAAGTTATGAATTAGGGGTGTTTAAGCTTCTAGTTTTAAACGATTTTCATATAAAAATTTCATTTATCCCATTAAAAATTGGGAAATTTACGGTACACCCTTGTAAATTCATAGGTGGTCTTACGTTAATGCGGAAAGCCAAGATCGAAGCTGCGACTATAACTGAATAAAATGGTTTCTCAAGACCTAGATCAAGATCTAACAATCATTGACCAATGTCACAGCATATTCCTATAACTTGAAAGTAGTTATAGGGAGGAGAAAAGATATAGAAAGTAAAAGAATAATATGAGCAAATGTCTGGCCTTGTCAAATAAGTATAGGAATCCATCCTGGGAAGTTAGACTAGGAAAACATTTATATATATGTTATAGGGAATGATGTTTAAAGACTTGGCAGATGATAGTTGGAATTTAATAGCATGTCTTTTCAATTCTGAATTTATGCAACACTATTTATGTGGGGTGGCAGCCCTTGTGGATTTGGATGCTAGCAAAGCTGTATAATATGTGTGTGTGTGTGTGTGTGTGTGTGTGTGTGAAGAGAGACCTCTTCTGATGCATCTCTAATTATGATAAAATTATTCTTTCTTCATTTTAATAAAAAAAATTAATTTGATTTTCTTGTGGCAAACCATCCATATCCATCATAGATTCCACACTGCATAAGCTCTTTATTTTTTAAAATTTTTTTTATTAATGACAGCATGAATATTATACATAACATAAGATAATATCCTTTTTTTTTTTGGAGGCCAATGGGTGGCAGAGATTCTGCCGCCACAAAGAAATAGACAGGCTAATGATTTCTAATGATATTGATTATTGTTTTTTCTTCGCACAATATGCCCTGTAATTAAAACGGAGCATATGCCAATCAGCATATAAGAAAACCTCATAAGTGAGACATAATTACCATGTCTAGAACATCAAGCCTAGCCACTCTCGACGGGATGAAGATGGACAACAGTTTAGGATTGGATTGATGAGATTCGTCGCCAGATCTTTGGTATTTTTCTATGTTTCTGTATTCCTGTTTAGAGTAGTTAGATGTGTGTAGTTTAAGAGTTTGGTCGCGTGGTGGGGAGAGAGAGAGAGAGAGGGAGAGAGAGAGAGGGGGGGGTAAGAATATCCATTGGTTTTTCAAAAGCCTATAAACTACTAAATAAATGTAGTGAATAGAAAAAAACATGATTTATACATAATTTATACCAGCTTTCAGGCATATATGGTGTAGAACCTATCTCTCCTTGTACAGCCTGAATCACCTTCAAATTCTTAACACTTCTGTTTTAAACAAAACCCACGTTGTCATTGTAAAAATCAATTAGAACAAAACAACATAGGATAGGACAGAGGCATTAACTGAGTTCCCAGTTCAATTTCACTGAATACGGATCCCAGGTGTCAAGTGCACATGCATCTCCCAGGATGGAGAAAAATAAAAGAAAACTTCTTAGTGTATCAGATTCAGAATTGCTGGCTCACAGCTCATGGTACATTTGAATGCAGACCTGACGGCAATTTAAACAGCTTCACATTTTACTTAATTTTTTAAGATTAATTATTATATGGACTTAGCAACGTGTTGAGTAGCTCAGATTTTTTCATAAAATGTTTTGGGCCGACTAAACTTCTTTAGGTTGAAATATTTTACTTTCTTTATCAGATATCTCGAGTTTAAATCTTAAAAATAATAAAAAAGAATTTAAGAGAGATAATCCCAAAAATGGGCTCTACGGTGCTCTAATCGGATTAATGGAGTAAAATCCGGTGATGAAAAAAAAAATATATATATATATATATATTTTTTTTGGGCCGCGCAGGCTTGATATGTAGTGTCAGATTCAGTTATGCAGCCTATGGGCCTCATTATCTGCAAAACGGGAATCTGTCTAATTACTGTTCATCTGATTTTCACTTCCTTTTGTTGGGGGATTTTGCAGAAACACAATTTGACTGGGCTCACCCGGTATGCAAAATATTTTTTGACTTAGTGCGGGAGTAAGGAGAGGGTGGATGTATATATACACAGTATTTCCTTGTATTTTTTTGCTAAGAGATTGTTTCTATATCTCAAATTCGTGATTTCAAGATCACTAAAGAAGTAATTCAACTATTGACTCAAGGTTCGCCCTAGAAGCACAATTTGACTATCACCTTAAAATTAGCAATTAAAATGAAAAAGCCCTTATGTTTAGATATCATATCCTGAAAATTGAATTAATCGATATGAGTTTGTATATATAATTTGGGGAATTATAAATCAAATAACATTTGCATTTATCTAATTTTTACTTTTTAATGTTGAGAGATGGTGTATCGACGGCTGCCCTATTAAAATTTTACAAAGAAAAATTTTATAAATAAATTGTTTACTCCACTAAAGGTTATATCTTTATGCCGAAATTATAACTCCAAATGTATGTTGTATTTTAGTATCTAATACAAATTTCTGTCATTGCCCCCGTCAGGAGAAGTGTTTTGGTTTTTTGCTCTTTTTCCTTTGATTTTTCTCTGTTCGGTTGTTTGTGCTGCACTGTCTTTTATAGAAATCATTTTTTTCTCTTTGTTCTGCACTGAACTGTTTGCTCCTGAGAAGTTGATCTTTAAACTTGGAAAAAGGAAAAAAAAAAAAAAAAAAAAAAGAAAAAAGCAGAGGACAAAAAGAGCTAAAAATTGGAAAAACTTATTATCTACACAAACTTATCCATTTAGGATCATGAAATGAAGCCTGGACTCCAAATAAGACCAGTTCTTCACTGTGTAACCAACCGAGTGTACTTCTGACATAGTTTATAGCGATGCCAAGAACTATAAAAAGAGATCACATACTCAGATTACTTAAAACACAAGTCTCACTAAAGCAATCCTAGTAACATATTTCCATCACATTTTAACCAACCGAAAGTTGGCTTGTGTAGTAGGCTAATTAGTCTTCATACAATTATTTGTAATCTCGCCATTTGATCCAGTGAGGGGATTGATTTTGCCCACGTTGACAATGGCAGAAACAAATTGTCAAGAAACAAAGCCAGAATTGAAGTCACTTTGCCTGCAGCTCAATTTTCACACTATGGAATCAATTGATCCGCCGCTGAATAGTTGTTGGTCGGAGCAGAGAAGACCCTTGTGTTTGAGGAGGCTCCTAAAGTAGTTGTTTTCGAAAGCTGTAGGAGGCTGAAGGTCTGGAGGTGCCAAATTGTTGTCCCCTACACCTGAAGTGCATGGGCAATTTATTTTTCCTTATTTGGGCTAATGAAGTGTCTATGTTACTCTCAATGAATAGTCTTGCTCTGAAGGATGTACACCTTGATTGCCCAATTGTGTGAGGACCTATTTTCATTGCACATCAAATTTCATTGCACATATAATTGAATTGGGGGGCGGGGAGTGAGAGAGGGATCAGACCAGATAAGGAAACCATGTCCTTGGCTGAAAGGCTAAAAGCTTGGAATCTTGCGAGGAGGCTGGTGAGATTAGAAGTGTGAGGAAGGATGCCTTTGTCTGCCGTGGCTTGGCTGGTTCTAGCATCTCTTCTTCCAAGTTTTACATTCCAATCAGGCCCTCCAAGCTGTAAAACATTTTTTGTTTAATCAATGGCTTAAAAAAAAAGTGAGATCTTGTCAAATATTGGTGAAAAAAAATTGAAAAACTCACAATGACAACAGTCTTTAGCAGCCATGGCTAGCAAACAGCACATGAGAGAACACCGGGGCCCACATTTTCAACTGCATACGTGATGTAGTCAACACGTTAAATTCCCCAGCCTAGTTTCTATTTGTAACTGCATTCTTTCCTGTGAAATTTGATGTGTCATCCAGGAGAATTGATCCATCACACCCCTGTTAAGTAGTTCAACTGTCAATAAAATTGAGATCAGAAAAAAAATGAAAAACCTGCCTTTAATGGTCAGCAATTTTAGACTTAAGTCTGTTAGCTTCTTACATGACTGATTACTTGGTCGAGGTTCCCAATGTTTGTTATCTGGCAATGTAGCCACTGACTACATTTTCCATGTAACATCGTATTTGGATCACATTTAGTGGGAAGTGACGGTTAAATCTTGTGGCCACGTTGTGTGCTTATAAAGAGGTCTTTTATCTTGACATTAACAATCAAAGTTTTGTGGTCTACCCAAATGGGTGTCTCAAAGGTCCCTTTTGACATCATCATCTTTACATTCTCTTTCGAAGTCGAGAACAGCAGAAAGTGTCTTTTTAATGCAAAGTGAGCGAGTAATGAAAAGGAAGCAAAAAAGAAAAGAAGAAAAAGATTTGTAGGGTTATGCAGAACCAGTAAAAATTGCATTAACAATGCAATCATCGAAGAAGAGATGAAGAAAAGGGGCACCCATTCGTGCCACTTGTTGAATTGCAGACCACACAGCAGAATCACAATAGGAAAAAGTTTTGGACAAGACTACGAATGAAGTTGGTTGATAATTGGGCAGAGGAGCTACTAATGAGGATTGAAATCACTGCGAAAGTCATAATGGCCATAGTAGAATGAGAAGACGCCATAATTGGTATATGCTAGGTACTAACAAACTTATCTAATGATTTATGGCTTGAGAACAAGTGTTGAGGTTTACTAGCTCTTTGTAGCAACATCAATTTAGAGAGTTTCACAAGGTTATTGGGAGTAGGCAGGTCACCTAACCCGAAGACTGCAATTGCATGGCATGTCTACGTGGCAAAATCATATACAATGAAGCACTGGTTGATGATTCAAAGGATTACGTAAAATCATAACTAAAGCTTGGTTTTTGAAAATACTGCAACAAAGAATTTTTGCCATAATGCATGAGACCCCATGAAAGTAAACTGCAAATCTTTATGATTTGGCTGGAGGAGGACCAAATACATCATGCCCAAGTCTTCTTTTCCCCCAAAAGAAGACATATTTTGACCCCATCTGTAACCAAGTAAAAAACAGAAGCTTACTTGGAACCAGCCCACAACTAGACTACACAAGCCTAAAAATCGATTTATCACTGCACAAAGCTAATCTTAACATAATTATCTAATATTTGTTAGTGCTACTATAAAATTGGGGTTAGTTGGGATGCTTATTATCTTTGTAATATATTTAATGTGCTTCTGAAATAAGCGTGATAGGCGGTGGTTGTGGTTTGAAAGAGTTGGCCTCGTGAGTTCACATTAGGCACTAAGCTACCAACAAAACACTACCAGGCGATGCTTGAAAAATCTCAGTTGAGTTCAACTTATCGCAACTTATCTTTCTTTAATCTTTTTACCGTGTTAAAAAAAATGATAGTAAAATATAAGATTTAAAAGTGGAAATCAATTTCTCGGATCTAATGAAATAACTTTTTCTCAAATGAGTCCAACATGCAAGTATGTTGTGAAGCTAGAGATGGAACATGATTAACAAGTAATTGCATTACTCTTGAGTGATTGATTGTAAAAATTTTCCCGAGTCAAACTTTGTCACGGTTTAGAGGTGTGTCCTCCGTCTTTTTAGCGCAAGTGCATGAAGTCCAAAGGGAAGCATTTGACAGTTCTGTGGTAGAAATCTACAAATAGAAGCCCAACCCAAACAAAATGTGTCTTTGAAATGTCTATAAGGGAAGGTAAGCTACCTTAAGAGGATCTAAGTTTTGGTGATTGATTGATTCTGTTTTTGATGACTTGGGGTCATGTATGTGCGAAGAAACAACGCCCAATACATTGTTAACAACTCTTCTACCAAGATTCTAACCCCTTCTCCAAAATTCTATGTTTTGTAACAAACAAAGTTTAGTATTAGCTTGAAAAAGAGAGAAACGAGCATCTACACCAGCACACAGACACAAAGGTAATGCTCATGGGAGGATCATATTCCTTCCTTTGATGGATTATAAGCGTAAGAGCTATCTCAAAACAGAAACTAGTGATCAGGAAAAATAGTCATACTGCTATTACCACAGACAGTCTTGCTCATAATCGGAAGAAATTCATACTTGCAATCCTAGAGGTGTGTCAAGGGGTTTGCCCTCAACTTGAACACACCCATCATTCACCTTTATGATATCCCTCTTGTAGACATAATAGCTCGAAGCCCACAAAAAGATACCAATGTTTATACTAGAGATGACCAAAAGGAAAGCATAGTAAAAGTCCAAGTGAGAATCGTTCATGTTATTCCCAATCCAGCTCTTCCTTCCACCACTTCCTGTCACTTTATCAACCACGGTTACTAAAAAGCTATTCAAGAAGTTTCCAACACCGATCCCACTAGTAAAGAAGGTTGTCCCGAGGCTTTGCATTTCTTCTGGTGACTGATCATAGAAGAATTCTAGCAATCCAATGGCATTGAACACATCGGCAACACCTATTAGGATGTACTGAGGCAATAGCCAAAACACACTCATTGGAACAATTTCTTTTGGCCCTGTAATATGGTTCACTTTAATCACATGCATTCTCCTAAGTTCCACAGCATAGGCTATTGCGATCGCTATGACTTGGATTACAAATCCACTGCCTAGCCTTTGAAGCAATGTGATTCCTCTAGGGTTGTCATTTCTCTTTCGCATGAATGGCACAAAATAGCGGTCATATAATGGTACGGCTACGAGCATCGATATTGTGACAAAGCTCCCTAATGAGGCTGCAGGTACCTGAAAGCTCAAACCTATTCTTCTATCCAAGGTAGTGCCCTGTTTGACAAACAGGGTATTTATTTGTGCCCAAATGGTGCTTGGAATCAATGTCACAAACCATATTATGATCATCCCTAGAACAATTTTGGTTCCTTCCACTTGAGTCACTGTGAATGGTGATCTAGAAATGTTGTCTTCTTTTATTGCAGCCTTGTCCAAAAACCTGTCAAAAATACTCATAAATTACCGTCCACAGTACCAAAATTACCCAAGTACAGTTTTAGAACTTGTAAAAAAGTTTCTAAAACCAGATTGTCCATAGATGTGCGAAGGAAGAAACATCATGTCCCGACAACTATGTTCTTAACTTTTTCCCCATGCAGGTAAAACAAAGAACAACAGCATACTGATCTTGGTCAAAAGCAAGTCCATGGGTAATTATGAGCCAGCCTCAATGGAGAGTGACAAAGTGAAAGAATCAATAACACTTGAGGACCAGATAATGTGGAAAGAATCGACAAAACAAGGTAGGTCATTGGACCAAAGCACTCTGCGCTGTGTTACTGTTAAGATAAGGAGGTTGAGTGCAAGTTGCGCAGAACATGAAAACAAAAGCTGAGGAGGTTATCTCCTCTAGTGATATAAGGTTTTGTTTGATATGGCATATGCCTTCTGAATTTAGAGATTTTTTGGACCTTCTTGATTTGTGGTGGGTTCCACTCCAAACTAAGTGCCAATCAAACTCCATAGTCTTGTACAATCAGCTGAATTTGAATCATAAACACTGCTCAAGTGGGGTGGGCGGGAGGGTCAAATATATGATCAGTGTGATGTGAATTATTGGGGGGGGGGCATCATATTCCTAAAGTGACTTATCCTAGACTGTAACACTGTATCCGTTCATAAAAAGTGATTGGGAGTCCTAGACATACTTCACATGGATCCTATTTATGGAACCCCAACAACAAATCAGACATTTGAAAGTGCACGTTGGGTAGGAGATTTCCTGTTTATGCAGGCACATGAAATGTGCGGTCCCCTTGGCAGGTGCTCCTCCACCAAGAAAGTGAAAGTTACTTTGAAGATCCTTGTACCAGACGGTAGATGATGAGCTTAGCCTAGATTCCACGTTGTTGGATTTTAGGGAATCTATTTACGTTTAAAGTTGTCTTTACAATAATTGGGGCAGTGTCTGCTGGTTGTTAGTGCTGCCGATGCAGACGCAATAGCACTGAAAGTTGTACTAATTCTGGTACATGGCATCAATTCATGTAATTCTGAATAAACCACTACGAAGTAAGAGTTAGTAGAGCTTACCGAAACATGGGTGTGTGATGAACTTGGCGTTTTCCAGTACTAATATAATGTTGTGCCTCCAATTCATGAAGTTCAGAAGGGTCATTAGGGAGCTTTAGCTTCCTATTAGCAAAGGCAGCGATAGGGACTCTAATAAGGTCCTTTGCAGGACTAGTGGTCTTTCTAACTTTGTGCCTGTACATTGGAGTCCCCAAGTAGAACACAAATAAGGACAATATGAGACCAATGGTGGGGATACCATATCCGAGACCCCAACCCACATTCTCCTGGATATAGACGAGTCCCAAAGTGGCAACCAAAACACCAGAGAATGTGCTGAACATCCACCAATTAAAGAAAGAGACCTTGAGCTCTTTCTCATGTAAATTGAAGTCATCAAATTGGTCTGCACCAAATGTTGATATGTTAGGCTTTGTTCCTCCTGCTCCAACCGCTATAATGTAGAGTGCAGAGTAGAAAAATGCAATCTGTGAATTTGTGGCCTTGCTGCATACGCCCTTTGCACAAATTGGCTTCAAGGACTTAAGTGACACCGCCATTGTCAAGAGCACCATGCCCTATTCAATATTCAAAGCAAACTATGAATTTCATTTTTGTTTATCTGAAACTTCAAATTCATGCCATGGTCGTACCCACTCCTACAATAATTAAAACCTTACTTTCTTTCAAGTGATTTATGTTGTTGATGACCCCACAGGAAACCAAAATGAACTAGTGAGTTTAGGCGAGTTGGCAAACCTTAAATATGGTCCATACAAAGTGGTGCAACCTAATTTCTAGATCAAAGAAATGAAGAGAAGTGTGCATTGATCCAATCATATTGGAAATTTACTATAAAATTTTCAAAAAGTAGAGTACAAGAAAGAATTTACCATGACATAAATGAGAGATGAAACTGTGAATGTCCAGAAGCGACCTAGGTAGGAATCCGCTATGTAGGCACCCAGAATTGGTGTCACCCACACGGTGCCAGACCAGTTGTTTACGTTCCTCACCGATGAAACAGTATCTTCATGAAGTTGTGTTGTCAAGTAAACCACTAAATTTGACGCTATCCCATAGAAGGCCATCCTCTCAAATGCTTCATATCCTATAAGATCAAATCAAAATGAGTAACCTTGTGTATATAAACCCTTTTCAAACAAAACAACATAGCAAAGGGTCACGTATGTAGAATGGAACATGTAAAAACAGTACGCCTAAAAGAACAAGATAACATAAACTATTTTATCAGAAATGAGAAACTAAACATGAAACTGGACTGTGAGGAGCATCAAAGAAGAAAGAAATTGGTATATTACCAACAAGAAAAGCACAGGCCTTCCACTTGCCAGTTTTGGCAGATAAAACAGGACGGCCTCGAAGATCCACAGTGCCATCCTGTGTGTAGTCTAATTTAGACTCCATTGAAGAGTTCTCTCTCTTGAGAAGGGAAAAGTGCCTTTTAACTGATAGCAAGGGCAGGTAGTTGAGGAAAGATAAAAGGAAAGTAGAGGGAAAAAAAAAGGTAAATTAGCTTAGTATAGTGGTGGGTTGGATGTGGTGTCGGTGTGGTGTTGTTGGTTTATATAAGGAAAAAATGTGTGATCACATTGCGTCTACCAGAAAATCAGATAATAAGTGTACAGTATACTGCTATTACTAACCCAACTTTTGTTGTAGTTTACGTGGAGCACAATTTTTCTTCTTCTTTTCATTTCTTTTCTTTTCTTTTTTTTTTAAACATTGTTACTCTCTGAGTATTATCATGAGAGATTTCATCTGATGTGAAATGTATAATATAAAAGAAAATTCTTCTATATCAGTCAGCTGCATAAGTTATGAAACTTAGGACCACATTCTTAGCGTAAATATATAAAATTTTCTAAGGATTAACGTTAGACTGCACTCCGGTCATGCCCTAATTGAATCAAGGTGTGCCGCATCACAGGAAGGATAGGCCCTTGAGAGCTCAGAAGCAAGATTTGAGGTTTCAAAGGGTATGTTTTTGTATGTCCAGCTCATTCTAAGGAGTGCCACAAGTGGACAAACAGAAACAAGTTTTTTTTTTTTTTTTTTTTTTTTTTTTTTTTTTTGGTGAGGAACAGAAACAAGTTTTGAGTGAAGCGCCTGATTCCCCCACCTTGCGGATAAGAGTATCACATGCTTTCTCCACAAGGGTCTTGATTCCATGCCGGTGTTATTTTGGGCATATTTGCCTTGAATCAGTGGTAAGGGACTTTGCTCCATCACTTGTGTGCTTCTTGGAATTGTTCATATTGAAATGAGAACATTTTTTTTTTTTTTTGAATGGTTCATCCTACTGTCATAAGATGAGAAAGGATGACTTAGGAACGGCATCTTCTCTTTTTGAAAGTTTTGATAGCATTTTAGGAATGTAGCATTTTACTCTATTTCATTTCTAGTGTAGCAGGACAATGTATTTTTAATTAAAAGAATATATTGTTTTAGAAAATGTAATATTTCTATAAAAGAATAAAAAAAAACACACTTAACTTGGCATTGTTCCCATAGTTTTTTTGTTTAACAAAAATACCTTCTTTTTTCTTTTAAGGAAAAGTTCTTATTTATAAATGCATGCCCTCCCATTATACCAAGTTCCTCCCCCCCCCCCCGCGGCGGCCGCCCCCGGGGGGATGTGCTCTACAAAAGCCCATGCATAACATAAAAAAATAAATTATAATTCGATTGAATATGTTCTAAATAAATTTTAATTAATTTATTAATATGTTTTAATCGATTTAAATAAATATCTAATTAATAAATATATATTAATATAGACCGTAAAACAAGATTCATTAAATTTTACGATTAAAAAAAAAAAGTCACGCATGCATATATTGGTGCAATAGATAATATAGGATGTCAAACAAAAAATGCCCGGCTAACAAATGAATCATACTTGTAAATCATATAGCTTTTGAATATATGTGCCCTTGTCAAAAAAGATGTGAATACAATTCATTTCATTTGGCCGTGTATGTTGATGTTGGTATATATTTTTTCTCTTATTTTTAATCAATCGGTATCTAAAATTATATTCTGATTAATTCGACTTGAACTATTATTAGAATCTTTTTAAAGAGAGTTTTTTTACCTAATTTTTTTTTTATTTTTAATATTCAAATTCAAGTTTTGATTAAAAAATCTAATATTTTTACTATTAAATTAGCTATTCGTTGTTCCTTCGTACACACACGATTTCCCATATGCACACATATTTGTCCAACTTGTATCACTAAGAACATGGGATGGATGGGAGTATGGGTCTATCAAAACATGCTGACCCACTCAACTTCAACCTTGGCGCATGGCCAAAAGCCTTTTCAACCGGCTTATTGCCGCTCCTTTCTTCCATGGATGTGAATCCCACAATCCGCGCCACGCTATAACCCGACCCGACCCGACATTGCCATGTTGATAGAAATGCCCTTATCATGTTGTCTTCACTACAAAAGCGCCACCAGCTTACTGATACACTTCTCTTTAGGGCTTACCCCTCGATTAAGAGAAGAAGGATTAGGTTCCATTGAAATTAAATAAGATTTTTTATACAAAAAATGTTATTAATTGAATAAATAATATTTTTTTTTATTTTTTTTTTACAAAATTTAACATTTTTTACTATAATTAAAATATATTATAAATAAAATAAAACAATAAAAAGATATGTGGAGTTAAGTTGAAATAAACTGCACTTAACTATAAAAAAATAGTATAACTTAATTCCAATGCCCAATTTATATGTTTTATTCAAAATCGATTACGTATAAAAAGAGTCGGAGAGATAAACTCTCAATATAATAAAAATTCTTAAATTTGATTTTACCGATCATTTGGTTACGATATCTAAACTATTTTCTAGATCATAGAAAAACTTTCGTCATAAAACTATTAAACATCATAGTAACATGGTTGGTGTGCATGGCAGATTACCCAAATGTCAATGTGTAGAGTTCATGAACCAAGACAATCTCCATTGGGGAGTCATTGTCATGTGGCGCCATAGACAAATTCTAACCCCAATTGTGCATGGTTCAAGCTTGGGGTACTTCTCTCTCTCTCTCTCTGGGGTATAACTAAGTGTTATCTAGAGTACATCCAGTTTAGGAGAGCTCTTCCAACAAATGTTTTGGTACACCCTTTTCTTTTAGTACATCTTATTTGAGCAATGAAGCTGAAAAGGTTCTTAAGATAATGTTTCACCTTTTTTAGGCAACCACAAATGATAGCACCCAAAAAAGGAAGGCAGCCCTAATTTCACAAGAAAATTAAGGACCATCACATAAAAAAAAAACCAGCTCATAAATCTTGGACAAATCATTATCAGCCATAAATGTAAGAATGCTGAAATAATTCGAATCTTCTTTGGAGAGTGCAATGGCCAATTTCATGAATGTTTGCAATATATGATCCCAACAACTTTGGAGCAATGCTACTCTGGCTATTGGTTTTGTCCCAACCTAAAGGTCACCAATAACAAATGTAGGCCATGCTACCCACTATAAGTCTCCCGCCTATAGCAATGATAACATGTTGGAAATTTGCTTATGGTCCAACATAATATGGGCCAATAATTATTGTACATCTGTTCGATGAGTTTCAATTCAACCGATACAAATTTCTCTTTCCTTTATAATAAATTCAGATTCGAGTCTTATTATAAATAAATAAAAAACAATTATTGTACACCCAATACAAAACCAATATGATTGCGTATTTGACAAAAACAAGGACACTTGTGGGAATGGGCCTTTATAACCACACCACTCAAGAATTCTTTTTATTAGTCCTTAAAAGATAGTCTAGTGATATAAATCCTCCTCTCCTAATATGATAATTTTATATTCAAATCTTTGTACCATAAAAAAAAAAATTCTTTTATTATTTTTGATTATACCAAAATTTAAACTCGGTATAACCGGATTATACCTCTCAAGAATTTGGGTCTTTCATTCCCCTCCCTCTCCTTTTTTGGTGGTGAATGGGGTAAGGATGTTTGCTTCTTTTTTTTTTTAACTAATTATATTCGATAATTATATTAAATTTGATTAAATTAGCTTCAAGTCAAATTGTGTCTTTAAGAAGATAAAATTCTCTTAATACCTATTTTTTTCCCTTCATAATATTCGAATTTAAGATTTTATTTAAAAAATAATAATATTTAGTCATTGAATTAATTAAATATCGATTGTAATAATATTTGCCATGGATAGAGCCCTCACCAAACATAAACTGCCTTGTTTTGGGAAAAAGGTGGCTAGCCCCCATCTCCTGTGTTGGGGTGAAGCCAAAATTCAAAACAGAACAAGAAAATAATGGACGGGGTGAAGTAACAATTCAATTTGTTGAAATCATGAATGGCGCCTGTCTTTCTCTCTCTACCCCAGAAAAGTTTTTCCTTTTTTTTAAAAAAAAAATTATTAAACCCTCTAAAAATATAACTCTCATTCTTTTACAAAAAAATAAAAAGTTATATGTATATCGCCAAAAGTATTTCATGGTACTTATTTTATAAGCTATAACGTCTTCCCTCTTGTGGATGTTTTTGCTTCACCCTTATAATATAAATTTTTTATTTTACCCCTAATTCAATCAATTCACAATTAGGGTGAATCTAAGCTAAAATTATAAAATTGAAAACCCCTAAACCAAGCCAAAAAAGGAGCTGAGCCCAAATTGGAAGGAAGGTTAAGCCAGACTGATGGAGTTGATGGATCATTGGGCTCATATTCAAGTCTAACCTAGTAATGCTTTTGCTATGAAATTAGAACTTGCACACTAAAGAGAAGGAAAATGGTATATTTTTCTTACTTGCACACTAGAAAGAAAATAGAGAAAACCAAGGAGCAAGGAAAATGGTATATTTTTCTTATTTTCATTAAGGGTCTCTAGCAACAAACTTTTCGATTCAGATTAATCGGGATGAAATTTCGAAAAAAAAAATTAAGGGTCTCTGGTTCATCCTCAGTTGTTGGCTGAAGATTTTCCTTAATATGCTATTTAAGAATGGAATATAATTATAAACTCCAATCGAGTTCTTTTAATTTTGAATGTAAACTATATTTGGGTTGAGACATTCCTATGCACGCATGATGAATCCACGATGGAGTCTTAACTGATACACCAAATCCATCACTCTCTCTCTCGAGTCACTATTGACCTCTGTAGTGTCTATGATGAGAATTGGGTGTAGGTTCAGTCCATTCAGACCACGAGTTTTTCAACGGGAACGTGGGTGATACAGGTTGAAAGCAACGGAAATAATCCTTCCGGCCATCAATTCACGGTCGACCTCAACAAATTAAATTGTTATATTTTTTAATCAAATTTCAAATTTAAATTTTGAGAATAAAAAATATTATATTAGAAAAACTTCTCCTAAATTGAGTCTGACAACGTTCGAATTTAATTAATTAAAGTGTAATTCCACCTGCTGCAACAGTGGTGAAAATGGGCAACGACAACCCTCTCACTAGAGCCACCAGAGAGACCGATGCAGATGCATAAAGAGTACCCAATACTAGTATTTTTCAGACATTAACATCAAGTATATCAGTTCGACTACCCCCTCTTTCTAGTGAAAGTCGAGATTTGATTTCTGACAATCACACCGGAGAGGTTTGGATCACATAGAGTTGCCTAATGTGTTTGCTCGGTACCCGTATTCTGTGAATAAATACGTGGGTACAATGAGTTCTGCCTTCACTTTAAAAAATAACCCATTCCTGCTCCGAACATTATTGTAGCCTCTTAAAGCTCACACAATTTGCAGATCACAAAAGCGAGTCAATCTTATGGAAAAATCTAATGAAGAGACCTAGTAACAATAATGGGAGAAAACCACATTTCAAGATGTTAAACCTGTATTGCCATGATACGCATATTACATGATGTTGAGGAATCAAAATCAAGTTCATAAACAAAAGAAGCTTCATATACACTTAACTAGCTCTTTAAATTCAACGCAAGCCAAATCCCCAATTAGATGGCAGTGGAGACCAAATAGAAATGAATTAACATAATTGTATTACTAAGGAGACCATGGTCATACTTGTTTCGAGAAGGAAAATTCGAGGAGGAAAAAAGCCTTCATGAAAGCCGACACTTCTCTTGTACTTCTCTTGTACGAGGAGCTATGCACTACATTGGTTAGTCAGGTTAAGTTTGAGAGGGCTATTAGAAATATAAAGGAAACAATATAGGTTTATGATGCTTCACTCCATACATGAACATTCCTTTAGGTCTTCAGTCACTATCCGATGCAACCTCCACTGGCAGTTCAAATGCATCAATCTCTGCAAAATAGGCTCGCTGCTTTTCAATGAAGTCTTTAGGCAGAGCATATATGGAAGAGTATCCTTGAGGCAGAGAGCACCGCCGCATCTGCAATTACAAATAAGTAGGGATTAACAAGCAAATAAGCAAGAATTTGAACCACATAAGTAGTGATTAACAGATAACACTGACAACGAGAGATGACATCTCATTGCTGCCTAGCAAAATATACCCCTCGCCTCACCAGCATCAAGCTATTTAACAAAATGGCAATGCATGGTGCCTTGCACACTTTATGATAGATTTCAAGAAAAAGACTATCCTCTTGGCTATCACAATCATACCTCTACAAATCACAAGTTGTAATGTTTTAAAATTCATAATTTTAGCCTCAACTCCTTGCTATCCAAAGTAAAACCTCACTTGTCATGTATTCTTTAATGTATAACAAAATAATTAAAATAAATAATACACTGTCAAATTTTCAGCATAACTTTAGTTGTGACAAGTAAAGTAATCCAGTGCATTCAGTGCACAAGGAGAATGATCCCTTTGAGGATGGGTGTGATGCGCATGTGCATATCTAGTCACCAATCTCAGTACTAGTGGCTGTTTCAAAGAAATGTGCATGAATCCAAATTATCACTACCAACCAAGCATTGCAGGGGGAAAGATTTGAACAAACCTTCTTTGATTTTGGTCGAGGAACCGTACAAGACATTGATGGACCAGATGTTCCATCTCCACTTTCTTTGCCAATGCTGATATCAAAAGAAACGTACAAAAATGTATCAGCAAGAGGGTAGATGCAGGCACTCCAATAATTAGGAACATAACTGCAAAGTGCAAAGTTAATGCCATCGTCACCTCTCCAGGATAGTAATTACTTGCAAGAACCCCAAAAGCTACATGATAACACAAAGACATTGAGCATCATACTTGCATGAATTTGACATTTTGCCATTTCACAAACAAAAGTGCACGTTTTTCTTTTGACTAGGGGCTTTGGTTTAAATAATCACCTGGATGACTTGAAATCCTTGTGTGTTAAAGGTCCAGGGCTCTAGCTGTCTCCCCCCCGATGCCCAATAGAAGAAGAAAAAAAGACAAATCATGCCAGAACATCTCTGATTACGATACTTGGCCCCGTTTGCAAAAACGGATGTTGGGTGGAATCTTCAATACAGAGAATTATTAGTACTATGATAATTCTAGTCTTTTTTATGGAGAAAGATGACTTCTACTTGCGGAACCCTATATTTCCTACAAAAACTACAAAAACCCTTTTTGCTTTAACCGAGAAATATTACAAATAGAATAAGACAAAATAGAGACAAACTCAGGACATACCAACAGGGCCAAGTACAACCAGAACAATATAGGTTGTACCGCTAATTTATCACAAGGAAATTGATAACCAGCTAAGGCTTGCAGAAGAAATCCTACTTCTGATTAAACTCTATTTAAGTCTATCCAACATCAAATCTCAGTCAACTGACTCAGATATCAGTAACCCTAATTTTGATGGAATTTGTTCCTTCTCAAGAATAATGTAAACTCCATATCATCTTGTGTTGTAAGTTCTTAATCTTTAAATCATTGTTATTGTCCATATTTTGCCAGTTTATCAAGAGCTGGTCACTGCTCAATATGGTCCAGAAAAAAAAAATGCCTCAGAGCTAGAAGAAAGTCCTTCAGTGTACCCACTTGCCAGGACCATTGTATGTTACTGAAATAAAAAATAAAAAATAAAAAACCCCATAAGATGGTACTTCCTCAGATTTCGCAGAAGTATTCATTTCAGAGTTATACAGTGCTGTCAACGGGCATCAAAAGTTAAGCATATACGTATATCTTCCTATCAGAAACAGCAAATAAGACTATTCATTTCAGGATCTAATATGACGCAAATGGACAAAAATGGAGGGGGGGGGGGAGGAAAAAAAAAAGAGTTTTATCAACTACTCATATAAACTATAATATCTGACATTACTCCAATTTGAGTGATGGAAGTGAGCTTCATTGCTAAGCATGTATATATATATATATGTGTATATATATATATATATATATATATATAGAGAGAGAGAGAGAGAGAGAGAGAGAAAGAGACCTTATTGTCTTCATACTTTCAGAAGGAAGGCCATCCAGAGGCTCAAAAACATTTTTGCCTTTCCCCTTTAGTTTCTCCGCACTGCGTCTTCGACTATAAACTGTAAGAGGGTCAGATTTCCCGGGTGCATCTTTGCCTGAAAAATACCACTGCCCTTAATACAAAATTTTCGCACCAAAATGCAAAGCTCATGAGATTCAAAAGGTATATTAATTTATATTTTCAGTGCATGATTGTTCATTCCCTTAAGAAGTTTCCATCTCACAGATTACTACTAGTGAAGTCACGTAACATTGCCAATATTGCATTACCAACAAACTCTAGTATAATTTTACAAAGAAAAGCAAGAAAAGGGCAAAGAACATAGATAGCAGGCCTAACCAGAAATAGAAGATTTGAGCAAGTTTGGTGTTGAAGGGTTCAGAGGAATTGCAGTGTTTTGAGCGGCACTGGATTCAATGCTGGTACTCTGATTAAAGCTATCTGATACCAATATGGCTGGCAACGCATGTGCAGCTGTCTTTCCTCTGTCTTCGGCATTGCTTATGCTTGAAATATGTCTAGGGCAACAATTTACATCAGATTTTGATTTGTCACGATGAGCAGTACCTTCAGAGAATAAGAAATGAAACCCAGAAGTTAGAATACGGCGCCTTACAAACAACATAAAAAGTGTTTTAAAAATAAAAAAATAAAAAAATAAAAAAACAATTGAAACACATCCAACATACTAATTATCACAATGGAGATTCGAAATCTCTCAAAACTAAATAAAGAATACTAGCATGGTAACTCTTTTTACACACAATGTACCTAGTTTATGTTGATCTTCTTACAGATTACTACAAGTGAAGCTGTAACATTACCAAGATGATATTACCGACAAACTCACGTATATTACCAAGAAAGATAAGAGAAAAGAACATAGACAGCAGGAGGCACCAGAACATGAAGCTTTGAGCAGGCTTGGCGTTGAAGGGTTGGGAGGAATATTACTGGATCCAAATTTGGTACACTGGTTAAAGCTATCAGATGCCCTTAAGGTTGGCGATTCATGTGCGGCTGTCTTTCCTTTGACTTTGGCAATCCTTATGCTTGAAGTACGTCCAGGGCTACAATTTGCATTAGCCTTAGATTTATCACTATAAGCAGTACCTTCAGAGACTAAGAAAAGAAGCCAGAAGTTAGAATACAGGGCCTTACAAACAACATAAAACTTAATAAACCCATCAACTGAAACTCATCCCACATAATAAATCACGCAATGTAGATTTCAAATCTCTCAAAAATAAATAAATGATTACAAGAATACTAGAATAGTCACTGCTCCTATACCCAATGTATCTCCTTTATGCTATACATGGTGCTGCTGAAAGAGAAATAACATTGACATTTCATTTACAATTTTTCAACTAATACTACAAGCATGAATTTAAGAAGTCGGCAAACCAACAAAGCCTCAAATTACATCCACATTGAGCAACCATCTAATCAGAGGCCAAGGGATGGGGCAAGGGACAGTTGTCCCCAAAAATTTAAGAATTATTGCATATAAAATTTCAAAATATTCATAACCCCAAATGTTGTTTACCCCTAAAAAAATTGTAACCCCGCCTGCAAATGCACATTGTACTTCGCCCGCTATATATAAATTTCTGGCTTGGTTATGTCATAGAACTCAATGTCCCATTCCCGAAGCAAGAAGAATCAAGAAAACAGCACAGCAACATGATCCAAATTTCAGCAAAATTAAGCAATGAACATCAATAAGGTTTTAAACACATTAAAGAGTAACTAATTGCAGTTCCAAAATACAACCTACGAGTGAATTCTGTAAAGAACCCCCAAGATTCTAGTACAAATTACCGTAAACAATAGCTCAAAAAATCAAATTAAACAGAAACAAGAAAGTGAATTGAATCACGTACCTGTACCTAAAGCCGATGCGGAAGATTTGGATGGGAATTGACTCGGGTTTTGAAGATTCTTGGACAGGGAAGTGAAATTAGGGTTCGGAATTGAGAGAGATTCGTGAACGGAAGAAGAGGGTATCAACGATTTCGTTGTTTTTGATTTGGATTTTGAGGGTTTGATCAGTGAAGTTGAAGAAGAAGATGAAGAAATGCCAGCAGAGATGGTATTGGTGCAATCAGCAAGTGGTTTTCGCTTCCTAATCGATTCTCTCTCTACTTCCATTGTTAATTTCTCCACATCTCCCGCACAGATATCTGTATGTTTAGATATATGACTTGCTTACGAAGAAAGAAGTAAAGGTATTGAGAGAGAGAGTGTGTGTGCGTGTGTATGTGCGTGCGTGTGGAAGAAGCTAAATTGGGTTTGGCGCCATGTCGGTGAAACTGAAAAATCTAGAGAGAGAGAGAGAGAGAGAGATCACGAGTTCTTCGTTGCAAAGAATATCTGACCCGAATTGATCCACCTGAGTCCAACCACAGATCTCTTCACTTGGTAATCCGGCCGCCTATTTTGATCTATATGGGCTCAACGGTAGAACTCGGTCGACCCATATTGTCCATTGGGCGGGCTTCAATAGCTATTTTGGGCCTTGATACTTATCCTTTAGTGTTAAATACAATGATTTTATGTCTTCGATGGAACACTCTATTAATACAAATCTCTCTCTTCCAACCTGATAATTTCAGATTCAAATTCTTATACAACCAAAAAAATGATTTTATCTTCACAATATTTTGAAAAAAGTGCTTATACCCAAACGCCCCTCTCAAATGGGATAAGCTAGACGTGGTCAGGCTTTTAGAGTCCTTAATTTTAAATTTGAAATCATCCGTCGTTACTCACGTCTTGTTGATCTACCAATAAGAATATTGAATTAATAAAAATAAAAAATACTAAATTTTTTAACTAAAATTTTGAATTAAAATATTTAAATCCGATAATTAGTTCCAGTCAAATTAATTGAAATTAATAAATTAATTATCGAATACTAGTCCGTCAAATATATAAAAAAAAAAAAAATCTCTTAGTTGAATCAAAAACTAAACATGATATAACTGCCTCTTTTCATATCAAATGATTTCAATTTTGATTTTGATTTTAAATGGCTTCGATTTTGATTTTATAATCAAAATTTTTAAAATTAAAAAAATAAATATTGATCTTTTATATAAAAATATGAAAATATGTGACTGATTAACGATGAAATAAATTTAATCAAAAGCCTATCGCATCTTTTTCATTGATCGAATCCTTTAATCAATTTAACGGTAATCATTTGAAATCCACTTTACCCTAGCAAATTTATAAAATAATTTATTTAAATTACTTTTTCTAATATAATATTTATATGTATTTTTATAATTGAATTTTAATAATTATATTAGATTCAATATTATCTAAAATAGAAAAGTTTTTATTTCTTCGTTCAAACTAATAATAATAGTTTTTTAATATTTTTTATTTTTAATATCACTTATTTTTTAATTAATAAATTAAAAAACTATATTTTAAAAAAAATTTCAATTCGAACCGACAGTTTTTGACGGTTCGAATAAAACATCATTGGTTCCCACTTCTTTAAAGAAGCGGAACCAAATCATTAGACTTGGTCCAGGTTCCGGTCCTTGAACCACAAATTGGTTCGGTTCGGTTCGTTCCTAATCCATAAATTGCGTGCTGAACATAAATTGTCCTAACATTTAGCAATGTGGTTTAAAATAGTGCTAGAAAAAGTACGAATGGTTGCCTATTTGATCCATTATCCACTCCCCCCCTTTACTTGCCCAGATTTCGAGATTCGGACTACGATGGTGTTCCATGTGCAAAGGTTCAATTCATTTGCCACACGTTTGCACTGTTTATGGGAATTCACCCCCAACAGAGGAAGTGAGCGAAAGGATTAATGCAGCATATATCAATCTCCTGTAAAGTCAGCAAAAGTTTCTGTTGTTTTCCATCAAAATCCAGTGGGATTCAGTGGTTTTGTCTCAAACTTCACCCTTCTTTTTTCTCTTCATTCCTAATTTACTATTGCCCTTTTGCACTTAAATCAGATCAGAAGAAAATTTCTAAAATTCAACGTAATTAGAGAAGTACAATTATTATTATTTTTTAATTCATACGACATTATCAGTGCTTAGATTCAAAATCATATCCCACTCCTATCCTAGACCTGTGCGAAAATACATAGGATGTATAAAATCAGAACACTCAGTATTTTATAGCAGCACATGACATCAACCCAACTAAAGTCCATAAAAATATAAATAAATTTTAAGTTCAGACCCTGGCATTTTCAGGGTTTTCTTCAAATCTAATGGCTGAGACTGTGCTGTAAAGTGTGAAACAGGAGAAGCAGGAGAAAGTACCTTAAAACCGGATAACTGAAGCCTGTGGTTTTTATCTTTTGCTAGACTAGATATGGGTGAATCAAGAAAAAGGTGTCAAAAACCTAGGGGCACACCCACATAGTCCACACCAAACACACAAAGCCTTAAAATTCTCAACTAACATGATCATCCTCTTTTGTTCTTTAAATACCCACCAATACCCGTCATTTCAATTCCCACAAATCTACTCAATTTGATCTCTCCTCTTTGCTTTAATAGACTAGAAAAAGACCAGAGAGGGAAATGGAGACTGTGCAGACCTGGGTTACAGAACACAAGCTTACAAGCATTGGTTGGTAAACACTACCTAGTACGAGTACTATGATGCTATGTTTGGTCTAAAATGAGCACAAGGAGACTAATATCAAATGTCTATTTTTTATTTTTTATTTTTTATTTTTTTTGTTTTTCTGGGGTTTTGCAGGAGCATTATGGGCATCAGCAATAGGAGCATCACTGGCATATAATGGAAGAAAATCACCCCTCAAGACTAGCCTAAGGCTTATACATGCTAGGTAATTAAGATTGAAGAAAACAATGTCAATATCTCACATTTCATGTTCATAGTAAATTGGAAGATAAAAATGTTACTGAAACAGAAGGTGATGGAATGTGGTTTGATGTTTTGCAGGATGCATGCGCAGGCCTTAACATTGGCTGTGCTGTCTGGTGCTGCAGCTTACCATTACTATGAGAAGCAAACTGCTCAAGGAGAGACTACTTCTCCCAATCTTGCAAGCATCCCTAAATGAGAATTTTCACTGTCTTGCAAGTTCATGGTTTAGAGTTTCCTAGGAGGAGATCCTAGAATAACTAAGTCCTGCCCTTTTATGTATTAGTTAATGATGTGAACATAGTGTAGAATTTCAAGTGATTTTCTATATAAAATACGATTTATCTTAGTAATTCCTGAAAAACAGCTCGCTGGCAGAGTCACCTTGATCATAATTGCAAAATTAAACCCTTTGCCACCTTATGTAAGGTGTGGCTGAAAGAAAGTGTTTTTCATTCACAACGTGCCAGACATTGCTCTTCATTTTTCACAAACTTAATGCAAACAAACATTAGCCGATGCTCAATGTATTTGCTGCATCTGATGATTCACTAATATTATCATGAACGAAACTGATTCTTACCTTTTCTTTTTTCTGGGGATGATAATCGACTAAAATTATAAATCTCGAATAAAAATGACAAATGAATGAGCCTCCGTTTTTCCTCTTCTGCGGGGAGGGAGGAGGAAGAAAGGAACTAGGCCAGAAGCCCAACACAACAAGCAGAGCTACCCCCAACTCAGCTATGGGCCTAGATAAGGTCCACAAAAGACCTGCAAAACCTCACCTCAAGACCAGGGCCGACAGACCAAAGACGACAGCACGAAGAAAACATTTTTTTTTTTTTTACCGATCATATCTGAACTCCATGATTAATTCAATTGAATATCTATAGAGCTCCTATTTCAGAAGATGTCTCTTCTATTATATTTTTTATTCTTAAATTTTAAATTCAACACTTAATTAAAAAATCTAAAATCTCATCCTATTAAACTAACTCTTCGTCAAGAATTAATCAGAAGGTATCCGTTCTCTTACACCAATGTGAGACAAAATTTTGTGAGTAACCGGAAATTTTCATCATCTTATTACCCATGTAAAAATTCTTGGTAATAAACTGTTGGCGAGAGATGGCTAAGTTTGTCTCATATTGCGGCAAATGGCGGAAAGGGAACACTGTACCTATGAAATAGGGACGTTTAGAACAAAACATCAGGCTGGTCCCATGATAACTTATGCTATAAATTCTTGCTTTTGTTTGACCATTGGTCGTACTTTTCAGTATTTACCAGATATCCGTCGACCACACACCATGTCCCATTGCACTCCTCAATTCAATTATAACTGATATTTTCAAATCTGGCAACCATGATGCTAAACAATACAAATTACTTCAACTCGGTTATTGAATTTGAATCGCTATTAAAACATAGATTTTCGATGATAAAAAAATCTGTCTCTAAAATTTCATTTTCTATCATTGAAAAGTATTAGTAATAGATTTTTTCTGTTATTAAATCTATCGGTGATAGTGATCCCGCTAAATATCATTGATGGACTGGATCTGTCACTGATTTTAAGAGTAAAAAAAAAATTGAATTTTACTATAGGGCCACCCCCGACCTGCTGCCCAACCCGCCACTCGTCACATTTAATTTCTGAAATTGCCTTTGCTGAACTTCAAAACCGGGCATGGTGAAAATTCAATGAGCAACACAATCATCGAGCCATTATAATTATCTGATCATAATATATATTTTTTTACTTATTCTGTTTACTTCATATTTTTAATAATAATAAAATAATATAAAATTATAATTTGAAATACTTTTATTTTAGCTTAAAATAAAATAATAAAAAATTCTAAAAATAAATAATATTATCCTTCTACAAAATAAAATAAAAATAAAAATAATTTTAACAAATAAAAATTAAAAAAAAAAAATCTATCACTAATCCGTCGGTAATTCGTCATTAATATTTCCATTGGTAATCCGTCGCTAATTTTTTCGTCGGTAATAGTTCGGTAAAATTTCCATCGGTTTACAAAAAAATTTTAAAAAATAAAATTTTAAAAAATTTTAAAAATCCGTCGATAATCCGTTGGTAAAATTTCTGTCGATAATCTGTCACAATTCTGTCACTATTAACGACAAAAAAAAAATCTATAAATAATGTTCCGTCAGTGAAAGACTACTTTCTAACAGTGAATCGATAATTTTAAGATTTCAAAGTAACACCTATTTTAGAATTACTGTTGAACTATATTTTGTGGGTTTTGTTGATCACATTATCACTATACGAAAATGATCAAAATTTCACTTATGGGAAGTAGTTTGAAAATTACAGTAACGTAACTAATCAGGTGAAAATAATTTAGAAGTTAATTAAATGAGGATTAATCAAATTTTTAATCCTAAAATTAATTCTATACTAACCTATACATTGCATTTGAGGGGTGGGGGGGGGGGGAATTTTCTTATCTTACCTGTTCAATTTGGTTGGCGACCAAACATATAAAGGTCATCTGTCAGCAGGTCCCATCTCCTTCCATGCATCGTACATGATGTCCATGTCTTGCTATTAGTTTTAAATGAAATTAGTTAACCAAATAATCCACCATCGGACGGCTATGATTTGCACCAAACATAACACATCAAAGCCTACAGGTTAGAACATGGGCACTCCCAAACTTCTGTCATGTGGCCTGCCAAACAATTTGTGAAGCGATTTTGTTTAGTTTTGCAGGAGATGCATCACTTTCATCCATATATATGTATCTTAAATTCTGTAATTACCTGTAGACTTTGAATTTACCCATTTTTCAATTGGGGTGTGTGTGTGTATAGAGAGAGAGAGAGAGAGAGAGAGAGAGAGAGAGAGAGAGAGAGAGAGAGAGAGAGAGAGAGAAGGTGGATCGGGTCTTTTTGTGTGGGAGGAAAATTAAAAAACAATGGGGGGTAACAGAGACGTGCAGGTGCTTTGCCTTGCACGTATTTGTGGGGTTGGAAAGTCCTTTTCTTCTTCCTAACTTAAATTATATGTCCCCAAAAGAAAAGGCTACTTTTTTGTAAAGGCTTCCTCTCTATCACTCTCCACTCATTTTACAGCTAAGCCTACCATTACATTAATTAAAAAGGGTATTACTTGTTCAAAATATAAATAGGGCCTTCTCCCCAAAATTTACCTTCAAACCCTCTATTTTGAAAGTAAAAAAAAAAAAAGAAATCATATGTTTTTGAATTTTCTATCATTCCATTTCTATTCAAACCCATATAAAAATAATAATAAAAAAATCCGTTGATCCTTAAAATTTTTGTGAGATATCATTGAATGAAAGGTATTAATACTTATGAAACGATTGAATAATCAACGTCATGTTATTAATTTGGAATTAAAATCATTAATGATCCATTTTTGCTTGAATCAGAAGTCTAACCACACCATCTTCCTCAAACAGAATGGTCCAATCTATCCTCCATGACAATGCAAAACCTGACATCCATAGTTTATTGAAGAGATAGATAGAATACATAGATTAAGGGGAAAATCATTATAGAATAAGGTCTAACGAAATGGAATGTTGACAATTGTACAACGAGGAGGATAGCTTACCTAATCTAACTTAAAAGTTTGTCATTTGTTATTTAATTCCATTCAAAGAAACCCCTTCATCATTATCTTCTTCTTCTTCTTCTTCTTCTTCTTCTTCTTCTTCTTCTTCTTCTTCTTCTTCTTCTTCTTCTTCTTCTTCTTCTTCGCAAAGGATAAAAAGAAGATGGACTGCTCTATTTGCAGTGCGATGCCATTCATATTGAGACCGCCAAGGAACACAATATGTGCAGCTTGTTATGAGGCAGCTAGAAGCATCATTTCCTTAATCAACAAGCATGAAAACGATAAGGGTTTCGACAAATTTAGCAATTCTCTTTCTGCAACGAATTCATCCAAGGCAAGTCCTCTTTTTATCATCAAATGATTGCTTCAGGCTCATACTTATTAGGAATGAACATATTGCATATGATATAATTTATTTCATTCTTGTTTAAGTGCTATTCTTCATGCCGAGAGATTGTTCGAGTCCAGCTTTCTAGGTATTGCAGTTAGTAGCTTTTCCTGCGATTGAAGAATCCTATGTTGTGAACTCGGAGAAAACGAGCCAACTCCGGAATGGTTTATTCTATGTCTGTTGGCATTGATGTTAACGGAATTTTGCTTCAGGCTGTTGTCTTGTCTATTCAAATATTTTTCAGAATTTTTTAATTATAAAATTTTGATTGATCCAAATTTGCTGGTTATTATCCCAGTAAAATACAATAATTAGGAGTATGGAAAAAACTTTCTCACTCAATAAATACGATTTTCAATTTTATATATAAATCTAAATATTATCAACTCGAACTATATCTCAATTAATACCATTTTTTTTTTTATAAATCTCAATTTCGAGTCTGTATATTAAAAAAAAAAAAGGAAAAGCAGCCCTCTTTCCAATGATAAGAGAGACCGATCAAATAATTAAGTACAACTACTTGTAACCAACCCCAAAAAACTTTTGTGTTAACTCAAGGTGGTGGTCCATTGATATACTTAACATTGTCTGGCAACTATTCTTCTTTTTGACACAATAATTGAGGGGCCAATTGGTAATAGGACCTCTAAATTTTGGGTATTCTGTGGGCCTTGCAAAAACCATAGTCCAACATACCTATTTGAATGCACCAAGTTCTGAAAAGTTATGAACTTTGTTGATTTTGGAGAACCCTTAAGACTTTCTTCCATCTGATTGTATTCCCTTTTATAATTTCAAACACTAAGATGTTATTTGTTTCCAATCCCATGGGTTAAATACAAGTACATGATTCCTCTGTCTTTTGTCAGAGAGAGTGACTGAGAGCTAAATGGAACTCAACCAAACTTAAGGCCCAATATGTTGGACATATTATTTGTGTAGGTAGGATCAAAAGGTTAATTAGATCAATCCTCTCTAAGGGCATTTTTAGTTTTCTATGTTGTAGGCCTTAGTGCGCATGCCTTCTGAATTATTGTCAAGAATAGTGGATGAAACAGAGGAAAAAAATAATAAAAGATAACGTTTTGTCTCATAGTTACACTATTTGGTGATATCATTGGGGCTATCTTATCCTGCATTTGTGTTTCTTAGTTTAACTTTGTTTTTTTCTTTTATAATGGGGTTCAACCTTATTAATTCACCAAAGAAAGAAAGAAAAAGGAAAAAAAAAACTTTATAATTAGGTCCTACAGACTGAAAATGAGTTATTCTTGAAGCTATGCGTCTGTGATTGGTTTTCAGGGACTTGCAAATGCTCTAAAATGGGTGAAGGAGATGAGGGAGATTGAAGATGATCTCATTGACAAATTAAGTTTTCTTGGAGGATTTATTGCTGCATTTAGAGATCAAATTCACACTGATATTTTTGTCAAGTCTGGCAATGGTGCATCTCCTATACCTGCACATAAGGCCTTATTGGTATCTCTCTCTTCTCTCTCTCAACAGAGTAATACTACATATACCAAATGAGTCAAATGTCAAATATCAAATAAACTAAGTCTTACATAATAGTTCATGTTAAAAAAAAAAAAAAATCTTTCTGAATTAAATGATTTGATGGGTTAAAATACCATTCAAATCAAGCATAAAAGTTTTTTAAAAATGTTGAGATAGTGAATATTCGATTCATTTGGTTTTTGACACATTTGATATTTCTGGTATTAGTCCTCTCAAAATATAAACATTAATTGCTCGAGTGTGGGGCTAGGTTCACAAGTTGTAACATTTTTGGTATGCAGGCATCAAGATCAAACATCTTCAAAAACATGCTCGACTCAGATGGGTGCAAAGCACCACCAAACGAGACCATAACACTTCCTGAACTAAACCATGAAGAGCTAGAATCACTCCTAGAATTTCTCTACAGTGGAAGCTTGCCTGCAGAAAAGGTAGAAAAGCACGTCTACTCGCTGGCCATTGCAGCCGATAAATATGACATTCCATTCTTGCAGAGGTTCTGCGAGCAACAAATGTTGGGATCCTTAAACTCATCAAATGCTCTTGATGTTCTACAGATCTCCGATGTTTGTTCCAACCAAACACTAAAGGATACTGCCTTAAATTTCATAGTTAAGAGCATGGAGGACATTATATTCTCACCTAGATATGATTCTTTTGCTCTTAAGAACCCTCATTTAAGTGTACAAATTGCAAGAGCCTCATTGATTGACATGAAAAATAGAAGAAATGGGGTTTGATTTTGAGATTCAAAACCTGCTTCAGACACCCAAAAGAAAAAAAAAATCAAATTATTTGTCTGCCTTCAACAACTGGATATGCACTTTCATAAGCATATTCTGCAAACAAAATTTCACATCTACATGCTGTCTAATGTCATCTTTGATTGTATGTGCCTATAAATCATTGTTTGTATTTATCTATAAACCGCACCGACAAGAAAATCTTGTGTCTTCCATTGTATAATTAAGTTGGGATTAATTAACCACAACATACAAGTGTTTTAGTCCCTTGGAAAGAATGCTAATGATCTGTATTCCTATGAAGTAGAACCTTTCCATGTTTTCTGGAATTGCTTCCCCCACACAACCTTTGAACTAATCCTTAATATTCCAATTAATTTAAGGTATAACTACTCGCTATATCAAGGAAATCAAAAATATGCATGTCCGATGAAATGATTGTTCTTCTTTACTCTCAATAAAGTATCATAGACCTAAACTCTCTTATGACGTTTGGAATCCAGCTGATGTACCACTTTAATGGGCAGAGTCCAGCTCTTACAAGATAACATAGCCTCAGGAGATCAAGTAAGTAAGCAAAATTTTTCTAAATGAATATTACTAGGATCTGAGGTAAGCATCTTCACATGAGGAACTTTGCTACACAAACAAACCAAATAGTATGACAATTTTGTACTAGCTTATTTTGGCTCTTGCCTTGACTTCTACAGCAATATCTGTCATTTAGATCCTCAAGAAATTCATGTATTAATTTTGAGACTAGCCCACAAACGCAATCAAACAGGACTATACTATTCCTGATATATGGTCTAAGCTGAAAAAACAAAATAAATAATAAATAATAAATAAAAATCTGTAAAAACAAACAGTCGCACTGATAGACAAGCATTGTATTACAGATAATTGTAGGACATGGTCTTGGCTTATCTATCCAAATGGATTCTCCTGGGTCTATAGGGCATGTTCATCACAGGACCCTTAAATTATTTCTTTCAAAGTAATTTCAACGCTCCCAAGTATCCTTTTCAGGGGTGTAGTTATTCATATATTATGCAGACCAAGCTAAACGACATTGTTTGTAAACAAAAGAGGAAGAGATGAGGGATGCATGATGAATGATGGGAAAACAAGTTTAGGTACAATAGAAAGGGGGTCCATTTTTGGCATTATGTGCATGGTCGTATTTAGGATAAGAACCTTAGTAATACCTCTGTTCCACCCATGTAAGGATCAAACAAAGGTCCACAAAATATCTTCTCTGGTTATTAGGACACAATCATATCTTTAAGTAAACTACATGCACTTAGGAGAGGTATACAACATTTACCAAATGAGTTAATTATCAAATGGATCAAATTCTTACACGGCAACTCATATTACCAAAAATCAAAATCTTTTAAACTTATTAATTTTGAATTTGTCAAAATGTTCTAATAAATCAAAAAATTAAAAAATAAAAAATAAAGCATATTAAATTAGATTGCCATATAGGTTTTGGTTCTTTGACTCTTAGATCTCTCTGCTATTATTCATTTACAAGATAAATGATCTCATCATCGGATGCTAAGTCACACCATATTTTGGAACATGTGATGGAGTAAGAGCAGGAAGATTGAGGTCATTTGTAAAGGGTTATACCTATAATGGATTAATAAGTCTCTTGCAAAAGACAGGAGAAAAGCTCTACCCTAAAAAAATTGATCCTTTTGAACAGTTTTCAGAGGCGTGAGTAATAACAGAAGCACTTCAACCAGAGAAGATGAGTCTAAATCCCACTTGGATGCATCTTTGATTCTTTTCATTGCCATTGTAAACAGATTGTAGAGACCATGAATCTTGATTAAGGGTACTCTTGTGCATATTTTGTTCAAATCTCTTGGACATGGAAGGCCAACTCTTAAAGGGTTTTCCTTATCCTCTTTACTTTCTTTTTTCAAAGAGGAACCCTTGTATTACCAACCTAAATCCAAGAGATTAGGAAATAAAATAAAGCCAGAAAAAGGAAGACCCATTGCAAGACAATGTCTTATTTAGTCTTTCCCACGACTTTCACTCCAATGCTTGATGGCCTGAGACACTGCTTGTTTTATCACCTGGGCATCAATGCTTTCACCTTCTTCTTCATTCTGCAAATATATTGAAATTTTGCAAATTAAATGATATTGTTCTCAAAAGAAAAATTAAGCAAATGTATCATAAGGTGAAATGACATGTTATGTTAAGTTATTCTACTATTCCTATCAATATTAATACTTATAGAATGGTCGCCAGCTAAAATTTGTAATGAACATCACCGAATAACCATCTTTCCCATGAGTATCAATGTCATAGGGATCGAAAATTACAACCTATATTTATAGCTTGGTGGCACATATGAACAACGAATATAATATATACATATTCATATGCATATTTATATATATATATATATATTTATTATTATTATTTTTTTGGTGAAATATATATATATATAAGGTATAGTGAGGTAGAAGAGACTTTTGTATGTGCAATGTGAACTCAATCATAGCTAGGAACTTCATATATTGATCTATTTTTTTCTTACTTCTCCACCAACAGCTTCTAAATGAAAACTTTCTGCACAAGACACCGTGGCTTCAAGCACATTTACACCTAGCTCTTCAAAGGCTTCCAATATTGTCACTAGCAGACCAGGACAGCTCTCCTCCGAGAAAACATTTATCCCAAAACCCCTTTCTAGGGTTTCCACTTTTACCTGCTTCAAGATATATGCCAAAGGTTAAATTTAAAGTGAAAACAAGAACATCATTTTATTAATCCCCCCAAATATTTCTTTCATTTAAACTTTGAAAGGGAAAATGAAAAGGGTTATAAAAAAAGAAAGAATACCACTGGCAATGGATTGTGATGATGAGTTGAATTTTGTGCAGTTGCAATGTCTTGATTCAGTCTTTCCACCTTTTGTTTCAGCTCTTGTATATACTTGGATGCATCCACTATGATTGAGGTTTTGTTTGGCTGCAACAAATCATAGAACTTGTTTGATCTAGAAATTGTAAAAGAACTCTTAGAAGAGTTATTCAAGTGTTTCTTTTTTTTTTGGTGGATTTGCGATAGCATGCAAATATATATTTTGTACCTTTGACCAGTTAATAATACAATTCACATCCTATTAGATAAAAAAAAAATGAAAGACATTTTTCAATCTGTCTTGTGTGCGCACTCTGATGTAGGGGAGAGAGAGAGAGAGAGAGAGAGGTTTTGATAAAGAAGGAGAAGAAAATTAATATTGCGACGGAATAAAATATGGGAATGATAGGAGAAGAGACCAAACTAAATAAGGTGAAGAAAAATTTGCTGTGACAAAGAAAAAAGGGAAAAAAGAATAAGGGTTCAGCTTTATGCATATGTTCAAATTAAGATATTCATTGAAAATGTCCCTATCAAAAAACACAGAATTTAGAAAAGCCAATGAAAGCCAAGGCTTCAAATTATAGAAGGGAATTACTGCATGAGAGTTTGTGACTGAACGAAGAAGTTGCAGCTTCTCATGCAGTGCAGCTCTCTTGTGCTCCCTAGACACCATTGGCGCTCTCTCTCTCTCTCTCTCTCTCTCTCTCTCTCTCTCACAAATCCTGCAAGCCTCTGAAAATGAGGCTGGATTGAAAAGGGAGAGGGGATGAGCTCTAAAATCGATATGATCACCTGTTTGGTTCCCACATGACTACCTCAGTTTCTTCACAACGAATATAAAAGTTAATCTTCATTCCGAGATTACCAAAATGCCCATTACCTTTAAGATATTTTTCTTGACAGATGTCATGATTGAGTGAGTAGCAGTGTAGTGTTCAGTTTGTATGTCTAATACTAGTGTCCAGATATATATCTTTATCCTCAAGTAATTCGATCCTCAAATGGCACACCAAAATGTCCAATCTCTTTCTCCTGTACCATTTTTTGAAATATGATATTGGAGACATAACTTTTTTTCAAATTAATTCTCCCAGCTTCCTTTGTAACCCAAAAAAAATTTGTGTATTTTTGGGTATCATACTAATTTTGGGAGCCATAAACATTAACTTAAGATGTTGTAAAAGTTTCTACACGACGTACTAATTACACAGGTGAAACCATACACTTATTGCTGAGATTTATACAAGTGTATGATTGATGTCTTAGAGCCAAAACAAAATGGATTAGATAATCATAAAAATATGAATGAGGTAAAGTTTCTCAAGTACGCATACAAGTTTTCCTAGGGTCAAATTGGTAAAAGAGACACGTAGGAGTCATATGCATGAAGAGATGAGAGAGAGAAGAGATTGGAATCGGAGTGCTAAGGATGGGACGAAGACTGTAACGGCAGAGGCAGAGCAAATAGGATGGAATCATAAGCTCGTGATCCCCGGGGGGGGGGGGAGAGAGAGAGAGAGAGAGAGAGAGAGGAGAGAGTGAGTGAGTGAGTGAGGTGCACAAATGTGTGTGAGGAGAACCCACAAATGTTTTGTAATTTTCATGCATAATATTTGAAGATTTTTTTACAATAGTTATATAAGTATCGATAGTTATAAAGTTGATAATAATTAAAATTCTAATTATATAAAATTTTAAATTAAAAATTTTAATTGATGAACTTGATGATGATTCAGTATATTTTGGATAAGTCCTATATGAGATAGAGAGAGAGAGAGAGAGAGATCCATCATCGAAAGAGAGAGAGATCCATCATCGAAAGCAATGAAGGGAAGCGTCAAAGCTAAAATGTATAGATGGCGAATGCCTCCAAGCCCTCCTCACGGGGAATTTCAGTCCCCACCACACCCCCCCTTCCCGACCTTAACAGTCCATCACTCCTTTTGTCTTCTCTCTCTCTCTCTCTCTCTCTCTCTCTCTCTCTCTCTCAACACGTGCCATTATATCTTAGTCACTCACTTCATTTATTTCAAAAATCTTCTCATGAAACGAGATATTGTTTGATCAAATATTTGTGAAAGGAAGGCACGTAATTGTTTATTTTACCTTGTTATAATCGTCCACAATTACGTCAATCAAAGCATTTCCCAGTCGTAATGCGGGGGGAGAGAGAGAGAGAGAGAGAGAGAGGGAGTCACAAATACTTGCTCCATTGATTGATATGATCATTCTATGACATGCAAAAATTAGTTTGCTGTACTCTGTGGTGCGTCAAGTCATGAGCATTATAAAGTAAAATAATCACAAAATAGGGAAAAAAAGATTTTGTTTGGTATGTCAGACAACATTTACTGTTACCATATGCTAATGTCCCTAAAATAATCCAACAAACTCTACAGTTTATATATTGCACCAAGGCTGATTCTATATATTGACAACGTAAAATCAACAAACCACGGGTCATATAACCTAGTGGTACCAGATTGTTCTTATGTTTGTCCCATTTCATAATTTACTGCTCCTTGTGACCGCATTGGCCAAATTGACTAGTTCTACGGCACACCAATCTACCCTTCATAGATTCTTATTGAAGCATACATACAAGAAGAGGATTAATGACAAGGTTACTTCAAAGTAGACTCCCTATTCATCATAGAAGTAATATTGAATATATTATTATGTAACCAACAGACAGTTGGTTTAGTCAGTGAAGGTGTTAGATTCTTAATTAGGTTTCGGTTAAGAATAGAAAAAATTATGTCAAAATGCTATTTGAAATTTAGGAAAGAAAAATATTTTGTTAGAAGTACTGCCCCTAAATAAGCTTGGCAAGCGCTCGAATCGAATTAATCGGGATACGAATTCAAATACCAATTAATATAGCTAAAAAAAAAAGAATATATTACTATGTATTCATCGTCACTTTGACAATAACTTGTAATTTTAAATATTAAAATGAATCTGCATAATAAATCTTTATTATTTAGGGCATCCCATACCATAAAAGTAACAGCAAAAATATCATTGGATTGATGTAGGAAAGATCCATATTTTTATCACAAATACATAATTGTAAGTTGCACCTAGGGCAAGTGGGGGAAAGGAACTTATACGTTCTAAAAACAAAATGAGATGGATGGGCAATCAGTATGCTTAGGCCCCTGATAGCACATAATCGACTTGTATGCACCATGTGGTTGTGTTGTTGAGACACAGGATCTCATCCAACTAAACATTAACAAGAAAAATTGATCAATGGCAACAAAATTAGACTTCTGTGCCATGAGACGGAATTGACTAGAGTCGGTTTATGAGAGCTCAAACCATGAAGATGGAGTTGGCCAATATTGCTTCCAACGTTGTCTCCATTCCCCAAGGACAAATTACGTACCCACCTATTCACATGTGTGCCCATTAATCATTACAACAAAACAATACTCTCCATACACACACCCTGCTTCAACCCTTGTCTCTTGTCTTCCATCAACTTGTGCCCTTTCATAGGGTTCCTCTATTTTTGAGTTGGCTAGTCAGATTTTTCCCCTAGTCATCTCCGTTTCTCACGGTTCAATTCAAGCTTTTTAACTGCACTCTAGGTTGACAATATTACTCTACCATATTTAACAAACATTCAACATACAAAAAGCAAGCACAACTGATTAGGCAAGACTTTGAATCCTCTCAGTCGAGAAGTCTGCAATATAGACTTTAACCACATCAGTTACATCACAAATCTGAGCCGGTCACATTCCCTGTATACGGAGAACACGAATATTATATAGGGGGATACAAGGTTTTGAACCCTAGCCTCTATGGTGGGGGCAAGGAAACCCAAACGAGGGTTCAAAATCCTGATACCATTTAGCCAAATGACTTAATGGTAACTAGTCATGTCCCTTAGCATCCTTAGTCAATGATGAATATTCGTTTGCTCATTTGTAGGTTCATTCGGTTCATTCTGTTTACAGTCTGCATTTTCATTTTCGATGATGGATGGAACATTTTTAATCGTACCATGCTTGAGTTGAATCTATACTACGGCAAGATATGTAATGGGGAGAGTAACGACAATTATTTTTATGTAATAATGTAATGTTTGTTGGCCATGTACAGATTTCTTCATTCAACTATTTTCATTTGTTTTTTTCTTGCTTTGGATAGGGATTTCTTTTGCTTTAGTCTTGGAGCCAGCACTAGGTTTGTAAGTATTCTGAGCAATATCATTCGAAATTTGATCATCGTGAATTGGAATTTTTGTCGAATGAGTGTGACTCTGGGCCTATCACTATGATAATACCATGAAAAAAAAGGAGGAAAAATACAAATTAAACAGATAAGCTAGGTATTTGTCTGTGTGTCGGGAAAACCTATAGGATGTACATACATTTCATCTGGTAAGAAAATTCAATCTCCATCCCCATCTCTTTTTTATACTTTTTCTTGTAAATTTGCAGGCACCCTGTTTTTTCTTCTAACTTAAGAATATAATATAAATCAGAATTACCGATTGCTGTAAACATGTAAAGAGAGAATGAATTTTCTACAATCGTTACAGGTACTTTACCTTTGACAACCAACAGACACCGATTATTCTACTGTATCATCCTATGAATATTGTAGAATATCCCATAGATTAAATATATATATATATATATATATATATATATATATGTTGCAAAAATGAGGAAGGACAACAAATGCAAAAGGGCAGATAAGTCATTAGGGAAACCCTTAACCAAATACCTTATAAAAGGGATTGTTGGTTGCAAACAACATGGAGAACAAGAAGATTCTCCTAAAAAAATTAAAAGAACAAAAGGTTGATTGTTCTTTTATTGGGAAATTTCGTAATGATGGAATGTTTTAGAAAGATTCTTAAAGCTAACAAATACAAATGTTAAATATCTTTCATAAGATCATGTCTAAGGAGAAAGATTGTCATCTAGTCACTAAAATAAGATCACTAGCAAGTGAAGCAAAGCTCATTGAGTCCCCTATGCCGATCCGTAAGCATTTTTTTAACATTCCATTTGAACAAGGGCATTTTTAAGGTCTCAATCATGCAAAGAAATATATTACTAAATCTGGAAATGTTTCTCGTGACATTCCAATTATAATAATTTTTCTTTTTAGAAAAAAAAAAATTAGAGATTTTGATCTTTGCTAAGATGACAAGCCAAAGAAGTGATTTTTTCTAGAGGAGGGTTTTGCATTATTTCTGAAAACAAATATTTACCCTTCTCAAAAAATAGACTTCTTTTATTGTTTTCAATTAATTAAAAGAATTCTTGCCATTAGTTGTTGTTTCTCTGCGTCATAATGCTAGGTTAAATAACCAATATTGGTTGGCGTAGTTGACAAAGGGTGTTACGTCCCTTCATCATGTCTAAATTCGACTTGATATAGAAACAAAAAAAAAAATAAATGTTGAGAGATCCATCCCTACAAAATAAATCCTATAACAATCGATCTAAATTTAATCAGGATAAAATCTCATATACGGTGTCAAAAAAAAATGCTAGGTTAAATAATATATTCAGTCCCTGAACTATGGGTCAGTCACCATAGAACTTCGGGCCTAGTGGTCATGCTTCCGTTAGGGAATTTGACCTCGGGCCAAAGTTCCATTTATGGTACCCGCACACGCAACTAAGAAAAAAAGAAGTATAGGTTGGTCTTTCCTTAAACTATAGGGCTAGATTTCAATTAAAGAAAATTTTACTTATCTAAGACCTTAAACTATAATTGACTCAACATATAATATACTCAGTTAAATTCCCCTTTCCATTTTTCTTCATTATAAAAGCTTTCTTTCTGTAGTTCAGTATTATAGGGGTTCTTGTGACTTGCTAGAAACACTCACGTGAGTTGCCCTTTGGGAAAGGACATTCACATGCAAATGTGTCAAGGAAACAAATTTAACTAAACTAAAAAGTTGTGTAAGTGTCTTTGTTTTCATGCAGAGAGAGAGAGAGAGAGAGAGAGAGAGAGAGAGAGAGAGAGAGAGAGAGAGAGAGAGAGAGAGAGATTTCAATTGCAAAGCTTGCAAAGAATCTATAGGGGTAAAAAGGACAAAAGAAAATTTGTTTGGATACGAGCATGGACCATACATACAATTTTGGCTTTAATGGTTGGATAATTACTGCGCGAGAACGATACTCAAAGGTTCAATGATAAGCATAATTATGATCTTATAGAAAGGATATAATAAGATTGTGGACCTTCTGCCTCGGCTAAATGCATCATTACATTTCTATTTAATGAAGTAAAAAAGTAAGGATGCCATTTTCATAAATCTCCCTCTTATTTTTATTTTTACTGATAATATCTAAAATCATATTTTAATTAATTTAATTTAAATATTTATAAAATCATATTTAAAAATACTTCTCTTAACATAATCTTAAATTTAAAATTTAAAATTTAATTAAAAAATTTAATAACACATTCTATTAAATTGATTGTATATCGATTCTCTTGTACAAAGATAGGGAGAGATTCCATTGGGGGTGACAAGAATTCTAACATCTAATGCCCAGGAAAGATTTCCCATTCTAAGCTCGTTGTTTGCAACAAAAACAACCTATGCGTCCAAAGAAGCCTTACAGTACCTTACAGTCTTGACAGCTATATTACTTTGTCATGTTTCACTACCCCAAAACTGTTTGATAACTTAGTTTAATTCCATACGATCAAATTGTTGTCTCCTCTTCATTTTTTTTTTTTTTTGTTTCACGAAGATTCAAACTTGAAATCACCGAGTTGAGAAAAAGGGGTTATGATTGTCCCCTTGAGAACATTATTTTCTCCTCTACATAAAATTTCTATATCTTTTTTAGCTATCTTGTTCATATATATATATTTTAAAAAATTTATATCTATTATCAGTTTGATACGGTTTTTTTTAATATAAGTTGTAAAGTAATTGTAATAAAACGTAAAATAATAAATTACACACCAATCGGTTATGTTTTATCTTCTAGTACTTTAATCAAATTACTAAATTCTGACCCAAGTCATCCTAGATTTATAGATAAGTTTGAGAATTAATGATGTCTCAAAAAATTATACTAGTACACAAGGATAAGTGCAAATCTACGCATGCGCTGGCCTCGAAAGAGTAGATTCCTCAATAAGTATAAGAAGAAAAACCAGATTTCGTGCAGTAGGACAACCCTCTTCCAGAGTGAGAATAGGACGCCAGTTTGATCTAAATTAGCCAAAATGAAATAATTGAGAAGTGGAATGAAATCAAGTTTGGGACTGGTTAGACTATCTCTTCCCTGCTAAGATTCACAGAAATTATTGAAAAGAATAGGGTCACTGTTTCATCAAGCAAGAAGAAGCTTGACAAAGTGGGACCCGATATCAAATCCCATTGGTTTTGAATATTCTTTTTCTTTCTTTTTTATTTTTTAAGAAAAAAAAACACCCTTTTGTGTACACTACTGAAATGCAAAAACAATCAATGTAGTCATGCTGTGATTTTGAAATTCCGACCACATTCTTAGGAGGACACTCATGGGACAAAATAAGCTTTCCATAAATAGGAGAACAAGGGCATCAGCTAAGAAGTAACAGGTTGTTTTACGAGTTGGAATGGAGAGTGGCTCTTACCCCATGAATTGAGACAAGGAGATCAGAACATTTAGGTCACGGGTCGGTCTAAAATATGGGACATGATAAAAAAGTTTTCTTTTAAAATATGATCAAAAAATTGAAAAAATTTGTATGGTGTGTATCATATGGAGTTCCTTGTCCCTTGATCACATGTAAAAGAAACAAGCGAAATCCACATATAGGAACTGCCAAACCATAACCAAACAATGGCAAAGAAATTACCTTGCAAAGGCCAACCCTACAAGGGAATTCAGGAGTAGTTTGCAACCATTGACATCTTTTTGTTGGTTTTTGGGTTTGTACATGAAAGCTAGAGACTATTGCATTTTCACCTGATATCGCAGATTTTTTTTTTTTGGTATCATGTTTTGGTCACCTCCCAATATTAGGAGTTTTGCCCCCACTAATTTGGATCGACAGCAAGACCCACTTTGTGGGGGTCAGTCTCCCAATATTATTTTTTTCTGTACTCAGGGGGAGTCGAACTCCTGATCTGATTAAAGGATGAAGGTGTTTATCCCATCTATGTCAACAAATATTGGTATCTTGCTGCAGTTGCAACCTCTACGGCCCCACAAGATAGGAGAAACTCGTCCCTTTTCTAGCTTTAGGAAAATGACTTCTCTCCAAGCTGAGAGTGGAGGTTTTAAGTTTGTCCAATACATGACCCACATTTCAATGTACAACACAAGAAGGAAGCAAAACCATACCATCTCAGGGTACCAACGAAAAGATAGGTTACCTAACTTCTTGCAGAACCAAGATCTATTGACAGCAGTACATTTGTCCTCTCATGTTTTGCTAATTTGTCCCAAATAATTCAGTTGATTTTGATCTCAAAGCCTTATAACACAAAAATCTAATCTAAGATAAACAAACTGGGCACTAATGGTGAACCCCAAGAGGAGTTGCAAGAGAAAATCAGAAAGATTGAGAAAAAGAAACATCTCTTTTTCATTCGTTGTCAATAGTGTCAATAGTCTCCGAACGGTGAAGAACCAAGAGTAGCATCTATATCGAAATTTCATTAGTCCGATCCTTTGTAGGAAGTACCCATAATAACAAACTTGCAAAGTGGATTATCAATAGATTCAGTGTTCCTAACTCGGGTTCACCTTAATTTTTCTTCTATATGTTTTGTTCCTCATTCCAATTACTAGGCAAGGGGATCAATTAACATTACTGCCAAAACATAAGACATATCCTCTTTTACCTTTACAGACAGACGCCTAAAGTGAATGTAGTTTAATCTGATTTTCTATGTTAATTTTTCTTATACCCTTTATTTGGGACATGGAGGAGAGATTTGACATTGTAAATTACTGCTGGATAGGTGAATCTTAGCTTCACAATGAAGTGGCTTGCTTTCTTAGATGGGATTTTCTAACCAAATCTTGGAAAGTCTCCTTTTTCATTAAGGAAGATATGGTTGTCTACACATGACACATGAACGACCCCATATGCGATGCTTTCAGCATGCTGGGAAAGAAACTAGTATTTCAGGCCTAAGTCTTCACCAGGGGTGTTTTCACGAAGGCAACAGGGACCTATTGTCAAGCAACCCAAGCCAAATTAGAAACCCTGCCTACAAGTATCAAATTGGTGTGTATGTCGAGGCTTTTATACCACTAAGCCAATGACCACAAGGTACAACTTTCTGAATCTTCATAATCTCGCTTTCTAGACGTTGATGAACTGATTGAGACACAAAACAAATCAATATGGCTAAATGCTTACCATTTTCTCTTCCTTCTAGGAGCTCTTATAAAGCAAATGTCTAAATTCTCCACTTTGGATCACTACTAGACACCAAATTATGACATCACAATAAGCCAGAACTTCCAACTTTCTTCTCTAAGCCTGGTTGGCATTCTTTTACTACAAGTGACAAGTGGCCCCCGGTCCATCTTGTCCGCTTATTCATCCCAAATACAACAACGTTTCCATCTATCTCAGGTACAACTTAACAACCTTATTGTTTCTCTAGACACTGGTAGACTCTTTGGATGGGTTCCAAACTATGCAGCAAACCATCTTCCAACGTCTGTGGTCCTCTTAACAGGTTTGCTCATTGGATCAGTGGGCTATGGTGTCCAATACTTGTATTTAGCAGAAAGATTACCTCCCCTATCCCATTGGCAAATATTGTTATTAAATGTTTTAGTTGGAAATAGCATTTGTTGGGTCAATACATATTGTAGGTTAGTGTGAGTAGTTACAAAACTAGTTATGGCACTGTTACTGCATTAACATCAAGCTATTCAGGATTGAGTGGAAAGGTATACACATCTTTAGTTGAGAGTATCCAGGGAAGGATAGGTTCTATGAATGCAAGGCATTATCTTTTTATGAGTTGCCTCGTTCCAACTTTTAGTCGGATCAACTGTAGCACTGGCACTTATTTGTGCGAAATATAGTAAGGATGTTGCCGATGATATACCTATGATGTTTGTGATTGCCATAGCAACCGGAATATATGCTGTGGTGGAAAGCATCACACCAGCATTTAAACATGTGTCTCCAATCTTAAGGATAGTGATCCTAGTGTTAATGATCACATTACCACTGGGATTGTCATTCTTAGTATCTACACACCAACTTTTATGGAAGAAATGGCACCCGGAATTAACGACTGAGATGCCTCCTCCAGAGACCATTTTAGATACAAAGGTCTTCGAAGAATTTAAAGTCATCACAATAGGAGATAGTGAAAAGAGAGTTGAGACCGTTAAGGAGGGAGGCAATTGGGAGATGAGCATGGAGTAAAAGAGCTGGTTTTGAGTGTAGACTTCTGGCTATATTTTTGGGTGAATGCCTGTGGGACAACACTGGGATCAATTTACCTAAATAATCTTGGTCAAATCTCCAAATCTCGTGGCAACAGTGAAGCTACTTTTCCACCGGCAATATCGTCTGCGTTTAGCTACTTAGGGAGAATCTTCTCAGTCATGTTTGATTGGTTTACAAGGTTTGAAAGATGAATTTTATCACAATACTAATAAGCACAGAAAGTATATATGTACATATACTGAAAAGAATATAGAAGACCAACTAAATTGAATGAAATTGCTAAATTTTCATTTACATAATTTAATATAATTACAAACACTTCAGTGTTCTGCTAGATATTGTGGTTGATAATATTTTACAAACTGTTTATTTCAGGGAAAGACAACTAATATCAAGACTTGCACTAATAGTACTCACGATGATTCCCATGTCTATATCTTTCTTCCTACTCCTCAGCAAGAGCAACACATGTCAGTACATCAGCACAGTAATTCTGGCGACCTGTTCAGGGGCCATAACAGCTATAAATTCCCCCGCAACTTCTGACCTTTTTGGCCCCAACAGTTCAGTTGTAAACCGCAACATGGTCCTTGCAAATATTCCCATGGGCTCTCTTCTTTTTGGGCACTTGGCTGCTCTAAACTATGACAGCCGGTGGTGGGAATTATGGTGTATGCATGGGCTTTGAATGCCATCAACAAACTTTTATCATCTGGGGTTCCATTTGTACATTTGGAACGCTCCTTGGCTTTGCTCTACACATGCGCAGTCGACCATTTTATGCGCGAGGTCATTTGTGAAATATGTTCCTATTAACTGATATAAATTCTGATACATAGTATTCTTGGTTTGTCCAAGGAAAGTGAGTCAAATTAATGTTTCAGCTCATTAGATTCTATCCCTTGTAGCCTCTCCCTACATCACTCGTCAATCTGAAATGCACATCTTAAGTCAGGCTGATAGCCCATCGCTTCAACCTTTTCACTCAATTCATCTAGCTTGGAATGTATCTCACCCTTGAGTTGGTGCTTACCATCTCCAGCGTAGAACTTATGGACTCTACCTTTCACAGAAATCCAACTACATCATGGCTTTTTTCTCACACCTTGCTTTTTCATCACATTTCTCACGTCCAGTCCACCTTTGACGATTCCTTTCTCAACAAAAGTGTTGGATAGAAGAACATAGGTTGCTGAATTCTCTGGCCTAATGGATATGATTTCTCTAGCAGCAATCTTTCCCAACTCAATGTTACCATGGACCTTACATGCTCCCAGAAGGCTTTGCCAGACAATATCATTTGGCGTAATTGGCATTTTTCTTATGAACTCCATTGCATCCCCTAACCGACCCACATGACCTAAAATATCCACAATACAAGCATAGTGCTCCGTCTCTGGTACCAAAGCATCATGCTTCTCCATCAACCAAAAATAATGCAGACCTTTATCAACCATACCACCATGACTACAAGCAACTAGAACAGACAACAAGGTAATGGAATTGGCCCTGATACCCAAACACTCCATACTGTTAAATAACTGTTAAATTGCTGGAGGCCTTCATCCATGAAACCATGTTGGGCATAGCCCAAGATACTTGTCGTCCATGAAACTACATCTGGCTTAACAATCCGTTTAAAAACCTTGTCTGCCTCATCTATGCTACGACGTTTAGAGTACATGTCAATTAAAGCACTTTCAACATGCTGGTCAAAGGCCATGCCAGCCCTGCACAGCAAACCATGGACTTGCTGACCAGACTCAATTAGACAAAGATTAGCACAGGCAACAAGCACACTAGAAAAGGCAAACTGACTGGGGGTAAAGCCTTCTAACCTGTCTGGTTAAAGGTGAATGGTGCTTCCTCTCCTTCACCACATTGAGAGTAAGAAGTCACTAGTGTGCTCCAAGACACTAGATCTCTTTCGTTCATCCTATCAAAGATCTTCCTCACATCTTCAAGAGACAAACATTTCGAATATGCATCAGCAATTGCATTGTTAAGATACATTACAGCTGAACCATATCCATACTTAAAAACCATCCCATGTATCTGCCTTAGAAATTGCAAACACCTCATTTCAGCAATAGCATTATGCAAACTATAGAACATATAAAGATCCGATTCTATATTTTTTTCACACATTAAAACATAAAGTTCCGAAGCTTCATCACTACGCTCATGCTGTGAATATCCTGATAGCATTGCATTCCGTGGCAAATTGGCACTACAGTTGGAAAACATCTTAGAGAAATCGATATTGCAGTACACAAAAGCCCACATTTTTAGTACATGTCAATAAGTGCAGCTCCCACCGAAACACTGGACTCTAAAACCAAGTCAGAGACATATTTCTGAACTTCTTCAGCTTTACAGGCTTCATCCAATCACCCAACAACCTTCAGAACCACAAGAATTTTGTTGACATTTGGCGTATATCCTTCCTTTGTCATGGCAAGAAAACTATTATAAGCTTCCAAGTAAAGACCTCTAGAAACAAATCCTGAAATGATTGCATTCCAAGAGACTATATTGTGCTTTTCCATTTAGTCAAATACCTGACATGAATCCTTAATCATCCCCAACTTTGCATACATGTTAAAGATAGATGTACTCACAAAAGTATCCAATGTGTATCCCAATATAACAATCTGGGCATGCACCATTTTTCCCAGCTCCAAACAACCCAGACCAATACATCATTGGATAATTGCAGAGTATGTGAATTTGTCAAGTAGGATGTCATGATGCCGCATTTTAGTAAACAACAAGATTCCATCAAGATAAAACCCATTCTCAGTTGATCCTGTGATCATGATAGTCCACGAGAATACATTTCTTTGAGTCATCTTATCAAATACTCCATATGCAGCCCAAAAATCTGACCACTTTGAATAGGCAAGAACTATATGATTTAACCATATCAACTCCTCATTTTCAAAATTGGATTTCAGCACAAAACTATGAATTGTTTACCTAATTGACCCCTTCTCTGCACAATCTCGTACAAGGTCAACCAACACTGGGGCATTAGTCCTTTTCCATGTCGTGGATGTGGTTCTCAGTCCATAAATTTCTCTTCTTAAGGCTCCACCACTCGTTTGGATGAAACAAGCTGGAGGATTTAATTACGAAGCCTAGTCTGCAAAAGAATTTGTCATCAGAGTCAACAAAGCAGCCAAGCACAAAGTGAAGCAACCCCCAAAATAGCCTCCTTTCACTAAATCTTTTACTTTAGAACTTAACAAGCACTTTTCTTTCACTTGCAAATTTACACTAATAATTGGTCTTCTGTGTAAAATTTTGCAACGTCTGCAGTCTTTTGTTTTCTGGGGCCATTCATATGTGTACTTTGATCTAGCAATTCTGGTACTTCATTTACATTTTTTATTTTTTGTTCACATACTCAAATTTATAGACATGTGGACATTATATAATGCTCTATAACTGACCAAGTGATTGAAAACAAATGACCTAAGCATCAAGCTTTAAACATTGCTGAGATAGACCCAAATGAAGTACCAGGAGAAAAAACAAGGATATTTCAGAGATAGAGAATCTTACCCTGCTATTTTGGGATGTTCTTGGCACTTCACAACAATGCGAAGATCCAGAAACTCCAACAACAACAGCAACAAAAACAAAAACAACAATAACAACAACAATAACGACCTGAATTTTAATGTCAACAATTGAGATTAACCATTTGAGAGACAAATATGAGAAAGATGAAAAAAAAAAAAAGAAAAAAAAAAGAAAAAAAGATATTGATTTAATTTGTGCAGATTCTTCCACTCCACTCATTCCTATTCAATATCATCTTTTCATCTAAATCCTTAACTATCATATCTTTACAGATAATTTACATTCAAATTTTCAACGATTTATTTCTACGTTTTACTAAATCTCTTATATTTAAGTTCTTGACTCTCCTAACCGATACATTTTTAGATCTTTTTTGCACATACCCAAACTATCTAAGATGATACTTTGTATGTTATCCACAATTGAACTAACTCTCAGTTTTTTACGAATCTCTTCGTTTCTAATTCTATTTTTTCTAATTTTGCCACATATCCATCTAAATATCCTTATTTTTGTTGCAATCATTTTTTTTTATTGTTATTTAATAGCCCAACATTCAGTTTCATACAATAGTGTAAATGTTATCGCTATTTTATAAAATTTTCTCTTCAAATGAAATGGCATCCTACGATCGCAAAAAACTCCTATTACCCTTATTTATTTCATTCAACCTGTTTGAATCTTATGATTTACATTCCGATCTATATTGCCATTATTTTGAATGATAGAACCAAAATATCTAAAACGTTCACTTTTTAGTATATTTTTTCCATTTAACCTAATCATTTTTTCATCATCCTAATGATTGTCACTAAATTTACATTTTATATATTCAGTTTTCGACCTCTTTAATCTAAATTCTCTAAATTCCAATGTAACCTTCCATAACTCTAATTTAATATTAATACTCTCTTTAGTATCATCAATCAATACTATATCATTTGCAAAAAGTATATATTATAGTACTCATGTTGGATATTTTTTGTGATTTACTCTATCATTATTACAAAAAGGATGGAACTTAATGCCGAATTTTGATGGAATCCAATGTTAATAGGAAATCTATTGCTCAGACCCCCGCAAACTCTTACATTGTTACAACTCTCTCATACATCTCTAATAAGATTAATAATTACAAAAAATCCATTTTTTTCATCATCGCCTCCTATAATACATTTCTAGAAATTCTATCATATATTTTTCTAGATCGATAAATACCATATGTAGGTTTTTCTTCTGTACTCTATATGTTTCCATCAAATATCTTAACAGGTGAATTGTTTTCGTGATAAATCTTTCTAATATAAATCTAAATTAATTTTGAGACACACTTATCTCCAATTTCAATTTATGATATATCTTTCTCTCCCATAATTTGATGGTATGGATCATAAGTTTAATTTCTCTATAATTAGAGCAATCTTGTATTCTTCTTTATTCTTATATAGTAGTACAATTGTGCTCTTATTCCATATTTGAGACATTCTCTTGATTTATCAAATTTTGTTAAAAATATCCGTTAATATTACTATACCAAATTCACTCAAATATTTTCACACTTCAATGGAAATGCCATCAGGTAATATCGGTTTATTATTTTTCATTCTCTTTAAGGTTTCCTTCACTTTATGGAAACGAATCTTACGTTTAAAATCTCAATTAATCTTTTTTACAAGTATATCGATATTTACTATATCTATTGTATTCTTAATATTAAATAGATTATCAAAATAGTTTTTTCAACGTTTTTTATATTCTCATTCCTTATAAGCATAACATTGGTTTCATTCTTAATATATCTAATATCATTTAAATCTTTTCCCTTTCTCTCTATTAGTTTGACAATTCTTTAGATTTCTTTTTCTCCGTATTTAGTTTCCAATTTTTTGTATAGTTCATTATACATATTACTATTTGATTTGTGGATAACATTTTTCATATCTTTTTTAGCACTTTTGTATTCTTCTATACATCGCCACTACTATTACCTATAAGATTTCTATAATATTTTCGTTTGATTCGAATAACAGTTTGTATTTTTTCTTTCCACCACCATGATTTCTTGCCTATTGAAGCCCGACTCTTAAAAATACCAAGAATCTCTCTACCTATACTCTTAATATTAGTAGACATATTTTTTCACATTATTTCTGAATCATTATTAATGGACCAATTTGCTATTTGAATTAATTTGTTTCTAAAAGTCGTCATTTTTTTTTCTTTTCAGATTTCCTTATTTAGTTTTTAACTCTACAAATTGACGATATTTCTTTTACCTTTTAGACACACGCATATCTAAAACTAAGAGTTTATATTAAGTTGGTACACTCTCCCCCGATATAACCTTGCAATACTTATAAGTCATTTTATCACCTCTCCTACTGAAAAAGAAATCTATTTGACTAGCATTCAATCCGCTTCTATAAATAATCATATGCAACTTTTTTTTCTTAAAGAAAGTGTTTACGAGTACCAAATCGAATGTTGCGGTAAACTCTAAAATGGTATCTCTCGCCTCATTCCTATTACCAAATTCAAAATTTCCATATACAGTTTCAAATCTTTCATTCATCTGTCCTACATGTCCATTTAGATCTCTTCTGATAAATAAATTCTCTCTACTAGGTATGAATTGTTTAAACTCATCTAAATTCTCTCAAAATTATTTTTTATTAATTGCATCTATACCTATTTGGGACACATACACATCGACTATATTAATTACGTTTTCTCCGTCTACTAACTTAACAAATATAATTTTGTCTCCCTTCCTTTTTATATCTACTACATGTTCTAATAAATTTTTATGAACAATTATTTCTAACTCATTATTAGTTCTATCCCTGTCAAAACTTTTGACCATGAGACTCTACTATTGTAATCTTCTCCCCCACCCACTTAGTTTTTTGAAAACATATGATATCAATATTTCGTCTATTCATTGTTTCTCATATCTCTCCTAACTTGCCGATCAAAGATTTTATAATCTAAGTGGTTAGGCAAATTCTATTTTCGTTGACTAACTTATTTACCCGTACCCTAGGGTCCTTTGTTAACTTGCCACTACACTCGGGATCCTATATATAACGCATTGCTGAAAGGGAAATGTCCCAAAAGTTTTTCTATATTTGTCTCTTATTTTTTCATTTGACAAAAGATTTTACGTTAGCTGCCGACCTACTGCAAACCTACTCCTTACCTGGTTTGGGATCAGCCATGATGGAGTTTTTCAAATAATAATATATAAAATGAATTAAAAAATAAGAAATAAAATAAAGTAAAATAAAATAAAATATATATATCTATAATAATAAAGTTATAGATTTTATATTAGAACTCCAAGTTTGAGGAAAAAAGAAAAAAAAAAAAAAAAACCCATCTCTACTGTGATGGAAAATTTTCATTGTAGCACGTCCTTCAACCTGTTTAACTTTTTTTAAAAAAAAAGAAAAAGAACAAAGACATAATGCCTTATTAATGATAGCATTACATGAAACTGTAACTGTGCTTGGTACTAAATGAATTCCACACAAATTGTGAAGTTCATTTCTTTTATAATTTCTGTTACTTGGGAACCAAAAAAAAATATGGAGTTCATTTCTAATTCCACAAAAGGATTTCAAATTGACAAAAAAAAAAGAAGGAAATTATAAATGAAATCCACAAGAATTTGTGAATCCATGTATATTTATTTTCCATTGACTATATCATCCTAATTCAATATTAACACTAAAGGGAGAAATTATCCTGAATGAATCCCACATTTTACTTTTTCATTCTAACTACAAGAGTTCAATTGCAAATGAACTAAAATAATGTTAAATATGATTTGAAGCACTGAATTCACATGTACATAATTATTTTCTAATTACCAAATTACCCAAATTTAATATTAACACTAAAGGGAGGAAAACCCCAAATGAATCACACATATTACTTTCTGATTCCAAGGTACAAGTTTTCAATTGCAAATGAACTCCACAATTCAACTAATTTCAAATGAACTCAGCATAGGGTAAAGCTTTCATCTTTGACAGTAATTTTAGAAGACCTACTTAGAGAACTGAGTGCAAAAATCGGTAAGAAGATAAATACCTCAAGATTTATGTGGGTCAAAACAACTGACTTGACTGAATTCCATGTTCGGTTCTTCAGGTCCGTTCAATTCCACAGCCAAAACCAGGTGAAAATTGCAATTATACAGTCAGTCTTCCTAAGTAAAAAACGATTATGGGATGAATAATTAAACGAAGAAGTTGAACAGAATTCTCTGAGAAATTAATCGAACATCTTCCATGCATTGCATCGTTCGCCGATAACCGAACAGTGAATTTCAAATGGAGAGAGAGAGAGAGAGAGAGAGAGAGAGTGAGAGAGTGACACCTTTTTCCATCTTGTTTTTTTACGTTTAATATCATTTATTCTCTTTTTCTTTCTTTTCATTTACTCTCTTTTATTTGTTATTTTTTATATACTCTTTTTCTTTTTTTTATTTAGCAAGTATCGATACTCTCTATAAAAAGAATTAAAATTGATATTTTATTAAAAATCTCATCAAACCTCATTTTTTAGGATGAAGTCTTAACATACTAAAAATTTGATTACCCAAAAAAAAAATCCTCAAAATTTGAAACCTTTGAAAAGATTTGTTTGGGAACACTTTTGTAAGTTTTTTTGTTCGGTACAAGTTTTCTTTGTTTTAAAGATAAACGCATATATGAGTCAAAACAAAATTAATATCTTAAAATTCAAATTTAAGAATAAAAAATTATATCAAGAAAGTCGTCTCCTAAAATGGGTTCTTATAGTGTTTGAATTATATTAATCGAATAAAATTTAAATACCGATCGATAAGTTTTCATTTACAAAAAAAAAATAATATTAACATTTGAATTATACAGCTAATAAACTAAAAGATTAATTCAAATTTGTGAGAGTATTTTGTTTTTGAAGAGCTTTCACTCTCAATGATTATGGAGAAATAAAATGTTTGCAAAGCACGTGCAACATAGATAATCTCCTGTCTCGGTTCAATGGAAAAAATAAAATAAAAGCAGACAGATTGAGATTGGGATGGAAAATAAATAAATAAATAAGAGAGTGTATATAAAACGAAAGAGGAGATATTGAATGTTAAAATGCTGGTTTATTAAATGAAATTTAAATTTATGATTAAAAAAAAGTATTAAAGTAAATTTTAAATATCAATAAATTTTGTCTTATTTTATAATTTTTTTGTTAAAGGATTTGGATGACAATATCCGATTAGATCCGACAAATATCTAATTGATCCGATTTGTCGAAACGATTTTTTTTTTTTTTGGGAAAAATAGGTTAGGGTGGATCAGAGGAGGATTTTTTAATTTTATAATCAGATCGAATTATATATGAATTTATATTATAAAAAATTTGATTCAATCGAATTTATTAAAATTATATTTTTATTAAACTCATCCCTTTATTTTATCCTTCACTTCGTCTCTTAACAAAGCTACCATAGATTGTCAGGCCTCTACCTCCCTCCTCTCCACCTTCGCTTTCATCCCTTTGCTTCACTACCTCCATTATTGACAACGACAAACGATAGTCAATGTAAATTGGGATCGTAGATGTATTAGAGTCACAATTTGGGAGATACCTAACACTGATTTTATAAAATTTTTTAATTTCAGTTACTTTCTCAGTAGTTGACTTTTTGTCACACTCACAAATCTCTCTCTCTCTTAAAATTTTTGTTATTGTTGTTGTTTTTTTTAAGAAGTTTTCTTTATATTTTTCTCATCAAGACTTTAAAAAAATTTTAACGTGAAAAGTCAGATTAATTTTTTGTGAAAATTTGTAGGGTCGAATATAAATTTTCATTCTTGAGTCAAGATTGAATATAAATTATAGGGTTAGAACTTTTGGATGAATATAGCATGTGTAAAAGCTGCATCATATCCACCCATTGCCATTCCTAAATTAGAATATAAATATAGTAGGAGAAGATTTAGGTTTCGTGAAAAATGATCCTTATTTCAAATTTGTTTAACACGTTAATTAGATTTTATTTTCCTTAATTTTAAATAAAATTTGGTTGAAATATCAATCACCACTGATCACATACTTAATATTAATCCTTAACTCTTAAGATAGGTATAACAAAAGATAAATAATTCAAGCACAAATTTTATTTATTTATTTATATAATCTCAATTCTGCCTTTAGTGATCTGCATTCAAGTCCAAATTTGGGGGAAAAAGTTAAAATTAGGTGAATTCTTTTATATAAAAAATCTTATATTTATAATGAATAATTAACCTTTTACCCAAAATATTTTAGTTGTAGACGAGAGATTTTTCTAAAATAATTTTTTTCAAATGATGAAAAAATATTTTTTAAAAAACTGGTTTTATAAATTTTGATATCTCTCCAAAACAATCGAGTATTACCAAACTATTCTGGAATATACAGGAAACGCTGAGTTTAAATATTTCAAGTACTCCTCTGAAAAGCAAAACCTGACTTATTCAACTTGTAAAATCTTAAAAGTTCTTCATCCTCCAGATTAAGGATAATACTTTTCTAAACCTAAAACTTTCCCCGTAAACCTTAAAACAAAAATAAATCTTTTTCTTATTTTTTCATATTGTTTTAAAATATTATAAAAATCATAAATAAAATTCAATTAAAATAAATTAAGAAAAGTTGAGATTTATGTGATGCCCTGTACAAAAGTAAAATATTAAATAAATTAAAAATTGAATAAATCAAATTTTAGGTGATAATATATTAAGTTTTAATTAAATATCGAGCACACTTGAACTAATTTAAAAATTTATTAAAATATATTCATTTGGAGTATTTTTTTTAAAGATTTATTCTATTTCATTCTTAATTTATTTGGTCCATATATTCTAATTTAAAAGTGCTGCGTTTCAGGCAAGCCTTAATCCTTATGCCGGAGGTGCATCCGAACCGGTTAACGAAACACCGAGTCAACCAAAGATCCGGTTTATTTTAGATAGAGCCGGTTAGTTAAATAATGGCTAGGGCTAGGGTTTTAAACTGGCTCGACACTTCATCTTCCTCCTCATCTGTCTCCACCGCCAGAGATGGGGAAGAGAGCGAAGACCTCGAGGAAAGGAAAGAAGGCATGGAGAGCCAACATAAGCACAGAAGACATCGATGAATATTTCGAGAAATCAACCAAAGACGCTCTCTCCGGTGGTTCTCTCTCTTCTGTTCCCAGCGAGTCCCTCTTCTATGTCGACAAATCTAGAGGTAATTTCCCTCTCTATTCATCTCTGTGGTCGTCATAAATTTGATGAAGACTTGTCTTGGCTCTGGCTTTGGCTTTGGCTCCTCTCAGTTTATGCTTTATTTTCTTCTAAAATTCACACTTCCATAAACATGAGCATGTTTGTGTTCATCATCAAACTGATCCTGGGGTTGTAGCTATTTGCATCTGTTTCTGATAACATTCGGGGCATGTAGGCGGTGGGAAGGGGGCGCCGCCCAGTAAAATTTTCGGAAAAAATTTATGTATATAATACAAAAATTATAGCCCCTAATTATGTTTGCCCATCTAAAAATTATAATCCTACACCTAGGATGCATGTTGTTTTTCGTCTCCCCCCCCCCAAAAAAAATTATGTGTATCATTTCAAAAACTATAACCCGAATGTTGGTTGCCCGCCAAAAATTGTAATATTGCTCACCCTCTAAAATTATAATCCAAAATGCATGTTGTATTTAACCCCTGGAATTAAATTTTTAGGTTCCCCCTCCATGTTAGGTGATTCTCAAAGCCATGAAGTGTAAAAATGGATTTCTATCAATTCGGTTTCTAGAGTAAAAACATAGAAGAGTCAAAGTGCTTAAGATTGTTCAGTTAAAATGGAGACTTCCCCCTAAAATATGTTGTATTTTGCTCCTTGAAATAAATTTTTGGCTTCATGAGCTGTTAAAGAAATGTTTCTCTTACAGAATCAAAGTGTTTAGGATTGTATAGGTAGAGTGAGACTGACAGATGCTCAGAAGAGAGCATAGGGCATATCCTTGGAATATTCTGGTATTTCTCATGGCAGTTTATTGAAGATAGTTGCAAGTTTCCTCTCTGTTAGTTATCTTGATTGTTTGCTATTTTACTGAGAAACTCGATATGTTTTTGATGTTTGATTTTATACTTTCATCATGGTTGTGGTTCAGTTCTTTTGCCTTCGTCAGTCATTCTTTTGGTGAGGGGCTAAAAGTAATCTGCGTGCTTCTGTCTCTCCAGATTTCTCAGTGAAGCGGAAGATTGAGAAACATAGAGAAAAGGTACTCCGTGTTGATAGTGTGCTACAGAGGAACCCCTTTGTTACGCCGGTGCCATCTTCAACATTGAAGAAATCCAAGAAGGCACTAAAAGAAGTTAAAACAACTAAACATGATGCTCAAGAACAAGAAGCTCCCAAGGTAACCAATTTATTAAGTATAATGCTGGATTAATTTTAGGCAGGAATTTGCTGTGTCTCATTTCCTTCTTTGTTTGTAGGATACTTCTGTCTTGGAGCCTGGAATGGTGGACATATGGGATGACAATGGTATCTCCCTAGCATTCAGTCTCTCTCTTTTTTTTTAAAAAAAAAAATCTTATTTTTGTATAGCAGCTTAATTTTTCTGTTAAAATATTTTAGCAGGTGAGGACAATAGCAGGACAAGAAAGGTAAATTGTCAATGGCACTTGTTTACTCCAAATTAGGTTGCTTCTTACATTGTATTTCATGTGTTTTTATTGGAATGTGGATAAAGACTGAATTTCAGAATAATTTGTTTAAATTAGCTGCATGAAGTATTGAACAGTAAATGTATGATATTCTCTTCATGTATCAAGATCCATGATATATGCATAACTTGAGGCCCTGAGCAATTAATATGGTCATCCTTTTGACAGATTTCTAAGCCCTCAGAGATTCCAGCTGTAGAAGTTGAACCTCCTGGTTGCTCATATAATCCCTCATTTGAAAGTCATCAAGTAAGATTTTGCCCCTCGTGATGACATTTATGGTTTTGATTGTTTTTGTTGCATATTATTGTTAATGTTCCTATTATTCTTTGTTTCAATCCAGGATTCTCTTGCTCATGCTGTTGCTGAGGAGATGCAAAAGGTTTACAAAGATGAGCTAGGACCTGAGCCAGTTCCATTAACTGTTCCTGGAGAAGTTATTGATGAAGAAGAAGTGAGATTCATTTGTTACGATGGTTTCTAATTCATTTTACAGAAAAGTGTGCACCATTTGTTTTAATCATTATACTTTATGGAAAATTGGGTGATAAAAGTTATTCTTGTAGATGTATTTTCTCGAGGCGGATGATGGGGAAGATGATGCGGAGGAGGAGAATTTGGATCAAGATGGGGATACTGAAATTGAGAAAAGGTTAGCCTGATTTCCTGATGCTAGGGTATTTGCTTTTCTGTTTCTTTTCTTGGTTCAATTAATTCCCAACCGGTGCATCTCTGGGAGTCTGATGCATTTTTTTTTTTTTTAAATGTACATCACTTCAATCATTTGAGGACAAAATTTTCATCTTGTTACCTTTATGAATTTGTAAATTGTTTGTGGTTGCTATTCTCTGTCAAATGATACATCAAAATATGTCTTTCAATTTGAAGGCATGTATGTTGCTGCCAGGCTTGGATCTTCCTTTTTTAGGTGCTATTAAGGAGATCTTTTAGCAATTTGACATGTGGCAATCTTTTGGCTCAATATATGGTATTGCTGTCATGCAAGTTAATAATCTTTGAATTGCAGGCCTTCCAAAACCAAAAGGGTGACTAAAGTTGAGCTGAACAGGAGGGCTAGACGCAAAGAAATGCTAAAAGCAGAGGCAGAAATAAAAAAGTTGAAAGACCTTTCCAAGGAGATTGATAGGTATGCTGATGCTTCACCTCACTAAAGCTTATTTTGATTGAAAAGAAAAAGGGGTGATTTTTAATGTTTTTTTTGCACTTCTTCAGTGTACCTAATATACTCCAAGAAATAGCTGAGGAGGAAAAGGAGAAGGAAAAACGACGCATGCGGCGCATAGTGGCAAAGCAAGAAAGACTAAAAACTGCCCCACCACGCTTGGGAAAATACAAGTATGCAGTTTTCCTTTGCTTTCTTGGTTGTTTGAATAGTAACTTTTTAGCTTATTATTGAAAAAATATGTATATGTTTTGGTTGAAGCTTACTTTTTCGTTGGCTCAATTCTCTAAGTTGTAGCTTCTTTATAGAATTATGGCCACCATGTGAGTCTTCATTATGTGCTACGAAAGAAAATTATTAGTTGGTTGTCAAAATGATTGCTAGTTGCTTTTTTGGGCCCTGTTTGGGGAAACCTCTAGTTGCCTCTGCTAACATCTATATTGTCTTATTCCACTTGCAACATTTATCAGCTAATGTGAAATTTTGGTTTGAAATATGGGATTTTGCAAGTGGAAGCCAAATTTCTCAATAAAAAGGACTGAGCTTGTCGTTATATCAACTATTCGTTGCACTCAAAACCCGACCAATCTCTCTCAACTCAATCTCCACTTTTTTCCAAAACACAACCTTCGTTTTGCTGTCATTCTTTTTCCTTGGTTCCTTGGCTGAAGGTTGTTGTGAATTTTAGCAAGTTCCAAAGTAGTCTGAGTGCTGAAAAATTATTTTACCTTTAAAACTTATGGGGCAAAATGGTCTCACCAATTGGTAGAAGCCATTCACAAACACAATATGAGAATTAACTTTAGTGTAGCTTTTTAAAATTTGTTTAGTGTTATGCAACAGTGGAATTAACTGCTCTTCTTCATTCCAGATTTGAGCCTGCCCCTGTTCAGGTCCTATTATCTGAAGAAATCACAGGATCACTTCGTAAGCTGAAGGTTCAACCCTTGGTCCTTCATCTGCTTGCCTTTTCCTCCATTACGAGTTGAACAAGTTTCATGTGGTTTATGCCTCAAATAACAAATTCAGATATTCATTGATTGTGTGTCTATGATTGGTTCTAGGGCTGTTGCACCCTCACAAGGGATCGGTTTAAGAGTTTAGAGAAAAGAGGATTGATTGTACCAACAGCAAAGAGTGGCAGGTATGAAAATTTTCTTCTGTATTTATTTTGCTTCCCAAGAAAGAGCTTTCCTATGGTCTTACTAGCTGGTAACACATAAGCGGCCTTGTCTGCTGGACGTTAACATAGATTTTTGTAATCGGTTGGTTGCTGGATCTGTCTTTGAATCCTTTGTTTGTTTCGACTGTGGAATATGTTCCTCAAACAAATGGTTAACCTAGTTGACCAAACTAACTGAGGGGATGTTTGGTTAAAGGGTATGTGAATCAGGAATGGGAATGAAACCCATATAAGTTGTTTGGCTTAATGGAATGGGAATAAAGGTATGGGGATGAAACCCAAGTAAAATGAAGGGTTTCATCTGAAACCCATGCGTGAAACCTATGGAAAAAAATGGCCACTTTTTGCCCTCGCTTCCTTTGACAATCACTCCACCTCTTTGTGGAATTTCTAGGGTTTAGTTAAAAAATGGCTTGCATTTCCTTGAGCATTCGAGCCACACTCAAAGTGAACAGCTGCTGCAGCGAAGAAGGTGGTATTCCTTGAATCTTTGTCTACAATTTTTTGCACCTTTTAATGAACAACAACAAATGACTCCCAATAACCTCATTCTCTCTCTCTCTCTCTCTCTCTCTCTCTAAGTCCCTCTCTTTTGGTTCTCGAAGTCTCCAACAAATGCTACCTTTCAATCGCTCTGTGATTTTTCTTCTCATTTCTCCAATAAACACATTCTGAGCAAAATTAGTATCAGGGCTCTTTGATTTTCCTTTTTTGGAGCTCAAAAGGGGCTAATTTTGTGGTTTTTTCATTTGGGTTTTTGGAGTTCAAAAGGGGCTAATTTTGTGGTTTTTTCATTTGGGTTTTTGGAGTTGAAGTGATTATTGATTCTGGATTCTGGGGGTTTGAACATTTTTAGAGTTGTAAAATTTCGATACTTGCTGTGGTTGGAAAATCAGAAATTGGCGTTCAAGAGTGGTGATTTTTGTGGTATTTGCAATTGGTTTTGGGAATAGAACTAACTATTGGTTTTGAGTTTTAAAGTTTGAACATTTTTGACCCAGAAATTTTTGGTATGTGTAGTGGATGAGTGTGGGATTTATTGGATGAAGTGAATTTGATGGGTTTATTTGTAGTCTTGGCACTTTATTTAGATCTGTAAATTGAGTATTTTAACGTGATTTTGTATTGATACCTGGGATTGTGATCAGCTCTTCTTTTCTTCCATGCGTCATCTAATTTTTGGGAAGATTGATTTAAAATTAAGTTTTTGGGGATTGATTTGAATCAAACAAGGGATATTGGATTTCAATTCTGATTTGATTCCTAAGATTATTGATTTCGATTCCAATTTCGATTCTCGAGTGTGAACCAAACGCCCTTGAGGTGATGTGGCATAATTTATGAGGTGTACAGATCGTCTTGCCTTGCCATCTTGGTTGGTCAGCTTCAACCATTTGTTTGATTAACATTTACTTGATTCTTTTGCGGTTTCTTTAATTATTCTACTTTTCCTCTATGATGGCAGGAAATAAAAAGGCTTTCACAACCCAATAGGCTTCCGAGTGCCCTGGCTTCCAGTTGCGTAGAATCGCACAGAATGCGGCTATGTTTGGATGAGGATAACAATGCATTAAGCTGGAATCTACTTCAGCCGAGGACTCTTATTTGAGCTCAATGTTATATATGAATGTGTTGATCCAAATCTGACTAGTCTCACTTTTGTGACCCAATTTTGCCCCAAGGAAGGTAGTAAGGATAGAAAGTTGTTATTATTGTGTTTAAATTATTAAATAGGTACTTGGTTTTAGGGGTTTGTTGCCCTTTATTCCTTCTAGTTGGATTTGACTGAAGGGAATTAGAAATCGGTTCATGGTTTTACAACTTCCAAAGTTTCAACTTTATCTCGGTTCATAATTCTTTTTATTCATGGGATATTGCTAAAACTACAAACGTTTCCACAAAACGGGGGAGTCGCAGTAACACGGAACAAAGATCTCAGAGGACACATTGACCTGACCACCCTATCACCACTAGCCTTGTCAATCTGACCCTTGACCATATTCAATGAAGCACTCTACCTGATCTTCATGCACAAACCTCGTCGATCACGACCAAAATCTCATACAACTTCTTCATCGGACACACCAACGTCGATATACCCGCAGCAAAATCAGACTCTAATACAAAATTTCAATCACCATCCTTCCAAATTTAAAAATTACAAGCCCCCTGCTTCCCCCATTTGGGATCTCCGACCTCTTCACTTTCCATTAAGATCTTCAATCCATCACCAAAATTTCCGACTCCTTCACAGCAGCAACTGCCATAAAAAACCCTCACTCATGCCATGGTGTCTCGAAGAAAGAGAGAGAATCTAAACAAGGAGATTTTTTTTTTTTTTAATTCCTTGATCCGTCAAGCGAGACAAGATTTCTAATAATTAACTAGAATTATACTTTATTATTTTAATATTTATATTATCAAATGGTGTAAAAAAAAAATCAAAAATCAAAAATCAAAGAGAAATCTTTTGGTTTCTTGGCATTGGCACTACCTATGAGAAGGTAATAAGAAGATTTTGAGTGCAGTTAAAAGGATTTTTTTTTTTAATAATTTAAGCAGGACAAATAAATCAATAATAAAATTAGAAGCAATCAAACGCATCATTTTAGTTTTCCCGGCACTTCAGCAGAGAGTGAGTGTTGGTGTTGTGGCCGTCGACGTCATCTCTGAGAAGCGAAGCGTGATCATCGCACCATGCGTACGATAGCAGCTCAGCTCGCTACCGTAAGCACACTGTCTTCTTCTTTCTCCATTTTCCGAACTTCTAAATCTCCCAGGATCATGAAGAATAAATTTTTTTATTATTTTTCAATTTTAGAATTTTACTTTTTGGGATCTTCAAAATCCCTGGATTGAAAGTCTTCCTTCGTCGCTTCACGCTTTATTTTCCGATTTTGTGTGTGCAGTATTCGTGCAGAAGAAAGCCTGGGAATGTGCAAACTCACAGATTTTCATCTCTGAATGGTGGACGAGGTCCTTTCTCTTTTGATGTTTACTGAGTTTCGGTCAAATTGTTTGCGACCACCTCTCTCTCTCTCTCTCTCTCTCTCTCTCTACCTGATTCCACAAAACGCTCATTAATTTTCACTTCATAGCAAGTGATGAATTTTGGGTTGGAGTGTTCAAGATTGTGTTGTTCTCTTTTGGATTCTGAGTGGATTGGTCACTGATGCAAATGTGGCTCTTTTGATCGCCCCTCAAAGACCTAAACTTTAGAACTTTCTTGATTAGGCGTCATTTGGGGGTTTGTGGCATGAAAAAATTTCTGGGAGATGTTTGATGAAATGCCGAGACAAATATAATTTAAAGACCCCTCCAAGCCACCACCCACACATGGTCACCGCATTGATAGGTCTAAGCAATTTCTTCTCTGTAACTCAGGGTTTACGCTCATCAACCTTTAAATCCAAAAGATTTCAAACTTGTTATCCAAAATGAGGGCTTTGCTGAAGGGAAATGCTTTCTGTCACAAGGGCTTTTAACGCTGTGCACAAAAAGTTTGGTCATTAGCAATTTCTGATCCTTGAAAAAATTATTATGATGAAGGAAGCTTCTCGGTTAACAGAATCTGCTGAAGGACATGGATATCTTGGGTTGCGTTGTGGTCCAATGAACCCTGTTGTAACAATTGATTACTTCTTATATTAGTCTTATCCCAATTTGGATTCCCTTATCGGCAGTCTTTCAGTCATCTGTTTTTGTTGTTCTTAATCCGTCAATTCCAGTGGCGCTAAGCTGTTTCTTTCTTTGATTCTTTTGCTTGAAAGCTCTCTAGATGAGCTTTCCTTGGAGGAGGATGCTGAAAGAAAGATAGGGTTGATGTTGAAACTCGGAACTGCAATTATGGTTGCTTATCAATTTTTTCCATACATGGGTATATAAGCTTCTTCTGATTCAATTTTCTATTAGTCTCCTGTGTTTTTCACCTCATAAGTGTGAAAGCAGAACAGGATCTCATCTTTCCTGCAACTTGAATTTTCATTAATGTGTGCATGTCTCATTTCTGCAGGAGATAATTTTGTTGCAACAATCTGTCTCCCTCTTGCAAGTCAAAGATCCTTTATTTAAAAGAATGGGAGCATCCAGATTAGTCCGTTTCGCGATAGATGGTAACTTTATCCTTCCCTTGTTTGATTTCAGGGAGATGTTAAACCTTATGCTGCAAAGAATGAACATCAAATGCTTCGATATTGCCTTTTTAAATTATGTGTTTTGTGCAGGATATGAAAGCCTTAAAATATTTTTCCTTCTTAAACTGCACGTGTACCATATAAAATTGGTGATGTGTCTGAGCAAGATTTTCAGTGATTAAAATCTAGCATTTTGTCTTAAATTTACTTGTTCTTTTAAACTGTTAGATGAAAGAAGGATGAAGATTGTGGAGATGGGCGGGGCTCAAGAACTTGTATATATGTTGGACAATGCTAAGGATGACAAGACTAGAAAGGAAGCTTTGAAGGCTCTTGCTGCCCTTGCACCTTTAGGTTAGCAGAAATTGTTCATTTCCACTTGTTCATTTAACTCTGTCTTTGAATATGGATCATGCTGCTCTGACAGAGATGAAATCAAAACTTTGGACTGTTCTTTACCAAGTAGTTTAGCTACTTGAAACCTCTAGTCTAGTATCTAGTTGAATACTACGAGGTTTGAGACCATATTGATATTTCCTAATATTATCCTTATTTCTATTGATCAAAATGCTCTTACATTTGAAGTTCGGGAAATCAATTTTGAAACTGGTACCATTGGAGCTCTACACCATGCTGGGGCAGTTTCGATTGTTAAGTCTACTCCAGACTCCTTTGAAGATGCTGAATTCCTCAAATACAAGTCAACTTTGCTAAAGAGATTCCAGGAATTGAGATATGATGGTTAAATATTTGGCTTGAACCTAACTGAATGCAACTTGGAAATCTTACTATGTGACAGAGGATTGGAAAATTCCGTTGATCTGATATTGCATGACTTCTCTCAGTACAAAGAAGATGACACAAGCATTACTGGAAATTATATACGGTCAAACATCAGCCAAAAATGGAGAAAAAGATTTGAGATTGCAAAATTATGATGTGTTTCCAAGCAAGCTATACAAGTTGGTTGATGTGGCAATTGTGCTTGTCTCTGCTGTCGGATAATCAGCAAAGCTGAAGTGAGACAGAAATTCTAGTGTTGACAGTAGCAGGAGGAGACCTCCCTCTGAAAAGAAACTCATCTATATTGACTCTGAAAGATGAGTTCAACGAGGGAACACCAATTGAAATGCAACTGAGCCAACATCAGTTGAAGTGCAACTGAGTATAACATGCGCTTCAGATTATAAATTTGAAAGCGGGGGGTCTTGGAGTGACAGGGTCATTGATGATAGTTATATATACTAGAAAGGTCATTAGAAGAAGAAAGTGAAATCCATTTTTTGGATTTACGAAGAACTTTTACTTGGTTTATAAGATTCTTAATTTTGGGTTTATGTAAATTAGGATGCGATACATTTGTTTGATCAAATTAAATATTCTATTTATTAAACTTCACAAGTTATTCTACTATCGTGTTTATTCTGGCCATTCTGTGGAGTATTAATACTCACTGACAAAATATTCCGAACTTCACATAAGGTTTATAATTTTTGCAACAGATAAAGTTCCCCACAAAAGGCTACTCTTTCGTTGTTATGAAAACCTTAAACATTGTTGATTGGTCATAACAGCTATTCTCTAGTATGTTTTACCTCTGAAGTTTGATCGACTGAAAAATCCCTATGGCATACGATTGCATTACTCATTTAAATGCCAAGAAGCACTAAGGGTCTCTTGACCCAGATATTATCTGTCCTCACTCCTCTCGACCCAGCAAAGGTTCGAGTTTCGCTCTCCTCAAAAATTGCAAGATGCTAAAACAATACAAGAAATTACATACAATTAAGGATCAACCAAAACGGAGAAGAAGAATTGGAATAGCCAAATCATGATTTGCTTCCAAGAAGGCTGTACAAATTGGTGGATATGGCAATGGTGCTTGTCACCACCGCCACAATAACCATCACTGCCGCTATGATCCTGTCTCTTGTTGTCGATATTCCTTGAATATCTCTGTCGTTGTATTATAAGAAAACAGTAAGAAGAATTAGATTCAAATCAATAAATGTCTGATGAGAGAGAGAGAGAGAGAGAGAGAGGGAGGGAGAGAGAACCTCCAAACAATAGCACCGGGAAAGATGAAAGCTAAGCAGACTGCAGTGGTGGAACCAATGAACTGAAAGAAAGCCCAGATATTTGGAATAACAATGGCAGCTACATAACTGAAAGCAAGAAGAGCCAAGGTAAGAGACACAAATCTAGTGTTGTCTTTAGCCAGAAGAGGCCTTCCACTGAAGAGTAGCTCATCTATGTTGGCTCTCAATGAGAAGTTCACTAGAGGAAACACCAACATCAGATGAAGAGCGTAGCTCAACCGAACAATGTCATTGAGCAATGCACCAAAAGCAGTGTCAGAAGTACGATCAAAGTTGACCAGTATATCTGCCGTAATTGAGTCTCCAAATAGAAGGTAGCCGAAGAAGCCTATGGCAAAGTAAATGGCAGCACACAGTACTAGTGATATCCTGACTGCTTTTGTCATGTCTGAGGGACTGCCAAGCTCGAATCCAATGGGATGAACTGCACACTTTCAGTCAAACTTTAGAAACTGCACAAAATCTGTCAAGTCTTTTCCTAATCAGCTTACTCTATATGCTGTTAGCATATGATATATAAATCTTAGAACTCTTCAACCTTAACAACTAGTTCTTTTCCAGATGAATCAAGTTCTCTATGACTAAATAATTATGAATCCTTTCCAAAAAATGAGAAAAGATTAAAGTTCATAGGATTGAAAATCATTCCACAGATTCAATTTAATAAAACTAGGTTAAGCTTGAACAATAGATGAGAAAATAAGTTCATTAAATGGTATGACTAGAAAACCGTGAAGAGTTACTCTCATAGTCATGTAGTCATTTTGAAAAATAAACAAGAACGGTAGTGGAGCGATTATGAATGAAAAGAGAGAGAATTGAATAAAATTCAAATGGGTCAATAGATAAAAGAATACATTTCTCTCTTAACTAGATTCAAAGTGCACTTATGAGATTGATACCGCACACATGTTATCCTAATATGGTTGTCCCACGCATGTGATTTGTGGGTTATTACATGTATCTAATAAATCTATTGATACACAAACTTTGAGATTTTCATGAAAAAAGATTCAGGTAACATAATATATCAACATGATCAAGCCTACCAACTAAGAATAGCAACGAAGAATTAGTGAAAGGAAAAGGTTAAATGAAGTAATGCTAGTATTTTGTTGTTTGTCATAAAGAATATGTGATTAAAGCTAAAAAGCTCTCACCATTGAAATGGAAAGTGAACGCAGTGACAATGACAGGGACAGCAGTGAACAAATCGAAGAAAGATGCATGGCTGTTGAGCTCCGGAAGCAGCCTAGGGCTCTCAGCTTTTCCTTCCACAAGCGCCCATATGGCCATCACTGATGCTGTCCCGACAAACACCACTGCCAAAAGTACTGATATTCCTGAACTGAACCCTAATGACTCTGTAGTACACAACCACATTTCCAATACAGATCAGTTGTCTTCAATAGGAAATCACGGTACTAAAATGGCCCTCATTTCATTTAGGGTCTCATCACATTTTTATTGATTTTAGTATATACTATTTTATATAGTGACATGAATTGTTGTGGCTACAATAATCAAAAGTAATTTACAATGTATATCTGTAACGAGGTTATTCTACCATCTCATGGGTAACATCGACAAGATAGTGAGAGAAAATTTGGTTATTAAAAAATTTTAAAAATATCATTCGTACCAAAATTTTGAATGATCAGAATATATACAGACAGTTATCTAACAGTCATCATTTCCCCAGGCATCTTGGTCTCTATCTAATAGCATTTTATGATTCAGATTTCCCCAAGAAATGAAATCTGGATCAATGGTTGTGATGGTGTACCCAAACTCAGAAGTTCATAACTAAGCTTATTATTACTACTAAAATAGGAAAAAGAAAATGAAGTTAATGAAACACTATGTACCAACCTACGCGTTTGAACAAAGTGAGAGGAAGCAGAACGAAGACAAGAACAATGAGAAGAGCGACAGGGCGGGAGTTCCACCAATGAAATCCAAACCATTCTTGCAATACTCCTAAATGCACGGATCCATCATTTACATTTCCAGACAAAACATCCCCTGCCCAAAAAAAATAATAAAAAAATAATAAAAAAAGAATTATTAGCATGCTTCAGCATCGATCTGAATCGATATTTTCTAAAAGAAATATTATTTATCATGAGAATTATTTTCATCAGTTTTTTTTTTTTTTTTTTTTTTCATGTTGACATGTAAAATAACTATTGAATCAACAAGTTTAGAAGGTGTATTCTACTCTACCAGGGAATTGACAGAGTAAGCCACCTAAGCTTATGAAAAGATTAATCCTGATTTCTCTTCAAATGAATAGCAATTCTCGATCTGAGACTTGAGATCTTTGAGAGGAAAGGATGGTACCGGCTGGAGCTATGTTCATCCACCTAATGAATTATTCTAATACGTTACTTAGTAGAGTTATTCTATATTCATTGCAGTGTCCTTACAAATCTCCATCATCCAAAACATTAAAAAAAATTATCAATTTTAACGTTAAAACTCCATCCTAGATTCATAAATTCATGGAAAGGTTTTGACGGAGAAATCCTAGAATCTAGCACTTTGCATAAAAGAGAAGCAAAGAAACACCTGAACTCAAATTTGCGTGATCATAATTAAATTTCTAAAACAAAAATCAAAGCACGCTTACCCATAATAATAAGAAAAATAATCAAGCATCCAAGGTTGGTAATCAGTACACAAATCTGAACCAAGACAGATCCGAACTTCCCAAACGACTCCGACATAACACCGGCATACGTCGTCGCTTCACCGGAATCTGTAAACCTCATCAGAAACTCAGCCGAAACATCGGCCAAGAACGCAATCCCGACTATGAGAAAAAACGCGGGAAACAAGCCTAAGACCTTTAATGTTGCCGGAATCGACATGATTCCGGCGCCGATTATGCTCGTCGACACATTGAACACCGCATAGGAAATCGAGGGCCTTCTCTCCGGCGCCGATGATTCTAAATCCGAAGTCTTCGTCGTTTTAAGCAGCTGCTGTCTCGCCGCCGGCGACATGTCGCACTCTGAGCTTAGTCAATTGAATCGAATTTTGTTTTGTTCTGTATTATGGGCATCGAATGATTCTTAAATAAACATCCGAGCGGCTGACGAACGGTACCTTGTAAACGTTGTAATTACTAAAATACCCTTACCCGAGAGATAATGTGGCCCGGGGAGGGGGATTGACACTTAAAAAAAAAAAAGGAAGTAAAAATTTAAATATAGAAAATGTTATTAATTTCCATTTAAAAATAAAAAGGGATGAATTTATGCAAAAATAATAATAAAATTCATTCTAAATTATACAATTAGGAAATTTTCTAGATTCACAGTTTTGGATTCAGATTAGATAGAAAAATTGAAAAATAAGTAAACTTTTTATTATTTTCTTTTTTAGAGTGCAATAAATCTTATAATGAATAAATATCGGTGGACAATTTTATATTCATAGATTGATATAATTGTATATTGATACAGAATTAAAATAATTAAATATTCCATTATAAAATTATGTTTTAAATGAATGGGAATATAGAAATATTTGCTTTTATTTCTTAATTATGAAAATATATCTTTTTTTAATGTAAGGGAAAGGCTGTATAGATATACGTCCATCCTCTCCATATACTCGTACTAAACCGATGAGCACTTTGTATACAAGATGAGTTCTATGTCTTTTTTACCTAAAAAAATAAAAATCTGTAATCAATTTAGTTGATTTTTCAAAACGCATAACGGAGAAATGTAAGCTCGTAGATAATATATTTTTCTTTACTTTGGTCTTCGGCAAGAATTTGAAAATAATAATTATAATAACAATAATAAAAGAAATGGAAGAGTTTAGCTTCACCCCCACTTAAAATAAATAAACTAAAAATCAATGTTGATAATTATTGGCGGTAAAAAGTGGGAAGGTGAGATTGTAATTAACGGGGAAATGCAAGGGCTTTTCAGTAAAGGGAAGGAGGTAGTCGATTTAAACATAAAGACATTATGGGCGAATGAATGTGGACGCAGACATTGGACGGAGAAGAGATGAATTGGTACACAAAAAGATGGCGGAGTTCAGTTGTGGGGGTCCAGGTTTGGCATGCCTTTTTGCTGGCTCCGGCTGCTTTTATTATTAAAATTGTGAGTATGCATTTGGTGCTTGTTAATCACGTGTTTATAGTTTTTTTATTTTTAATAGTAAACTATGATTAACGTTTCTTATAATAATTAAATAAATTAAAATTTATTTTAAAAAAATATTTACAAATATACTTTTTTTGTTATATAAGAATTCGAATTCTAGATCTCAGAATTGGATGAGAAAAATTATGATCACCCGACTGTTTCCACACAAATATACTAATTAATCAGTATATTCCTCTTTTTTCATGTGATATACACAGAATTTAAGGTTGTTAAGTCCAATCCAACTGTATAAGCATTTTAAGTTCAAGAACTTCCAAAAGAAGTTGGACCCGCCTCAGCAGGTTGCTAGCAAGGTCCTATGTTGGTCCAAGTCTACTATTAGCAAGCTCTGCTATAGTAAGGCGAGAGAGAAAACACCCTTGGTGGCTTGGTTAAAACCTCTTGAAGGAAAAATTAAGCTTAATATAGATGGAGGGACAACTGCTGAGTATGGTCCTTCTGGTGTGGGTGGACTCTATAGAGACAACAATGGGAGATGGCTGTGTGGGTTCTGGATGAACATTGGCGTGTCTGACAGCAGCCAAACTGAGCTTCTGGCTTTAAATCAAGGCCTCAAGATTGCTAAAGACGGAGGCATGGTGGAGCTTCTGATTGAGTGTGACTCACTTAGGTGTGGTCTCTTCCATAAACAATGGAGTTGGCTCTAACCATCCCTGGAAGAATATTGTTTGGGACTGTAGAGAACTCATGAGGGAGCTGCAAATTTCAGATATAAAACATATCTTCAGAGGTAAATCGTTGTGCCGATAAACCGGTAGAGATTGGGAAAAGGAGCCAGCCGGGTATGGTGGTTGCAGAGAGGCCTCCGCCTGATTTGGAGCCTTGGTTACAGCTGGACTCCGAGGGAGCTTCATGGTGCAGGAGAAGGAAGAGTTACCTTCTCTCCGATGAGCCTGCAAAGGATTAACTTTCTTCAGATGTCTTAGTCTTTTAGTTTCTCGTTCCTAGCTGGTTTTTTGTTTCTCTAGTTTAGCTTGTGTTCCTTTTGTTGTTGCTTTATTTCCTTTATCTTTTGTACCAAAAAAAAAAAAAAAATCCCTCAATTTGTTGTGATAATGTTTTCTCATATCAAACTCCTTTGAATTGAATGATTAAACACTCTATCTCCTTAATCAAAAATCTCAAATTCGAATTCTAAGAATAACGAAAAAAGATTTATAAGAGTTAATTTTTACAATGGACCCACAGTACTCGAATCGAATTACTCAGACAAAATCTGGATATTAGTGATAAAAAAAAAGAAAAAAAATTTATCATGGTCTCACGTTCAAATGTTAAGATAGATGTTTCCGTATTTAAATTTTCTTAGGGTATCCTTCATAGAATAGGCTATAAATCATGGGCAGGCTCCATGGACATGTTAGGCCAAGTGCTAGACATAATATCCTCTTATTTCTTTCTAATAATTAAAGGTTAGAAAGAGAGAGAGGCCCCATTTCTCAACAACCCACATTTACATGGCCTATCTGTTGGTAAAAGCGGTGGTTTGGTGTCAAACTCTTTCCAACTTTACAGATTTTGCGAAAGGTAGAAGAGATTTTCCCATCACACAAAGCCAGAAATGCTCAGCCTAAAATGCAAAGGGCCATTGACTTGACATGACACATCTTATTATTTCCCAAATGGATTAGTGCAAGAGATTTAGAAAGAAAGAAGCAAAAGTAAAATGAGAAATCTCAATCAAGTGATATCTTAGTATCATACATCTCGATCAATCGATATGAGTAGATCTTGTCCTTGTTCCAAGAATCATTTCTCAATAATGCCCAAAGATGTCAACAAAGAACTTGGGTCGGTGGGAGGAAGAGATTTTCTTTTCTCTTAGCCCAACTAGGCTGAATCCTCCCGAATATTCAAGAAACCATAGCTGTCCGACTAGCATATTGCACTACTCAGATCCTCAAAAATAAAATAAAAAATAAAAAATATAGAGAGGGTCATCTTGCTTTGGTTCCACCATATATATTGGTGGCAATGGTAATTGCACCTGTTAGAACAGCCACCGCAATCATCGTTGTTGCCATTATCCTATCTCTCTTTGTAGACAACCCATGTACATCTCTGTCAAAACAATCCAAAGGTTAAGTAAGCTACAGTTCAACAAAAGAAAAATAATTAAACAAAGATTGTTTAATATGATTATTCAATTGTTTTTTTTAGAACAAAATTAGTATACGCAGCGTACCTTAATATGATTGAGGCAGGAAATATGAACGAGAGGCAGAGGACAGTAGTTGAGCCCAAATACTGAAAGAAAATCCAAATATTTGGGACTGCAATAGCTGCCAAGTAAGTGAGGCTCAAAAGGGCACAAGTAAGGGACACAAATCTGGTAGTGTCTGTGGCCAAAAGAGGCTTCTTTGGAAAGAGGAACTCATCCACATTAGCCCTCAAAGAGAAGTTCATAACAGGAAAGACAAGCATTAGGTGAATTGCATAGCTCAGACGAACAAAATCATTTATGATTGCACCCATTGTGGAGATAGAGTCGTGATCAAAGTTAACTAGCATGTCTGTCATTATTGCGTCGCCAAATAGAAGGTACCCAAAAAAGCCAATAGCACTGTAGATGCCTACGCAAAGTATTAATGATACTCGGACAGCACGAGCCATTTCAGAGGGTTTTCCAAGCTCCGCCCTTATAGGATGAACTGCATTAGACAAAATTTCAGTGCATAACTTTCTATCCTTCAATAATGAATAACCAGATTAGTTGCTAGTTTAATCATGAAATCTATCATTCACGCAAATAATATTCCTGTGATAGAAATTGCAACCTACCATTTACATGGAATGAGAAACCTATGACATATACAGGAATTGTTGTGAAAAGACTGAAGATAGAATATGAACTAGAAAAGTCAGGGAATAGTCTGAGGTGTTGAGTTTTGCCTTGCAACAATGCTGAGATTGCCATCACTGAGCATATGACCACAAATACCACTGCTAGCAGAATGGATACTGCGGATGCATATTGAAGAGATTCTGCACACCCAATCGGAATATATAAGCACAAAATTTTGTTCTGAAAAATCACCCCCAATAAACTTTTATTGCTAATGGTGCATTTGATGCAAGATATAATATTGAAAAAGGGTCAAGTGCAATTTTGGTATATGAACTGTCCTAGAGGTGGACATGGGGCGGGGCAGGCTCGGGCCGGTGTTAGGTCCTATAATAAATTTTATACCAAAGTCAGTGTATAAATATGGAAAAGATAATTCAGAAAACGAATCCTCAATATACCCAAAATCAAGGAGATCAGCATTTTCAAAACCTAAGGAGAACAACACATATATACTCCGCCCCACCCCCAAAGCTAAATCTCTACTATAGTTGGGACTCACATATCTAAATCTCGAAGATAGCATAAACTTAACTTGGAAATTGCAACGCGATATATGAACAATTGTGCAATGAAATCAATCCGTTAACTCTAGATTTACCCGGTTAGGGTTAGATGACAGGGTATAAAAGTGGGCATATGGCATATACATGACAGGAAAAATTAGAAAATGATGGGATATTTTTCTCGGCATGTGGCTGACGATGTGCCAAGAATGTTGCAAACTGACGAGGGATTATCTGTTAGTCTTGGTGCATGCATGCTTTTCTCTATTTTCATTGAGTAATAGTGACATAATTTGTAAAGTTATGTATATAATGTGTCATTTATGCATATTTAGTATGAGTAAGACTACCCCACTTGACCGACTAGATAATTTGCCCAAATTAACACGTAATATAAGTCCCAGAATGTGCTTGAGTTCGAGGTAAACCAAATAAACCAGCCACTTTGTGACAAGTAGAGGTAGAAAGAGAAAAATGCACTAAAAAACATACCAACTCGGCGTAACAAGAGCATAGGAAGCATGACAAAGAGCACGACAAAGAGGAGAGAGTAAGCACGCGATGTCCACCAGTGCGTCCCAAACCACTCTTGCAGGATCCCTAAATGTGATTCATTCCCAGACAGGACATCACCTAAGCAAGTCCAAGTACAAAACATGATTAAATCTACAATTTTTTTAAAGCTTATCTCTAAACTCTATTCGTCATGACTGCATGGCTTATGACCCTGAAGCAAAATCAAAGTTGAAATTGAAGGGTGATATATAGTTTATTTTTTTCCTCTTAAAACCAACTATTATGGATGCATGATGAGAGAAACTACCAATTATAGTTTATTAAAAAGACAAGAGAACTGTGTTTTCTAATCTCTTCAATGAACCTTTTCCTTACTTAGGGATAGGAATGGGGTGGGTTTGTATCAAACCCTACCTGCCTCTCCACCTTAAAACTCCATACCCACCCCCAACCCTTCATGCACAGTGGATAAAACATTTTATACCCTACCCTACACCCTCCCCTATCCACAGGTTTATCCACCCACGCAGCAACTCGACTTCTTGTTTTCACAAGTTGACTTGTTGCATTCGTAAGTTCACTTGTTCTTCACTCAGATCTACTTGATCTTTACTTTTGTTAGTATTCTAGTTTAATAGTATTTTTTAATCAAAATACAAATAACAAAACTCCAAAATCAATTTTAATTATATCAAAATAAAGACAATAACTGTATTCAAATTATTTGATTTCAAACTTGTGCTAAAATTAAAGGGAAATGTTAAAAGTACAGTTATAGTCCAAATTATCATCAAAAGTTGACTTGTGTGTATATTATGGAAGGTCGGACAAGGCACACGATGGGTACAAAAATCATACCCACACCTTACCCGACCATCCACGGGCTTGAAAATTTCATATCTTCACCCTTCCCACACCCGCCCCTTACTCATCTCCACCAGGGTAGGGTGGTATCCACCAGTTTGGGTACAAATTGCCATTCCTATTCTTGGTTTTTAATGGACAATTTTTTTTTGTATAAATCACATGCATTTGATAATTATATTGATGTAACTAAATTCAATTTGAATTAAGTTAAATTCTTAATAGACAAAACTCACGTCTATATATTTAATGGACAATTTTGAGAGAAAAATAACTTCTCTCTTATCAGTAAATTCTTCAATTAAATAAATTTTAGAGTTTAAAATCTCTTTAACAAATATAAAATATAATTTTTACTATAAATACTAAGCTCCAAAAGAAAATATTTGTGCATAAGCATATATATATATATATAGATATATATATATATATATATATATATATATATAGAGAGAGAGAGAGAGACAGAGAGAGACAGAGACAGAGACAGAGACAGAGACATAAATTAAGGAAAAATAGATTATTGAAAACTTGTAGGTGTCAAATATAGTTTTAAGGTAACAAAATTTGACTAAAAATATCCAATTCAACTAGTGACCACAAACTTGCCAAAACCACATGTGAAGAGTATTTAATTCATTTATTCAAATAGACAGAAAAATGAGTACACACTTATATTCAAATCCAAAAAGTGGAAGCCAAGGACAATGGTGACATATTATAAAATTATAAAGCAAAAAAAAAAAAAAAAACAAAAATACAAAGGGACAAATTCCGAACAGACCCGCCGATCTAATAACCACAAATAAATAAATAAATAAACAAAACTCAAAGTACCCAAAAAAGGGAGAAACACTGAACAAGAAAACACCATTGTTGAATCAAATCAAAGAAACCCAAGAGAGGAATCTATTCAAATTTAAGGAAATTACCTAGTATGATCAAATAAATGATGAGGCAACCAAGGTTGGTGACCATAACACAAATCTGCAAAGCAAGAGACCCAGGCCGTCCAAAGGATTCCCCCATCAAACCACCATACGTGTCACACTCACCGGAATTTGTGTACCTTAGCATGAACTCCACCGTGACCTCCACCAGCAAAGCCACCACCACGACGGCGATGAACCCCGGAATTATTCCTAACACTTTCAAAGTCGCAGGAATGGACATGATTCCGGCACCAATCATGCCTGTTGACACATTAAAAACTGCACTTGTAAAGGATGCCCCACTTGAAATATTTTCATTTGCCTGCAATAGTGGAGCTACAGCTCCCACTTGTTTCTTCTCCAGCTTCATTTTTTGATTTTCCCTTTCCACAGAGAGATTTTTGAGGGTTCGTGTTGTTGTTTGCAGGTAAATATTTTTGTAGGATACAAATATTGTATTAAATATTGAGAGACAGATAAGAAGAACAATAATTGATGCGTGTGCGGTTTTGGACACCATCCAGAACTTCCTTGTAAAAGGAAGGGAAGGACATGACCTTTTGGGGATATAAAAGCAAAGGAAACTTTTAAGCGGGGGAGAAATACAATATGTTAGAAATGGTAATAATTTTTTTTTAAAATAAACAATATTTTTTTATAAAAAAAAATTAATAGTATAATAAAGATTTTTAGTGATATTTTTAAATTTTTTTAGTATATTTGTTAATATATCAATAAATAAAACTTTTATTATTATTATTATTATATTTAGATTAGTTGGAACGAAATTTCAGATTTTTTGTGATATTATACGCTTATCCAAACCCAAGTCCAACCCCAAGCCCAAGCGTTAGAAGGCCCAAGTCCAACCCCCAAAAAAAACTAAAAAAAGGAAAAAACTCTATTTTTTTTATACCATGTTATTGGATACTGCCCGATATCTAAGATTTCGTTTCGATTAATCCAAACCGATCACTATAGTGATTCTTTTTAAAGGACAGATCTCCCAACGAAAAATGCTAAACACCCCGACCATTCTAATTATAGGCTGCTTGCTTTGCTAGCAAAGCAACAACTCATTCTAACGTTAGCCATTCCGAGTTTGGCCGAAAACCCAAGCCCATACACAGGAAATCATTATTTTTTTTTGGTTCTTGATTTTGATATTCAGAGCTTCACTCTTATTAATCCGAATCGATCTGATTATTGGGGCTCCTATAAAGGAGAAAGTCTTCCAAAATAGTTTTTTCCGTTTCCAACAAGACTCGAACCAAAGCACTTGATTAAAGGACGCAAAATTCTTCCCACTACATTGACTAATCTTCGACATAAAACCATTATCTTACCAAATAAAACGGTCTCCATACTAAAATTCTTTCTTAAATACTCTTTCGAGTTATGGTTTAATCCTAAAATTACTTTTAAAAGTACGTTCAAACCATCGATTTTGTATTATTTTGATTAATTATAACATAAAAAGAATAAATTATAATTTATACTAAATATTTTAATATAAAAAAATCTTCAAAATTATATTAAAAAAAATAATATTGGTATTTCTGTCTCCCTTTAATAAAATTAAAATTAAAAAAGATGGTGCTTGTGTTATCACAGAACAGGCCACGATAGACCCACATGTCATTGTAACTTTTTCTCCCTTCTTTCCTTTATTAATTTTTTTTTTCTTTTTCGAATTATTATTTTCCTTTTTTTTTCTTCAACTTTTTTCTTTTTCTTTTTCTTCTTCTTCTTTTTCGAAACCGATCAAAAACAGAGACATCAGACTCTCAGAATATCGTCGAACAAAGGAAATGACGGATCAGGCTGGGAGAGGAGAAGAGTTTCTGAGACAAGCAGAGAAGAAGATCAACAGTTGGGGATTGTTCGGTTCCAAATATGAAGATGCCGCTGATTTGTATGATAAAGCCGCCAATTGCTTCAAACTCGCCAAATCTTGTACACACACACTTTCTCTCTCTCTCTCTCTCTCTCGACTTCGAATCGTGTACATGCATGATATTAGATGATCGCGTTACATGTATTGGTCATTTTTAGGGTTAACTATGTTCTCCTCTTTTCCGATCTAGTGCGTCATTTAATCTTCGATTCATTCATATCAAGCTATCAAATTTCTGGGTTTGATCGCAAAAATTTTGAATCTTATTGGCTCAATTTTTTTTTTTAATTTTTTAAGGGTGTGTCTGCATTTATTGAATTTTTTAGGATCAAAGTTGGGAGTTATTGGGAGACTGCGTTGTTGATTGTGTAGGGTATATAATTTTTTTTCCCCGAGAGGGGGATTGTGGGGTAGTAAAGAAAAACTGGGTTTTTATTGATTTGGACATGGGTTCTGAATATTCCCTTGCAATGCAGTAGAAGTTTTCAGCTTTTTAAAATTTGTTGGTGCAATTCTGGTGCTTCTTGTCATTTGAGTGTTGTTTTCTGCTAATTAACATTCTCAATTCCTGTGATTCTATTTTGCATTATTTTGTCTCTAAATATTGATTTGATTCTCTAATCAATTGATCACAATTTGATTTGGAAATTGGATAATTGCACCATGTCAACGGAAAATTACCTGCCTTTAGCATGAATTGCTGAAATGTGTAAATGGAATGGCAGGGGACCAAGCTGGTTCAACTTATGTAAAATTGGCAGGCTGTCATTTGAAGGTAATATCAAAGAAATACCTTTTGAACACCTTTATCGTATAAACTTAGGTTTCATATATAAATCCAATGATCCATATAAACAGTTGGATAGCAAACATGAAGCTGCTCAAGCATACGCCGATGCTGCTCATTGCTATAAGAAAACTACTATTAAAGGTATGCACATATTAGCTTGCGTGCATGACCTCATTAGGTTCAATATTGATCCTTTTTCTGCTTAGACGAAACCTTCCATCTACCCTATCATGACCAAATGAAAAATTGTTTTTGATAGTATTCTACTGCTGGTATTCTATATCCAAGGAGACACCAGCCAACTTCTTCTAGCCTTCTGCTCCACTGGAAATGATTTGGTTCACCACAAATCAATTCTAAGCTTGATCCTTAACTTGAATTTTCATTTTTGATGAGCAACTAGTATTCATTCACGTTGGTTTATATTCTGACAGTCTAATAGGCTACACTTGGCTGCTCGTTGTCTATGTGTGGTCTTTTCCCTTGAAATTGAGCTGTACTGCATCAAACCAGATCTATATTTAATCTCTACCAAGCATTGTTTCTTACATTCATCGTTTATCTTTGGGGTTATGTCAGACGCTATATCTTGCTTAGAGGAGTCGGTGAATTTGTTTTTGGATATTGGAAGGCTGAGTATGGCTGCAAGATATTACAAGGTATGATGACTATGGGGTTTATAGGGTTTTAGTTTTTTAGTCTTTGCAAACACCAAGTATGGTGGAGTTATAATGAGATTCTTGGTGGGTTAGATTGATTGCTGTCTGCTTTGAATTTGCTCTAACATAACTCTTATGTAAAACTAAATTTTAAAATCAGTGTCTTCTGTTGAGGATGGAAACTCAGTAGTAATTGTTTCCTCTTTCTTAGGTATATGTTTGTAAATTTTTGCTGCCTTAATCAACATTTTAATATCTGTAGTCTTCCATGCAGTTCTAAACTCTTTTAGTATTATATGATGTTTTGTATCCATTGATTCTTTTTTTTTTCTTTTTCAGAATGGAAATATTTTGTATAATTGATCCCCTTTATTTCTTTCATGAGAATGCTTATGTTAGGCTGCTAATGCTTCTAGGAAGTTGCTGAGCTATATGAGCAGGAGCAAAACTATGATCAGGCTATAGTTTATTATGAAAAGTCAGCTGAACTTTTCCAGGGTGAAGAAGTTACGACTTCTGCAAATCAGTGCATGCAAAAAGTGGCACAATTTGCTGCTCAATTGGAACAGTAAGTTTTTTCTCTGAGTATTCGATATCTCCTTTGTGAATACTTTGTGGTTAATGTCTGCTATAACTTATCCTGTTTTCAAACAAAAACAGTACTTAATATCTGCCACTCTCTGAAGGTTTCATTTCAGAATAATATCATATAGGGTTGTATAATTTCTAGCGTTCAATGATATTTGATAGCAGTAGCAGATTAAGTAGTAAAAAGTCTGACTGTTGGCGCATTAAGAGTGCGTTTAGTTGTGGAAAACAAGGGTGTTTTGCAGAAAATGTTTTCTAAGAAAATGAAACTGTGTTCCAAATACTCCAATTTTCAATTTTAGAAAATGAAAATTAGAAAATACTGTTTTCCAATTTATAAAGAGAAATAAAAAACAGCTTTAAGGTTGTTTTCTACTGTTTTCCATTATCAATAAACCCGTGTTTTCCAAAATTCTCTAAATTTTCTATTCTTTTCTTTAGAGATAGAAAACGTAAGAAAATTAGAGATGAAAAATTAGAGAACATTTTTCACAACTAATTGCACCCTAAATGTTCAGTGTCAAGTTTCAGAATATGGTTTAACTATTCAACTGATAATCAATAAAATCAGCAAGATAATATTTGTGCTCGCCGAATGTTGAAAACATGTTGTATAAGTTGTGCAGTCTACCAGCAGCCATGCTTTTTTCTTGTGAAGTCATGTTTTTCAGGTGGATATAAATTGAATTCTTGACCTCCTTTGTTGTGTTTGTCTTGGAGTGAATATTATACAAAGCATTTTGCATTTTTTTGGGGCCTTCTAGCAAATATAAATTTGATAATGAATGGATAAATATGTGGACCCCAAATTTTGAGAAGTTCTTTGAAATTTTTTCAGATATCCAAAGGCAATTGAGATTTTTGAAAACATAGCTCGGCAATCACTTACTAGTAACTTGCTGAAGTATGGAGTCAAGGGGCATCTACTGAATGCTGGCATATGCCAACTCTGTAGAGGTGATGTTGTTGCAATCACAAACTCTTTAGAACGTTATCTGGTATATCTTTGTCTCTTTCTTAGTGTTATCAACTATCATCCTTAATCTGATGGACTGTATGAATAAATGAAAGCTTTTTTGCTTTTGCAGGATCTGGATCCTACATTTTCAGGAACACGTGAATACAAATTTTTGGCTGTAAGTTGTAGCTTTAGACATCTTCACTCTTAGTTTTTAATTCAGTTGATAGGCTGTCAAATTTTCAACCAGATTTATTAGATCAGAACGGCTTTTTTTTTCCCTGGCACTTTGAGGTCCTTTTCAGCCTCTGAATGAAGAATGTTCTTTAACTGGAATCTCATTTCCTATGGCAGGATTTGGCTGCTGCAATTGATGAGGAAGATGTTGCAAAGTTTACCGATGTTGTCAAGGAATTCGATAGCATGACTCAGCTGGTACATCTCCCTTCTGCTTCTGAAAATATGAATTATGTGAATATGAATATTCTAATCAAGTTGCTCCTTTATTAGAGGATTGGTCATTAGAGCATTCAGATTTATGGTCAAATCTTGGCTGCAAAAAGGTTGATATGGACTGCTGATGCTCCTTTATTTGTCTGTTTGCCCCCCTAATGGTTTGCCAACAAATGAAGGTTAACTCTATGGATGATCATTTCATAAACCCTCTTAAATATGCATTTTTACTTCATAGTGAAGCATAGAAAGTATGAAAGTTAATTATCCAATCACAAGTGAACTGATGCAGAGACACCTTGTTTAACAACCAATTCCTCCAACGGTTTAAGTTTGTTGAATTGTTTTATTAGTCTAATAATGAACAACTACGATTTTGGGATTTCCATTCTTGGTTCTTAGATAACGAAGAGATCCAGTGGAATGCAGAAACAGCGCCATTTTCAATTAAGTGCTGCCTAAATTTCTTGGACACTATTTAAGATCATGGCCTCAATTTCTAAATGCAAGTTAATATGATCCTAAAATTTCCTGTTATTTTTGTTGTTGATCTACAATCAATTTTCCACTATCTCTTTTTTCCATACAATCTGTGCAAGATCAAATTGCTATGGAAACCTGGGTATTTTATTTTATTTTATTTTATTTTTGTAAATTATGTTGTGACCATTGAACGTATAATTTTTGCCCCTAATTGATGAATTTGTGGGTGATCTGCTTCGTAGGATGCTTGGAAAACAACCCTTCTGTTGAGGGTAAAGGAATCCCTGAAAGCCAAAGAACTAGAGGAGGATGATCTAACCTGAGCTTTCATCATCAGCTACGATTGTAGCTTCAGTACATCCTCATAGTTTCTCTGTACTATGTGCTTTTTCTTCAATTTATAGTTTGCTGCCCTGTGACACTCGCCATGGTTTGGTTCCGATCAGAGTCAGGCTTGCAATTGCCGTCTCTTGCTATCAAATAACCAGTGTTGATTGTGTTGGTAAATCGAGAAATGGAAATTGTTGACTAAAATGAACTGGCTTGTTTTGACTTTTGTTATCAACAGAAAGTTGATTTCTATTGATTTCCCTCACCATGTTTCTGTTATCCATTTATCCAAAATTTGTGCGCGTAGACCATTTTGGTTGATCAATAGTGTTAGTTTTAAAAAGCGCTTAAAAAGTCTGACTTTTAATTTTGGGGAAAAAATAATAAATTAAGGCCTTTAAATTATTTATTTTTTTATTGAAAATTTTAAAATTTTCAGGACATTGCTTAGCCCATGGCAAAAATCCTCAAGAAATTGAAGAGCCCAATGGTCGTAGAGCTGAGTCTCAGATTTCTCGACATTTCAGTGTCTTGGAAGACACTGCCAAATGGTGGGTCAGCTAGTCCTAGTATATTGAAACTCCTCAAACTGGGTTCTGCTAAATTCAGGCAGACCGCAGAGGAGAGAGACGAGGTGTAATTGACCCCCCCCCCCCCCGGGGGGGGTTTCTTGGAAAAATTGATTGGGTTTCTGTTTTGGAGACTTGCAAAGATTGGATGAGAATCCATTATACATGGCCTTGCTTGTTTGGATGGCTTGTGTTCGAGTGTTGGTCAATTCCGGATCAAGTCATGACCGGAATGTTAAAGCGCGCCATACCTAGTCAGTCTCACAGAAATACCTGGGTGGAAGTTAACAACCAAATCCTGAATCCTTTGTTTGCTCTCAAGTATTTTTACTGATCTCCTAAGCGGTTTCACCACCCAGTAATCTTCTGTACATGGTGGCCTGAAGACATATTTAGGTTGAGAAAGATTTATTCTAAGAATGGGATGCAGGAGAGCAGGAATTGGAATATGCTTTGCTGTAGCAATTGCTGCACCTGCAATTGGGATTTAATTTGCTTCAAGAAATGAGCATCAGATTATGGTTAATATACCAAAGCGGAGAGGTGTAATTGACTTTTGGAATATGTACCAAAAGAAAAAAAAAATTTGACTTTTGGAATGGTATTTCTGTGGCCTATCTCTCTCTTTTCTCTGGTTTTTGTGCTTTTGGGTGGACCACGGAAAGATGGGGATTTGGTAATATGTATGTTCATATTGCATCTTTATGAAAAACTGGGATGTTATAATGTAAAACCTAATGAAACAATGCGACTGAAGGGCAATGGGGGTTCTAGATTTGATCACAACAACCGATTTTTATGTGCCTTCCCTGGGAAGGCACTGCTATATATGAAAAGGAGGGATGTTAGAATTTCTTGTATTTTCCCTTGCGCCTTTCTGGATAGTTTACTTGGCAGCTGCCAAGACAATAAGACTGGGGGGGAGGCATTGGGATATAAGGGGACCCTTTTGTGTGGATTTGGCTTACTCAATTGTGGCTTTTGGAGAATACAATTGAGAAACAGATTTTAACCTGCCTGGCAACAGCTTTTGTTGGAGTAAGCCAGCTGTTTGTGATTGTGCATTATGTGTCATATGTTGTTGGTGTTCTCTAACGCGGGAATGTTATGATATTGTGGAGGATGAGTTTTACAGAAAAACAACGGATGTGATTGATCAACGGTTAGTTTCACATACGGTCTGCGAAGAAGGGACAGTGCAATATGCATCGGATCCAAGCTCTCCGGCTTGGAACAGCATGAGCCCCACCAAGATACCTCCGAGTCTTGTCATTTATGTCAAAATAGTCCAAAAAAGAGCTTCCCCATAGTAGAGGAAGAGTCTTCTAGATGAGGTAGGATGAAATCTGATTCTGGCATGTCTTTTTTTATTTTTGTTGGTAACTTAATCACTCGATATTTGGAGTTTTGTCCTGACTAATCTGGACCGAGAAGTCCGTCAGGCCTCAATTGAGAAATCCTCTCCCAACAATATTTTTTCCGTACCCAGTGAGAGTCGAACTTCTAATTTGGTTAAGAGACGAATATACGTTTTTCACTTACGCTAACATATGTTGGTTGATTCCGGCGTTTCTTTGATATTAACCATGTTTTTCTTGCGAATTATGTTACCAAGTCTTGTGTTTCATTGCGTGGTACATCGTTTTGTTTTTCTTTTAATCATATCCGTTCTCCTAAATTCATTACCATCAGTTATTTAATGTTGTGATCTCAGTCCAAGGAGATGGAGCGGCAGTCACAATTTTTTCTCCCCCAATTCTATGCTCCGGTTCAAATCTCGTGTGCCAAAAAAAAAAAAAAATATATATATATATATATATATATATATTACTGTTCTCAGAAAGTCAGGACAGACATCCTAGACCCATCAAATGCACCTAGTAGTGTATAATACTCCATCCAAAGAATTTATCGTGGCAATATGACCCACCAAGGCAGTCTCCCACGAGAAAACCAACTTCGCAACCATGAGTCCAGATGTCATACATTTGATACTTCATTAAATAAATTCATTTTAAATATGCCTACGATCGAGTGACAGAGATTATATGGCAATTCGCATCTTGACTAACTATAAGATGGTAGTTATTACTCAAAGTGAACCCTGATGATTACGCCAAGAGGAATCACAACGCTGACCGCTACCAACTATCTTTACCACCCCGCCCCAAAATAAAAAACGCTGTAGTGTGGGTGGGATTGCCAGCTTTTCAAGGCCACGGGATCCCATGGTTGGCTTTCAGAATATATGCTCTTGGTTACGATAGTTAATTTAATAAAAAGATGGTTAAATTTTTTAATCAAAATTTGAATTGAAATTTTAAAAATAAAAAAAAAATTATATTGAGAGGACTTTTATAAAAAAGGTCTAACAACAGATCGGAACGAATTAGTTAGAGTTTCCTGATCTCTGAAGAGATTCAAAAACTAGTTCCAAGACCAATTGTCATTCTAGGAGGCGGGTTTTAAATGAAGCTTTTGGCATATTCTAATTTAGGTATATTAAAACATAAAATATTTTTCCGCATGTAAAGTAGAGATTGTTCGTATAGCACATTAATTTCTGAACTGCAAAGTGATGTCAACTTTTCATCTGTTTTTTGCTGCATTGCGTATGGAGACCATCTAATTTTGCTAATGGAGTTGGTGATTTCCACTTGATTTCCACTTATCCAATTAGACTCATATTTTGGATTTTCATCAAAAGGGCATAGTACATATATGTGGGGGTAATGGACTCCTTTACTTGGGGGTGGCAACGTATGATGCATTAAATCATGTCCAAAGGTCATTACTGTGACCGAAATTTAGACGCTTCCATAATGCTTTGTAGTGGGATCATATGCATATTCCATTTTTGATGGTTCACCACACAATCATTGACTTGTTTATTTTGAAATTATGCTTACATACTACAAAAACCAATTCATGACTATGGCATTTTAAAGCTTTCCCCTACTAACTCTACCGTCACGATATATATAAATCCATGATTCTCTATTTTATCCGTTAACTTCTAATATATAATTTGTGATATCGTGCTTGAAATCTAGACTCGATTTATCATTTTCAACCTATTTCTATGAAGTATGTGCGGAGGTTAGCCAAATCCCACTTTATTGAAAAATTTTTAAAATAGAAATTAAGTTCTGTAATGACAGATAACCTGTGATCCTTTCTCCCTCTTTTTAAGATCATCCAATTCTGAGTTTTGCTCCGACTTTTGACTTATTGCCGTCCATGTATGTATTAGATGTCTGGAATAGATCTATGATGTGCTTGGTGATGTCAAAAGGTTTGAATGATTAATTGATTATGACTGTACCCAACCTCCGATGACGGCACAGAAAGGAATGCAAAGTGGATGACTTGGAGGAAAAACCAACAAATATGCACACTTAGTTGTTTAAATATTTGATTTGATTAGCAAAAGAAGGTTCCAATTTCCTTTTGTTTAACATGAAAGCAATTACTTAACAAGGTATGCCAACAAAGCTCATAGCCTCCTCTCATTGTGCTACCCAAGTTCTTTCTTCATTTGGATTAAAAAACTATTTTGCCATAGTTAATACTTATGACCTATGAAACACGCCCTCAAACATGAGAGCCAGGACAAGCCATGATGCCGCAACGTAGAGTTCTGTTATGCAATATTAGGTTGCATTGTCTTTAACGAGCTTGTTTGATACAAACAAGTGGACCCAACCACGGTTCAGGCTCACCCAAAATGAATTGGTCTGCTCGTTCAAAACCTAAATAAACTCGAACTCTAATTAACATTTTTTTTAATAATCAGTCGGTATTCAAAATTATATTCCGTTTAATTCAATTTGAATGTTGTCAAGTTTAATTTTGGAAAACTCTTCTAAACATATTCTTTTTTATTTTTAAATTTTCAAATCGAAATTAATTAAAAAATCTAATATTCTTATCTATTAATCCAACTCTCTGTTAATGACCCCTAATTAACAATGCGGATCAAGGCAGATCAGATTTATAAAGAATTCCTTGAGGGTTTCGATTTTTGGGGATTTGAATGAGATTTTGCCGGCTAAGAGGGGTGAATATTATCCTTACCCTTGATCCAAATAGTTCAAGTGTTTGGTCAAGCGGGTTCATGGCTGAACCGGGGTTGTAGCTAGGACTACCACTTCATTATATTTGTGAGTGGCAAATAACAATCGGCGCTTTTATTGCAGGACAAGGAGTATGGAGGACTTAAAAAAATCTTATTGGATGCTCTCATTCACAAAAGATGACGATAATAAGGTTGAAACTCAAAAGAAGCTAAGGGTTTTGATGATGCTGGATTACTAACTGCATTTTCAAAGACAAAATAGTGATCCTTCATCAAAATCTCCATTGGCCTTCCTTTAACCTTCGACCTTCAACCCTCATTATTGAACCAGCACCACATGCGACCTTGTCACAAGGCCACGTGTGAGTCCATAGCTCGAATCATTCAGATTGTGGATCATGAAAACCATGGAAGATCCCACGTTGTTTCATGCACCAACGTGCTCATTTATTGATTCTTGTTTGGTCGGTTAAAATGGCTAAGCTTAAGAAATCTTTTACTTCAAACTACTGATCTTGGATTGTCCCAAAGATTTTTTTTTTTTTATTTGGTTGGTTACACGAGATGGATTGTCCCAAGTTTGTGAAGCACGAGGATCTTGAAAGTCTTAATCTATTCTTTTTACGCTTATCTGTACACAGAAAAGTAAAGTTTATCTAGTTAAAGAATCTTTTTGGTCTTCAGATATTATCAGATTTTATTTTATTAATATTCTTGCCATTTGTTGAGTGCAATAATCGACATGTTTGGTAGGCCAAATGCTTCACATTCTGTGTTCTTTTTGATTCTGGGGGAGGGCCAAAAACCCAAATGGAACAGGGAAGGGTAAGAAGGATAACGAAAGCCAAAATTACACACGATTTTAGAATAAATTTTGGGAATTTCGAGAATTTGTAAACCTGAGTTGATGGAGGCATTAGTTTCCCTATAGTAGACGTGGTTTACATGAAAACCTACCAATTATATTATTATAGGTTTTGAATTATTGGTTTTGTTGAGCGAATATTACCAAATACAAGGATGATGAGGTAGTAACCATGATGATGATGGAACCCACTTTTGGCATTGCAAAATTATTGCTTCTCACTTTTGCAGCTCTGGATTTGGATGGCGCATGCAAGTGTTCAGGTGAGTGTGACACGAGTCAAGGAAAGCCATTGACCACCAACTCTGAGTCATTTGAAACATATTTGAGACATTTGAGATAATTCAAGCCTTCAGATCTTAATCAGACGGCAGACAATTGTGGGTTTTGGGTGTGTGGTGAAGAAAGGGAGTCAGATCAAAATTATCTGTCAACAACGAAGAGCAATGTTAAAGAGTGGTGGAGTTTATTTCTAGGAGAGGCCTATCCTAGGAGGGCAATATCTAATTTTGTCCATTTGTTATGAACCATGGACCCTCTTGGACTTTAAGGATGTGTATGAAAATATGGTATTTGATCTTAACAAGTTGATGCAATCACTACTGACGTTTGTATCGTAATAAGCAGTTTCTCTTCTCAATCTCATGAGGAAAAACACAATTTTTCCTTTTGTATTTCTTATTAGGTTTGTTGTCTCTTAATATAATATATTTTCCTACTAACCACTAGCATTGGTAAAGGGACCATGTTAGAAAGAGTTCAAAAGGGAAGAGAGAGAGAGAGAGAGAGAGAGAGAGAGAGAGAGAGAGAGAGAGAGAGAGAGAGAGAGAGAGAGAGAGAGAGAGAGAGAGAGAGAGAGAGAGAGAGAGAGAGAGAGAGTTCCTATTGATTCTCCTCTTGGGTAACTAGACTAACATAGTAAATGATATTTCACCTACCCAACTAGTTGAACTCTTTTGGCAAGAGACCTTTTTCTTTAAGTAACATCATATTACTGATTATGTTGGGGTTGTGTTGTCATTCATGACTAGGATGTCTAGACAAACCAACACCTTATTCCAAGATATTTTGTTTTCTTCATGTGTTCCAAGAAAAAGATTTTCTAATTAACTTATCATAGCAAGAAAAAAAAAATCAGAAAATTTCCCCCGAAATGAAGGGTGGGATTAGATGTTTGAAAATGTCACATTTCTTATCTTAGAAATTAAGAAATATATTATTTGAAATGCTGTCATGATCAATCTTTGTTATAATGCATAGTAAATATGAACATAATCTGATTGACATATCTACGGCTTACGTGTAGTAGATAAGTACAAGTTATAACCCAAAATCTAATGATCATGAGAAGGCTGATATAATACCAACTATTTTAGGTTCTTCGGCCAATGATACTCTATTTTCATAATTAGAGATCTCGAATTCGAATTCTTAAAATGATGAAAAAAATTTAAAAAAATAAATTTTTAAAATGAATCGGATAAAACTCGAATACTGACGGTGAAAATAAAAAGTAAGAAAGCTAATATAATCGCACACAACATTTATACACAAGAAATGTTAGACAAATTAAACAAAAGAAAAATCAAATAATCTAATATCTTATAAGCCACTTTATCTCAGTTTGTTATTTTTTATTTTTATTTGATTTTAAAAATATTTTAATGAACATTAAATTACAAAGGAAAAGAATAATTATATAAAAAGAAAATATTTAGAAGGTAATTTTTATTATTAAAGTAAATTTGACTCTGAAATGATCCTCATCTAATATCGTGTGGCGCACGCATTGACATATGTTTCCACCAACCCTCGGAAATGATCCTCATGTTTATTTTTCTTTATTTTGAACTTGGACTACATTTTATTTATTTATTGTTTCTCATCCTTAATTAATTTTTCGTAGATTACGTAAAAACTGAAGACTCTCTCTCTCTCTCTCTCCCCCCACGCAAGGGCAACCAAGAACGACATAAGTATAGTGTGTGGGGTCAAGATTAGGGGCTTGACCAATTCACCCTTCATCGTTCAAAGGCTTCTCGTGTGGGGTCCATAATCCTCTGTACACAGCCCCCACAATTCATAATTCTAAACCGTCCTTCCTTTGTTAGACCAACCGAAACTTGCCACGTTTCCTGACTAAAAACTACCCTCATCAACGTTTAAAATTCCCAAAAAGTCCCAAACTTTTCTCAACACTAAAATATTTGTTGACGGTAATGACCCTCTGCGTCTCTCTCCCTATATAAACCCCCCCAAATCCCCTTCTCTTTCCTTCATCGTTCCCCTCTCTTCCCCTTTCCTTTCATTTCCTTTCCTTTCTCTTAAAGCACACTCTCTCTCTCTCTCTCTCTCTCTCTCTCTCTCTCTCTCTCAGGCTCTCTTTGCTAGAACTGGCTAACTCTCAGGAAATACTGGAGGAAGACCAAAACAAAAGGGTGATACGCGCCCTATATGAAGCGTTAAACGCACGAGACGCAGAAACTGTTGCAAAGCTATTAGCTCCCGATTTGGAGTGGTGGTTCCATGGTCCGCCAACCCACCAGTTTTTGATGCGCTTGCTCACCGGTGCTTCATCCGACGACTCCTTTTCTTTCGACCCTCAATCCTTCGCTTCCTTCGGGTCAACCGTCCTCGTCGAGGGCTGCGATCAGAGTCGTTCCATTTCCTGGGTCCACGCTTGGACCGTCACTGATGGGGTAATAACCCAAGTCAGAGAATACTTCAACACTTCCCTCACTGTTACGCGCCTGGGTCACACCAACCAATTGAGAACCGCGACTGCACCCAACCATTGCCCATCTGTCTGGGAGAGTAGTCTCTCCAATCGGGTCGGGAAATCAGTTCCGGGTCTTGTCCTGGCGATATAAGAATCGGGTTCGGGTCGGGTTTGTCCCAAAATTGCAAACCAGGAGTATATTATATAATATATTGCAGAATAAAGAGCAGGGGATTATCGGTATTCTACCCTTGGAAGCTTCTGGGTTTTTGCTTATATGGGCTGACGTGGCGTGATCAGAGGTCTTGTCAGAAATGTGAGCCTCCTTAGACCCTGTTTGGGGGCTATCATTTACCTTTCTTTGTGGCTTTGTCTTTGGATTGTTTGCTTTCTGGATTGTTCCGTCTTAAGGTTTGGGTCATTTTCGATTGTGTGTGTGTTAGGTCATGGTAGCCATCATGGGGAGACCCTATGTGTTTGATGGTCCTACAATTGTATTGCCTTTATGGTTTCAAATAAATATGTGCTTTTGGGTGTTTCTCCTAATAATCTTCTTCTTCTTCTTCTTCATTTTTTTTTTTTTTTCATGTTGGAAGTTTCATCTGACAAACGTTCTCAGTCTTACAATTTCATATAGAATTCCTTTGAAGCATCGCTATCGACCCATCAATTTTGGTTCTTTCATTCAAGCTGTGCGAGTTCATGCATTGGACACTTACAGATGGGTGTGAATGTTTGTGGGGTTGCCTAAAAAATAATTGCGGGGTGGCGACAAATATATGTCGGAGAGTGTATTTTAGAGATTGTGGCTATACTGCAAGTAAATAATGAATTTCTTAAATTAAGTAATTATAAATTAATTAAAATGCATTTCAAATTAAATAAAAAATTTTAAACTATACTGAGATAGTCTAAACATGAATTAATCAATCTGATCTTTAACTAGTTTTTTCTAAGAAAATGGATACAATGGTGTCAAATATGGCTCAATTCACTTGATAAATGGATTTGGTAAAGCCAATTTTTTAATGTTTCTCGTAATATTCAGAGCAGATTAATCAAACGAATTCGAATACCGATTGATCTAGTAAAAAAAAAAAAAAGATGGGGACCTTCAAATCACCTTGATAATCATAGACATACATGGTTGCTGGCCTACTTGAATTATTGAACAAATATTGGCCAAGAAATTAAAGCATTAAAAAAAATGAAAAAATATTACACTAATATTTTTTTCATGATAAAAACGACTAAAATGGTATAAAGAGCTATCAACATTGCCCTTCTTGCCAACAGAAGAATATTTAGGATAGGGATTTGGAAGATGTAGATACGGAACTTCATTGATCTCCCTACATCTTTTCCTTTGCCCTTTCTCTTTTCTCCTTTCTATTTTCGATTGTTGGACAAGTGAAACCGACATGGTTTGTTTCCGGGATCGAAATTATTCCTTGAAGGAGCATATTCTTGTGTCTGTTTCTCCTATGTATGAGAGAGGGAGAGGGAGAGAGATTGAAAAGTTTATGCGGAAGACAATGATGTCTGTAGGAATATATCAAATCAACAATCAACTATTATCTCCACTACATATTGTGTATGGTATATTTCTTGAATTGTAATTCTAAATTTCAACATCCTTATCTTCTCATCAACTTATATGATAGAAATGAGAGAGAGAGAGAGAGAGAGAGAGAGAGAGAGAGAGAGAGGGGTATGTTCCCCCAATTTGGGATCAATGTTGGGAAATAGAAGAAAATCTATTCAAACGAATCATTTTCTATTCCCTAAACATTTAATTGTTCTTTTTTTCTCCATTTTCAATTGAATGATCAAATATGATTTAATTACTTTGAGGACTTGCTTTTATTCACCTTTGGTCTCTTTTTTTTCTTGTTCACAATGATATTCGAATCTGAACCTATTATAAAGGAAGAGGGATTGATAACACTTTTAATCTTAGTTTATTACTAAAAATATAATGAAAAAGTAAAAAAATTCTCTTTGGCATCTCATCTATTGAAGTTGAAGCACATGTTTCAAAATAAATATAATATATTGGGGGGGCCTAGACATAGAATATCTACCTTTTTGGTTTATTGGGTGCTTGGAATTCTATTCTAACCTAGTGGGATTTGCTTATGCACACTATAGTGCTGCCTTTTGCCTTTTACTTTTAGATAAATATTAATTATTTTATAAAAATAATATAATAATCATATTTTACAACAAAAATATAAAATAATCACATACGTAATCATTAATTATAAAATAAGTAATCTAAAAATTATAATTAAATAAATAAATAATTTATTTAATATAAAAAATATATATTTTTATAAATTTTAATTAATTTAACACATCAAAAATATTTTCAAAATAAGGGATCGTTAATGTTCTTGAAAAGTTTCCGTCCGATCAAGAATAACCAACCTGACTCTCTCTCTCTCTCTCTCTCTCTCTCTCTCTCTCTCTCTCTCTCTTATATCTGTGAACCCAAAAACCCAATTTGCAATCTGTGCTTATGAATTTGCTTGGATTCAGTATCTTCTCATTGACCGTAGCACTGTTTTGTGTCGTTAGAGTTCCACAAACCGAGTGTTTCACTTGGCCATGATCGCTCTTTTGTAATTTGCTTTGCCGAATCAAACTACACCATATTCTTTTTTAAATCTATTGATATTTCCAATTATGATCCGATTAATTTACTTTAAACATTGTCAAACCCAATTTAACGACAAAATTTATTAATATAATTTTTTTTATTTTTTTATTTTTAATAAAAAATTCATTTAAACGATCTAATACCTTTACTCACTAAACTGACTGTCTATTTGTGTCATACTACACCTATATTTCTTAAAACCACAAGACAATCGTAAAATATCAACGTAATATAAAATGGATTTTAATATTTATATAAATTTGATGGACTTATTAAGCGGTCTAAATGTTTCCATAAAAAAGGGGAATTAAAAAGAGAGTAAAGGCAAAAGATAATTTGAGGAAACTGGAATTTTTAGTGTAAAATTACTTTGTTTTCTTGAATTAAATTTTATAAATGTATAATTTTCATCTAAATACGAAATTGTTATACCTGAGACCAAAGCATACAAAAATGATTTAAACATGATTTTAAAAAGGTAGTACTGACTTGAAGTTGTCATTTAATCACTTTATATGAATCGATAATTTTTTTTTTGTTTATACAAAAATTTGAATCTCAATTACGGGATCGGGAGAGAAAAATTGTATTTATTAGACTATTTTATTATTTTTTTTTTTTGGTGGACTGTGCTGTTTTATTAACTACTCTAATCCTTCCCATTCCAAGAAGATGAAGAAACAAAAAAAAGAAAAAAGAAGAATGAAGAAGGAAAAAAATAATAATAATAATGAGAGAGAGAGTATAAGAAAAAGGGTAATAAGTGGAAATTGAAATTTTTACATGTTCATTAGTGGGCATTTGAAGCCCAATCCGGAAAAGAACAAAAGAAGGGGGATTGTCCAAAGGTTAAGACGATTAACCACCCAAATTGGGCATTAGGCTTGAGGGCTTGAAAGGGTCATCATTCTCTTTCCAATTTGCATGTTTCGTACATGAAAACGACAATAATTCCCAGAAATCACGAACAATGAAATCGAATCAGTCAAAGAAAGCCCAGAACCCAAACCTCAAAAACCATGAACATAACAGAAATTCCATACTCTTCCCCATCCCTTATCCAAAAATTTCTGGATAGTTCAAATTCTTTTATGGGAAAATCAATTCCAACGTCAACGACACTCCAAAACCTCGCAACCAAGGTTGCAGCATCAAAAAACTCGAGGGATCTTTCAAACCCACCCAAGTTATTCCCACGAAATCGCTGAGATCAGATCAGATAAAAAGGTCAAAAATGGAGGAAGAAGAGAGTTCTTCAGATAAAAACGGACAGCAACATGCCCATAAAAATTTGAAGTTGTCCCAAGTTGTTAATGATTGCGTGAAGAGATGGTTTCAGGACACTCTCAAAGAGGCTAAAGCTGGTGATTCTGCTATGCAGGTTTTGGTGGGTCAGATGTATTTTAGTGGTTATGGTGTTCCTAGAGACCCCCAAAAGGTTTTTCTCTTTAATGGGTTTACTTCTTTTTCTCCATTCAATTTGAAATTTTACCGGCTCTAACCTGAGTACATTTGGTATGTTTTGAAGGATTAATCTTGTATCTTAATTTCGTGTCAATTAATTTGCTAGGTTTTCCTTCTATCGAACGGAAAACTTTCTGGGGTTTCTAATTTGGTTCTAATTTTGGTCAATTTGAAATCATTTTATATGTTGTCTGCATTTGACTTTAAGTGCTGGTTCTTGTTATTCTCGAGATGTTTATAATCTGGGTCTAAATTCATCAATTTGAATACATTTGGTATGCATGTATGCCTTTTTTTTGACTTGTTTATCCATTTATGGCTTTGGGTGCTTGACTATTTCTCTAGAGATTGGTCACTTGTTCCTCTGAAACTCTTCTGGTGCTCAAAATTTGGGACCAATTCTCTTATTGATTTGGTATGCTTCAGTGTAGGGAAAAGCCAGGAATCTTTATCAGGAGTGTAGTATAATATGCATTTTGGGTTATAATTTCAAGAGGCAGGGTTTAATTTCTAGTGGGGGCAAATAATATTTGAGGTTATACATAAATATTTTGTAAAATTCCCCCCCCCGGGGGGGGGGGGGGGGTTAGCCACCTCTGTCCCTTAAGTGTTCTTTTATCTCCTAGAAATTGGTATTTCATGTTATCTAAATTGTGGTGGCAAATGTGGAATGGAGCAGCAGGGATATAAACTTTTTTGTCTGATGCTCATTGTGAGTTTGAATACATTTGGTATGCTGGTGTGCCTTCCCTAGATTTTTGTGTATTTCTTAATTGTGATGGGGTGGCAAATATGAGATTTGATCTTCTGCATTTGTAATTTTGTATTTTTTTTTTTTTTTTTTTTTTTTTGCAATTCCTTACGTGACATCTTTTCTGGCACAATTTCATTGGGAGGTCAGGGTCTGGCTTGGATAAGCAAAGCTTCAAAGAGCCGGTATTCAGCATTACATGTTGGCGATAAACATCCAGGTTTTTCTTTATGTCTTCTTCATTGGGCTGGACTTTTAATATATCATAGTTCTTATGATGCATTAATTGGCTTTCTATAGGTTACAATGCAAGTGACTCAGATTCAGATAAGTTAAAAGGACAACCCACAATCGCTAGTTGCAACTTTGATCATGGAAACAACAAAAAACCTGTGAGTTGAAATTACAAGTTTACTTCTGGCATTCCAAAGGTATGATTTTGTAGATACCGGAGCATATGTGATCCAATAATGGATCTCCTCATTCTTCTGATGTAGCAATAGTGCCATCAATTCCTTGCCGAAATAACAGTGATGACAATTTTTTAAGCAATAGGCCGCAATTATCACCTATGGCTTATGGATAGGAGGCAATGCATTTACATTTGTTTTCCTTTTCCATCAATAATGCAAGTTTTCCTGACCTTAATTTTTGACATGGAGCACGTAGTGGCAAAAAATTCAATATTTTTTTCCAACTCTTTTCACAATCTGATACAATTTGCCAACATTCATGGGATATTTACATTGTCATTCATGGAGGTCTCCATGTCCCAAAATAGCGGTGGAAAATGCATTCTGTACAGTTGTTCATTTTTGTGTGTTTGTGTTTTGGCCTAACCTATGGGTGGGTGTCAATTCTCTGATTTGCATTGCTGATGTATTTGTTGTTAATGGAGTATGAGAAGCCTTGTATAATCTGTTGGCATGCAATAACAAACAAAGGCAAAATCTTTGCCCCATTGCAGCCCTCTTTTTTTTTTCAAATTTTTTCAGTGTTCTGTGAAAACAGAAGTTCTTGGTTGACTGAGATATGCTAGCCTAGGAGTAGTAGATTTTGATGTTCCTTTACATGTCTGGAGCACTGAACCCTTCCTAATTTTCCCATGAACTCATGGCTTGTAGTGAGGTTTTCCTTGCCACGGGGTTAGCAAGTTGTTATTCAACCTGTACGAATAAATTGGGGAGATTCAAAGTTATTGGCCATTTCTATTTGATTATTGCTTCCATTTTTTCATTGATTCTCTATTTCTTTCGGTTTTTCTAGATTTTGTTCTACCCATAAACTATGATGATTAATGAGGTAAGAAAATGCATTATATGCTTGTTTTCATCATATGCTAGATTGAGCTGATTTTACTAAATTCTTTGTTTGCAGTCTCGTAGGAATATGCTCTCCATCCTCCTGCTGACCCCATGACCAGGTCTCTCTACAATCTTCATCAATTAATTACCTGTTGGTTTTGTATACTTAAACATCGCTTGTCTTTCAATTTTTTAATTTCTCTGCTTTCTTAGCCCAATTTTGACATGTAATTATACTGAGATTTTGCTTGTACTACTAACCTTTTTTTCTGGAAAATTTTTGTTTGCTTGTTGCCGTATTTGAATAAAGAAAATTTTGCCCTCACACTTTAATGTAACCCATATGGGAAACACGATTTCTTGTGCTATTTCAAGCTATAGTACAATTACATAGATATATCTCTCTTGCATTTGCAAAATGTTTGTCTTACGTTTTAGTCAAGTTACACAGAACAATCAATCTATCAGCTTCACACATGGTAGGTTACAGCTACTACTTGGCAATGAATAGATGGAGCTTTCAAATCTTCAAAAACCTAAAATCTTTGTTTTCTAGGAGGATGTTTACGCATCCTTGATTTCAGCTATGCTGTTGAGGCATGTCCATGTTAGCATCTATTTTGTCTGCCTCCCACTTAGTTACATAGCTTAGCCTGTAGAATGGTTTTACCGCCTTCACGCTGGTCCCTTCTCCATTCCCATGGCTTCTCAGGGTTAGAAGATGCCCACAAGCCAATCCTCTTTGATCTAGCCTCCCTTTCCCACTATGGTCATTTACAGAAGAGAACCAGAACAAGTGAATATCCGCACTGGATTAATGCAAGGGGCTATACCATTTAAGTCATCTTACCCTCTCTAGTTCTGGCCGTTGATCGTATGCGGTATAGTGCCATGCTAACCCTTTCTTAAGCATCAATTCCTGAGGAAGACAGATTGATTGATTAATAGGAATTCTTAACCAGTGCTTTGAACAAAAGGTTAAGACACCAAGATACCTGTACAAACATGCCATTGCAGTACACATCTCCTACATATCGGCCATAGCGATCCTCAGTATAGACAAAAATTCTAAGGCATTTTCCTTGAACAATGTTAGTTAGCTCCTCCTTTGCCTCCTTCCCATACGGCATCGCACTCTCTGGTGCATCTATTCCCCTGAGTCGAATCCGATATTTTCGAGCAAGAACTTCCTCATTGCCTGGGATGTTTATTACCCTTTTAACAAGACGACAATTTACAAATATCAAGCTACAAATATCAAGCGGTGAAATTTAAGCATGTAACAGCAATCAAAATGAGGATTTACGTACCTGTATCCTAAATCACTAATCTTCTTCTGGAGTGCATTTACCTCTGCATAATTCTTCTCAGCTCGAGCTTTCGATATCTGAACAGCTGCAAGTTGCACTTCTGTGGGAACAGACGATGACTCGCGGGGATCAACAGTGCTCACATAAACTGTTATAGTATCCCCATCAGCAACTGCTCTTCCATCCACCTAGTTTAGGACCAAAATGATCTTTCATTTAGATTTAGACACTACACTCACTCATAGGATTTATTGAGATGTAAGTTCAAGAGTGAGGTGTTTTTAACTGGTATCGTCTGCAATTCATATTGTGCTCCTTGAGGCAAGGATGTTGGGACCCCAATTGAGACTGGAACCAACGTGTGAGGAAGTGGGAGGCCATAGAAGGCCAGCAAACCCTGTTCTTCCAAAGCAAGAAACCGAGGTCTGAGGAGCCAACTCAATAACAAGCAGATAAGGGTAGAATTGCTTTTCTTTTTAGTACCTCAACATCTGCCTTCTGGTGTCTCTTCAAGGTCTCAATTACAAGTCTTGCTGCTTCTTCTGCTGTTCTTGGAGGTGGTTTTGCCTCTTTCCATGCCTCTAACAGTTTTCCATACCTTTATGATCAAAACTCAAAAATTAGGGTCAATTACCATTCAATGGACAAAGAAGCTAAAAATCACTTTAAAACTTTTGAAAGTTAGAAAGGGGGGATAGTGCTTGAAAACACTTACAATAACTCGAGTTCAACGCAAATATATCTCAAAATATGGAATGTAAATCAAATCTATATTTGAATTGAAATTGAGATACTTATGCAAGTTTTTCGATCCTAATCAGATGGATTCTCAACTTGGGTTGGGATGGATTCTCAACTTTGGTTGGAGCTAAGATTAGCTCGAATTCAAGTGAATTAGTTGCCTGTTTCTTTAAAATGCATAAATTAAGCAAGCAAGCTACGCTCGAACTCGATTTGTATATGTGCAAAGTTGGACTTGAGCAACTTATTACTTGACTCCACTTTAATGAAGAAATTATAGTTAAAGAGTAATGTTACGTGAATCAAATAAACAATTTATTAACATAACAGTAAAGAATTAGAAACTTTACAAGTTGAATAGTTTTAAATCCATCAAAATAGCTTTCTAATCATGGGAAAAAAATTAAAATCATATTATGGTAGACTGTAATATAAAATTTAGTTTATTTAATTCATCATTTGATCCATATAGCCACACCCGATGTATAGGAATTTAACTTTGTTAGAGTCCTACATTAAAATTTGTGCACAACATAAATATTCGTACCAATTAGCTTGAGCCTTCTTGGAGGAGACCACATGCTGACTTAGTCCATCAGGGACCTTAAGAAACAGGGGGATAGAATTAGAACATTTAACCAAAATTGGTGGAGCAAATTCAAATTCCCAGATCCCCATTTAGCTAAAACAACGTCGAATGGCATAGCCAAAATGAAAACCAATCAATTTAAATTAGTGGGTCGATTCAAATTCAGACCAGCAATCAAAAGGTTTAATAAGTATTTAAGAATGTTTAACATACGAAATAGTACCTGGGAGGTGATCTCAAAGTGAAACAGATCACGGGCAAGGGCGGAGACGCCGACGGTGGCGGCAGAGAAGCCGTGAGGGCCTAAAGCATCCGATTCCGGAGCTGTTGAGGGCTTGCAGCACAGCCCATATAGGAATCTCAGAGCATTTCCCATCCTTAAGAAATGAATTAATGGGTGCGGAATAAGGGTACTGAGGTCTGCAAGGAAGACTTTTGTATGAGAGAGAGAGAGAGAGAGAGAGAGAGAGAGAGAGAGAGAGAGAGAGAGGGAAGGAGAGGAACGCGTGGGGGCTTGTGATTGGTTAAGATATAGTTACTTTTGTGACTTTTCGGTATGAAGATTTGATTGGTCGAACGATAACGTTGTGCAGTCTATTCCATTGCGGGCATGTCTTTCTGGCTTTGCCTGGCGGATCAAGTAGTATAGGAGAAATTAAAATCTGTGCTTGTAACCAACGCGTAGTTGGTATCTTGGACATTGTTACTAAATCCTTTGTATACGGCTAAAATAGATTATGAAATTTTTTACTTCAAATATTTAATTCGATACAAATTAAATTTAATTAAAATTGATATCTTTATTTTTTACGAATTTAATTTAAAAATTTAGTCAATTATTAAATGATTATCAAATGACGATGTTTTAAAAAAAAAAGTTTAGCATTGATAATTATTTTTTCAATAGTGCATAGCATAAAAACGTGACATAAAAGATTAGATTTTCTTTTGAAAATGCATAAGATATTAGTTTAAAAATATTTATAAAATCAAAAATAATTTAAAATAATTATGCTGGCACACAAAATGGATGGCCAAGATTTTGTAGAGAAAATGACAAACTTTTAAAATTACATATTAGTAATTAAATTAGGATAAATTCCTTTAGGGCTAAAATTCTGCAAAAAATCATTTTTCTTTTTATAAAAGAGCAACCCTTTTATATCTTTTGCAAACAATATATACACACACAAGCGCGCGCGCGTACCCTTTTTTCTCAAAAATTATTTATTCAAAACAATACTCCTTTTTTAAATTAAAAAAAAAATCCAGAAATCCCATATGCCGTAAAATATTTCAGTAAATTAATAAGATTAAAGTTTTAATCTATATTATACCAGAATTGGAGGTAAAGAAATTCTCTTTTAGTAAAATTTCACCCGAAAGAATACTAAACTGACATGAAGGGTTAGGTTATTACCCAAAAAAAAATGCAGTTAAGAGACCTTATCACATGGAAAACTTTTGAAAGAAGATATAATATGTAAGGGTTGAATCACAGATGACTTAAATCTGGGGCCCTGGCATTGCTATCATCACGTACGTACTGAAATTCAAGTAAAATTTAATCATTCAGTCGTGCACGCGCATGAACCAAACAGTCCTTGGTGAAGATAGAGATAGAGAACCATAGAGCAAACTCCAAACCAGATTTTGGAAAACAAGTCAACATCAATGGCCACTTCTCAAACTAAGACTAGTGTTGATGAAGTTGATCATGATCAGACATCAATGGCCACTTCTCGAACTATGACTAGTGTTGATGAAGTTGATCATGATCAGACATCAATGGCCATTTCTCAACCTAAGACTAGTGTTGATGAAGTTGATCTGGATCAGACAAAGAGCTCAATAGCCAAATTGCCAAAAGAAAAATGGTGGGCAGACACACATCTTCTCCAATTCAAAGGCTTCTGGCTAATGCCTGAGCTTGTCAAAGCTGTTGAAGCCATAGAAACTCAATTCAATCCTCTTTCCACGGACATAATCCTTGCCTCTTTTCCCAAATCGGGCACGACTTGGCTTAAAGCTCTCACCTTTTCCATCCTCAGTCTGTCAAACTCATCAAACCAGTTGGTTCTCACTCAAAAAAACCCACACGAAATCATTCCTTTTCTTGAAATGGAGACTTTTGGAGAAAACCCATCTCGGACAGTCGACGACTTAACCTCTCCAAGAATTTTCAACACTCATCTGCCATATCCTCTATTGTCTGAGAAAATCAAAGCCTCCGGTTGTCGGATCATTTACATACGTAGAAACCCAGCAGACACATTTGTTTCTTTATGGCATTTCTACAACAAAATGTTTGGTACTCAAGTGTCTCTGGAACAAGCTTTTGATGAGTTTTGCAGAGGTTTTGTCCCCGGAGGTCCTTTTTCTGAACACGTTTTGGGGTATTGGCAAGAAAAAGACAAGAAGAACGTGTTTCTTCTCAAGTACGAAGGGCTAAAAAAAGACCCAACTGAGATTGTGGGGAAACTAGCTGATTTCTTGGGTTGTTCATTGAATTTTAAGGAGATTCAGGAAGTTGTGTCAAAGTGCAGTTTTGAGAATCTAAGGATGTCGAATGGAAATAGAGATGAAGCTGATGGTAATATTCATTGGACTGGTGTGAGCTTTGATAGTTTTTTCAGGCGAGGAGCTGTTGGTGATTCTAAGAACTATTTGACAGCTGAGATGGAGCAAAAGCTTGACTTGATCACAAATCAGATGTGGGATTCGGAGGGTTTGATCAAACCCAGTAGTTAGAGTTCAAGTCTTCTTGAACTTTTGGAATAATCAGGACGATCTTGGACTATTCTCTCCTACATTAAGTCCAATTCCTTCTTTCTTTATCTTTCTTATTGTTCTCAGTTCTTAACATCATTTTGTTATCTTTTCCTTTTCCTTTTTACTTCAATAAAGTCCGTTCTTATGATAATTTCTTGCAAATTGCGAATATCTAAAACAAAACTCCTTAGGTATAAACAATAAATTACAAATCGATGTATCAAATATATGCACACGATAACGTTTGTAAACTCACCACAAGTAGGTTTGATTTCTCAGAAGTTTGAAGACAATGAAAAGGCTATTTACTTTTGCATGTTTAGGGTATATTAATTTTAGAAAATTTTTATGATTCTGGTTCTGATATTTAGATTAGTAGTTGTTAAATAATAATTAAAATAAAGTGTAGTTAAGATTTATATTAATCACCGGATCCAAGAAAAAAAAAATTGTACAATTTTGTCGGTTCATTCATTCATATGCAATGAAAACGACGAAAAGGACCCCAGCCCAGCTATTGCCTTAAGCACTTGGGTTGTCCCTTTAAAGAAAGAAAAAATCATGAAAACATAAAAAGATTAGAACACTAAATCTAAAAAAAAAAAAAAAAAAAACCCTTAAAGTTTTTTCTATTCAGACATCTCTGGGCAAAGATGCATAAGCACTTGTCTTGATATTAAAAATGTAGTAATAGTAAAAGAAATTTCCATCCTCATCAGGTTTAACCTCTGCAGTAAATATATTTTATTATATTTTTTTTGAAAAAAGAAATCTTATACTTTTATTAAAAAATATTTATATAGATTAATAAATTTTATAAATCAAATAAAATGTATAAAAAGCTATGCAAGTTTGAGACCATCAAAGTCAAGCATTGGATGATTGATAGGTTAATCAGAATTCCCTAAGCATAGGGAAAGTGAATGGGTATGGAAAGTGTGGAAAAGAAGTACAAGATGTGAGTCGAAGGAAGAGTCCTTTCTGAGTAGACAGAAAGTGAATTGCCCAGCAGACGAGCAAAGCATCTAATTCTTCACTTACTCTCCTCTATATACATCTATAGCCGACACAAAGGGACGTCTTAATAACCACGACCTATTCTTTCGATTTCATGATTCAAATTCAAATTCTTGATATAACACAACTAAAAGATACGTCATCAGTAACAAAAATTTTCATCACCAAAAATAATAAATCCTTTGTTATAGGATATTAACAACGAATTGTTTTTAAGTCACTGAAAACCATATCACTAAATATCAACGATGAAATACTATCTATCGCTAAATATCAATGACATATCAGTGACAAAAAAAATCCGTTACTAAATTAGTCGCCACGACTAAAAGAAAATATGAAAAAGAAATGAACGACTAACTATTTTTTTGGCTCTCAAGCGAATGTATGCACCTTCACGCACTCCCGCGCCCCCGCGCCCCCGCACCCTCTTGCTTTAATATGCATAAAATTCCCTCGACCGCCTTGGGTGAGTTTTGACCCTGCGCACAAATAAAATCATAGGAAGACTACAACAACCTTTTTTGTTATTTTTATCTCATTTTTCCAATAATAATAAAATAATTTAAAATGATAATTTATTATAAAATAATAAAATTTTAGTTTAAAATAAAATATTAAAAAATTTAAAATAATATTATTCTTCTGTAAAATAAAATAAAAAAAGGACAATAATTATTAAATAAAAAATTAAAATTAAAAAATTAAAAAAAATTCGTCGCTAATCCGTCACTAAAATTTTTGTCGATAATACGTCACCAAAATTTATGTCACTAATCTTTTTTACCCTTCATTACTGTACTGACGGATTAGTGACGAAAATTTTCGTTGATAATCCGTTGTTAATAGATTTACAGAAATTTTCTTTTATTGTGAACCACTACGCAACGAATTAGCGAAAGAAATATTTTCGTTGTTAATCCGTCATTGATCTCTCGATATTCGGTCCGATATTAATCCGTTACTATTATCGATGAATTTTTTTCAGCCTTGCTGCTACTAAATTACTATTAACTATAATTATATGTTTTGGGTTTGCCTTATTTTATTACTTTTATTTGCTATGTTTGTGAAAAATTATTGATTTAATATCTGAAAATAGGTTGTGGAGCTCAAGGTGGGTTTGCACTGTGATGAATGCATAAACAAAATACTCTAGGCTATCAAACAGATTGAAGGTAATCTCTCTCTCTCTCTCCCTTGCGGCAGGGGGTGGGAAGAACCATATTTGGGAAAAAAATTTTAATATTTTTTAACAATATTTTAATGAGTCTTACTCACAAAGTATTTTTTTTCCTAAAAATTACAAACCATGTCATTTTCCATCTTTACCCCTTGATGTTGCATTTCGCCCCTCTGATATAAATTTTTAAATTTACCCCATCGAGGGGCATCTAATTTCTCAACTAGCAATGTTATTATTAATATAAAGCTTGGACCGGACATTTTATGAAATTTTCATGTGTGCAGATATCGAGAGTTATAAGGTAGATAGGCAGCTAAACAAGGTGACAGTGACAGGGAATGTAACTAATGAAGAAGTGATGAGAGTTACAAGAAAAATTGGAAAGACAGCTTCCAACTGGGATATTTCAGATGGGGAGTGAGTGAAAAGTTTTGTCTCTGCAAATGCTTGGATTTGTGAGAAAGTTCTTTGGATGGGTGATTCCTCATGCTGGGGCTGTGAAAATGTAAATCTTCTTGACTTCTGACACAGTTTTGCTTAGCTTATATAGTGCATCGTGTCTTAGTATTCTTCAAAGCTTTGCCTTTGAAGTGGTTAGAAATATGGAGGGCACACTCCAAAAGGCCCGCAGAGGTAGATGTAGAGAGCTCAACCAAAAGTATTGAGACTACGTTGTGCCAGTCTCTGTCTTATTTGAAAAGTCAGGTTGAATTCAACCTCAAGCAATAACTAATCTTATTTAACATAAAAGTTTGAAATTTTCTATTTTTGTTATATGCATTTTTCTTTTTTTTTACCTAACCACCGTGTTATCGGATTAATTTAATTAAGTATCATAAGATTCAATTTCTCCATTCTTAAGACTCGAATACAAGATCTTAATTAAAAAAATATAGTGTCCGTTCACTAAATTTATAGAAAGTTGGTATTTATATATATATATATATATATATTTTCACCGATTAATATTTAGAATTTGTTTAATTAATCTGATCCGAGTACTATTAGACTTATTAAGATATTAGATTTCTCAAATCTCATTTCTCCATTCTCATAACTCGAACCTTAGATCTATGGTTAAGGGAGTACGGTAGTATCCTACAGCTATATTCATAGAATTTTGGTTTATATCACATGTATTAATATATGAAAGGATGGCAACTAAATGGTAGTGACCGTAAATTTTGATCATTCAAAATTTTACTAATTAAAAAAAATTTTAAAATATGGGATGATTCACTCTTTGTTCTACCATATGTTTAGAATAGTTGAAGACCCATGAAATGTATATCTATGAAGAAAATATATTCCACATGATGCTAAATACAATTTTTATTAATTTCTAAATAATTACTTATTTGTCAGGTTTGACTATATTTTTAATCTCGTACATTCTTGGTAACGAGATGGAGCTCCACCTTGGATCCTAATCCTTTCACGTGCCCAAAAAGAAATCCGTTCCATAAAAAACATATTGACTATATCTCACTTGTTTTGTTCCGAGACAAAAGTATAATTTGGAACTATATTATAAATTACTAAGTAAAGAATTTTATGTAAATGCCTTTTTTTCATAACTAAATAATTTCTAAAATTATATTATCATCGATCAGATTCAATATTAAACCTAATTTAAAAAAAAAAATTTCCGATTTTCAAATTTCAAATCAAAACTTAATTAAAAAATCTAATATTTTTATGTCCCGATCATTATCTACTCTAATAGAGTATCCACGATTAGATATTTTAATTTTATGTATTTTGTATATAATAAAAATAAATATAAAAAGTTTTATATATTAAAATTTAATCCTGAATTAATTCGAATTTATTTTACTGTCATTGTCAAATATTAATAATGGGGGTGGGGGGGGGAATCTTATAATCAATGTATTCGATGTGGGTCCACTAACTCATTAGGCCCAAAATTCCGGATAAAGCCCAAAAAGTTGTAGACAAGCGTTCCACTTTCACCATCATCAAAGGGATAAGATCGAAGAGCTATGTTCAAATGTACCCACTTCCACACCACACTCCATGCACCCCAGTTCATGAACACAAGAACATCGCATTGCCATGCCCATTTTTGCCCCAAATATTCCGATTTCCGAGAAAAAAAAACACTTTCTCATTGTTATTACTTTTTTCTAATCTACAGAAATCTACAAACGACGACGAAATTATTATGGAATTCAAAACACTCTCTGTACAAAACAAGAATTACATAAAACCCTCAATTTTCTTCCTCTCTCTCTCTCTCTCTCTCTCTCTCTCTCTCTCTCTCTACCTTGGTTGGTGAATGTGACGAGGATTGACTTTCAGCTTCACAATCTTCGGAGCTTTCTCGCTATACTTCGGGCTCTCTGCAAATCCATTCGATTTCTTCCACTTAAGCGCAGCAATCGAGATCAGTTCTCGGTTTTTCTCTCTCACCTCCTCCTCTTCTTTTTCCTCCTCTGCAAAACAAACGTTGTATAAGAGAGAAATCAATTTGAATTTAGAGAGAAGCAAGAACAAATTTGATGAGTTAAATTACGTTTGGTGTCATCCTCCTCCTCGTAGTCGAAGAAGAAAGAATCGAGGCCGGGGAAGAGGGCAGGATCGTCATTTTCGGGATCGTGGAAGCACTCCCGAAGCCAGTAATCGCGAAACCAAGGAGATGACTGAACTAGTTCCCACCACTGATCGGAGAAATCCTCCACCGTCCGATACGCCATCGGCACGAACAACGGAGCGTCCGGATTTAACGACGATCGCGAAATCACGTCCATCACTCTCACTCTCAGACAATCTCGATAAGCTTCTCGTTGATAATTCATTCTTTAACATTAGTCCTCTATTTATATAAATAGGGATTCTGCTTGGGCTCAATGTTTGGATAAATTTACGGAAATGCCATCCTTCTGCGTTTGTTGTGGCGCGTGCGGCGCATTGTTTCATAAACCGCACCGGCCCCTGTGGCATAGCACGTGGTTTCCTTCTTTTAGTGCCCCTAGATATTTTCGTGGCTCAACGGTCGGCTAAGCTTGAGCTGAGCTTCCATAACCCTCATTGGCTTGGCTCCTATATCGTAAGTTTCGTTTTCATATATTTGATTAATTACTTTTACTTTTTTATTTTTATGTTAAATAAATTAAACAAATTATTAACCAAATTTTAGTAAGCATTTCTTGTTAATATTTATTAATAAATCTTTAATTAAATTATCAATATATTTAATTATTTTAAATAATTATTTAATTTTAAATTCATAAAATGCAATTTAAGTGTAATGCTTGGGGCAAAGCCACAAAGCCTAGCTGATGTGGAGTGCGTAATGGCGATAATGTTACCGGCTTAACATGACACATCTCCACGTTGTCCCTATCCATTTGTCCACGTGGTTACATAACACGTCATCGTTCTCATCTCTTTCCTGACAAGGCTGTCAGTTTAGATAATAAGGTCATTTACATTTGTCCAGAATATGAAAATATATTTAACTTAGTTATCATGCATGAATTTTCTCAAAAGATTATAGTATTTTGTAGGCAGAGAAATGATAATATTTTTTCTTAGTTTATAATATTTTTTAATAAAAGTGAAATTTAATTTCAGTAGGTATATGATAAATTATCTATAGAAGATATTAAAATTTTATTATATTAATGCAGTAAAAGGCCTATAGACACTGTGCTCAACTTTTTCAATGGGTAATTTTATAAATTTGGTAGAGAAATATTTGGGCTCTTTTGAGTAGGCACAGATTGAAGGGAAGAAAGCATGCAAAATTCTTCTGTTTTTATCAAGAATGGGATCCTCTTTTTCTATTTAAAGCACTACCAATTTCCATTTTTCTCTGATTTCTACCAAATGAAATGGTATTTTAATTAGGTCTCATCCCATTTTGCTTAGGTGCAGAGGTAACATGATGAGCTACTAACTAGCCATTTGAAGAAAACCCTTTTGGGTAATTAAAATATTTTACCTTTTGTCATGTAAAACTTTAGCCAAATTAATAGAGTGAGAGTTTTTAAACACCACTTTTTTTTTTGGTAATTGTCATGAATATCTAAAAATATAACTATCAATTTGAGTCGCTGTAAAACCTAATTAAGGAGCTGATTCTCTATTTTTCATTTTAAAATTTTAAAATCGAGATTATTTAAGAAAGTTTAGTTTCTTGTCATTAAATCCATTATTTCATGGTTTTAACCACCACTTATGACTGATGATCTGTGTGGCTAAGTTTTAACCTTCCATTGGTTGATTCCCATTGACATATCTCCAAATCATCTGCTATGGAACTTTTTTTTTTTCCCTCTTCTACGTCGTTGCTATTCCTTTTCCCTGCTTTTGTAAGTATTAGCTATTAATTAAACTATCAAGAAAAAAATCAATTTAGTAGGGCCAACGTCGGATGAAATGGAAATGTAGTTTTTAGCTTCTATCAAATGAAACCAGTGACAGCGTCCTTGATTTGATTATTCAGGGCCTTTCCTGCTTGTAGAGTCTGTGCCTTTGATCCTCCATCAACTGCATTTGTCTCCAAATTGAGGGTATTGTGTCTTTCCCCCTTTTTTTATTACATGAGATTTGAATCCGGATTATAGGATCAAAAGAGAGGTTATAACTACTAGTCTGTTCCCTTGGGGACTGTCGTGTCTTTCCGATCTCTTCACACCTGGTGTATTCAACAAGGTGACCGAACTAACAACAAAGTTGAAGATCTTGACAAAACCTTTCCAACTTTAAGTGCTCACCTCTAGAGATGAAAAAATATGGTTTTGTTATATCTTAATCTTCTCAACATCGCTTAGATTCTCATTAAAAATAATGAATGGAGATGAATGTTTGAAGCATGAGGAACAAGTTGAAAAGTACAATATAGGAGAATACAGTTGTTGGTATTTATCTTCTAAACTGTATGTTTGATCAATTTTAGATTTATGAAAACACTTGTTGGTCTGCCAAGAAAATCTAGATATCTTATTGTTTTCACCTTTTTACCTTTTATTATCCTACATTTTCGGTTTGATAATATTAAGTTCATCCCCTTTAACCCAATGACCTTCATTTGATTAATTACTTAGAATAGAAATAAATGTTCTGCTGAACCAATGTCCTAGGATGATTTGGAAAAATGGGATTACAGCAACCAGGGTGCGTTCTTCAAAAGAGCAAAAATATATACAATTCTTTCCATTTTTTTGCGAGTTCTTAGGACCTATAGTGCAGGAACTGTGAACATATGTAAATTGCAAACCGAATACTCCTAACTGACAAGATCATATATAAGGCCAACCACCTATCTCTCTATCTCTCTCACTCACTCTCTCTCTCTCTCTCTCTCTCGTCTGTAGTTTGGCCTCCACATCAACATTTTTTTATTCTTTCATTATCTTTTTCTTCATAATAAACTAAAGCTCAAGATATGGATGAAGGACAAAAATTCGTCTTGGCAAATGGAAACCAGACTCTTGTCTGCCAGGTTCACGATAGCATTGCATCAATGGGAGTACCATTCTGGGATGGTTATCACCCCCTTAATTATGCCACGCCTCTGCTTGTGTTGCAGCTCATCATCATATCCATTGTGTCCAATCTGGTCAATTTTTGCCTCAAGTCTCTTGGACAATCCAGCATTGTCTCCCAAATTCTTGTAAGCAGATCTTTTCTACTCTTCTTTTAACTTACATCAAAATTCCTTTACATCTCATAATGCCAAGTCGCATTCTTCGGTTAGGGTGGTGTACTCCTTGGCCCATCCCTTTTGGGTCGGATTAGTGCATCTGCTGCAGAAACATTGTTCCCTAGAAGAAGTCTTGTGCCCCTTGAAACAATATCAAATTTTGGCATAATGTATTACATCTTTTCTATCGGAGTAAAGATGGATCCTGTAATGATGATACGACCTGGAAAGAAAGCTGGAGTAATTGGGGCCTGCTTATTCTTTGTTCCTGCAGCAGTTTCCATCGCATTCGTGCAAATCTTGATCATGTGCATCAAAATGGACAAAAGCCTCGTGGCTTCTCTTTCTCCCTTTGCAGGAATCCAAGCTCTATCTACTTTTCCTGTTATAGCTTGCCTTCTCGCAGAACTCGAACTCCTCAACAGTGAATTGGGTCGCCTAGCAATTTCTTCAACAATGTTTTCTGATGGAATTAACTTGGTTGCGGTAGCGGTTGCCATATCAATATTAGAGAGCAAGGGGGATGTAATGCTAGCTGTTTCTTCAATTGCTTCCTTTGCAGCCTTTGGGGCTGCTGTTATCTTCATTGTCAGACCTGTAATGCTACGGTGGCTCAAGTATACTCAAGAGCAGAATACTGTAAAGGAAAAGCATATATGTGCAGTTTTTGTGGGAGTTCTTGTGTCTGGATTTATCAGTGATGTCATTGGCCAACACTTCTTTTTGGGCCCAATGCTTTTGGGATTAGCAGTGCCCGATGGACCTCCATTGGGAGTAGCTTTGACATCGAGACTGGACAGTCTTGTTTCCGGGTTGCTCTATCCAACTTACCTCACTGTTAGTGGGATCAAGACAGATGCTTTCGCAGTCTCTTTTGAGACATGGTGGATCACCAGTGCTGTAGTTATGTGTTCATGCATAGCCAAGATCATTGCCGTGATGGTGGTTGCCTATTTCTTCAACTTGCCTGCGCGACAAGCTTTTGTGCTAGGTCTGGTGTTCAATGCCAAAGGGATTCATGAGATGATTATCTTCAACTTATGGCTGCATAGCAAGGTAGGGTATGCCCATCATCTCTGCTCATGGTTTGTCCTAAAACAAAATAATTTTATCTTGAGAAATTCTTGACCCTGGCATCGCTGCAATCTCTCAAGAAAGAATGGGAAAATACCCTTTTCTCTCCTTGTTGAATGGAAATCACCATGCCACAACATTTCATTCAATATGCCATCTGTTTTAAATAACTGCAGAAGTCCTCAACCACTTCCTTTCAGATAGAGAAATACACATGGCACACAGACATTGCACAAAGAGAACCATGTGCGGGCTGACCTTGAATGATTGTGAAAATGTTTCTAAACCTCTTCACTTGTGATTACAGATTCTCCGATATCAAGAATTTGCTGCTGCAACACTGTTGGTCATTGCAGTCACTGGAATCATAACTCCACTCATAAAAATTCTGTATGATCCATCAGGACCACCTTTGTCAAACAAGAGAAGAACCATCCAACATGTCAAGCCCAACACAGAGCTCAAGATTGTACTCTGCATTCACGACCAGGACATTGTCCCAACAGCAGTGAACCTCCTGGAAATCTCCCACGCCACCGAAGTCAGTCCTGTGGTAGTCCTGGCCATTTACCTAATAGAGCTTGTGGGTCGAACTGCCCCAATCTTCAAGCTCGACTCTCCCCCAAGGACACTGGGCCCTAACTCCCCGAGATCTGCCCACATCTCCAACGCCCTCCGCCACTATGAGGCCCAAAATGAGACTCTCATAACCGTCAAAACGTACACTGCAATCTCATACCTTGAGACTGTGTACAATGACATTGTCCAAGTGGCACTAGACAACAATGCCAACATTATCATAGTACCATTCCACAAGCACTGTGGTATAGGTGGGTCATTGGCATCAATCAATTGTGCACTCCGCACCATGAACCTCAACCTCCTCGAACACTCACCATGTTCAGTCGGCATCCTTGTAGATCGCAGAATGTTGCGAGGCACAATGACTATCCTAAATAGCAGGGAATATTACCATGTGGCTGTGCTCTACATTGGTGGGCCTGACGATGGTGAGTGCTTGGCCTATGGAGCTCGGATGGCTCACCACTTCAGAGTTCACTTAACCATAATCCGGATTCTCCTATTTGGGAATGACAATGCCAGGAACCGCAAGTTTGACACTGATTTGATAAATGCTGTCAGGCAAGAACACAGGGCAAATAACAGATTTGAGTACAGAGAAGTGGTGGTCAGAGATGGAGTAGACCTAACTAGAGCACTAAGAGAAATGGAAGACTGTTTTGATCTAATACTAGTTGGAAGGAAACACCAGGACCACTCTCTGCTGAAAGGACTTCAGGAATGGAGTGAGTTCCATGAGCTAGGAGTCATTGGCGATTTGGTGGCTTCAACAGATTCCACTAGCACCACCTCCGTATTGATTCTGCAGCAGCAGAGAGTAGGGGGAGCATTGATGAGCAGCACAGTGAATGATTTGTTAACTGTGGTTCTTGATCCAAGAACTTAAGATACTGAGACTTTTCTTAGACAGTCCGAGCATAAACATATATCCTGTCATGCTTTTCCGTTATATATCAAACTTCTGTGCTCCATTGTAACTATAGGTCTAGGGCCATTGATTTTAGGATTCTGTGATAGATCCAGATGGACCCCCACTAGGGGCAGCTTCGACATCCAGACCAGACAGTTGTTTCATCATTAGTTTTATGTCATGGTGGATCATCAAGTGTAGTAATTTTTTCTTCCTCCATGGACAAGATTGTGGTGGTCATGATCGCAGCAGTCTACTTCAGTGAGCCTCCTAAACAAGCATTCCTTCTTGGTCCGGTGTTGAATGCAGAAGGGAATAATGTGCTCATTGTCTACAAACTGTGGCAGGAATACAATGTAGGGTACACCCACCATCTCTGCTTATGGTTTTCCTCCAAAAAAATGATTAGAATGCAGATCACTTCCATATCTAGCAATGTGGAGAAAATGGGGAACAAACGCCATCTCTCCTTGTTGAATGGGGGTCTTTCTACGATTCAGATGCGTCTATATATCCCTGGGGTTTATAAAAAATCCAATTGAATAGACGTATTTGAACATCATCACTTAGCCCCCTAACAATGCGGAAGCAATGTGTTTGTATATATCACAGATTCTTGCCCCCTAAAAAAGTTTTTTGAACACTTATAGGTTCGGCATGAAAAAATATTGAAATGTCCAAAAAGTCATATGGGTTTTTTGGAATTTAGGCATTTTTCCTCCCTTCCAAACTTTGTACACTATTACAATAAGTAATGATGACACATTCTATACTTTTTTTTTTTTTTTAATTTTCTTCCCAACTCCCTAAAAATTAGCTAAAGTAATATACATGTAAAATGGAAAATATCTGAACACTAGTCTGTATTATAAAATAAACCTAACACTATAAAAATCTACTCCTAAATCGAATAAGTTCGGATTTTGGAATGAAACTCGTTGCGGTTGAAGTATCACAGCTTGTCAAAATTAGTGTAAAATTAGATACCTAGACATCACATTTCACCATAATACATGGTATTTTTTTTTTGCATTATGTTAATGTTATAGCTTAGTTGCAAAATAGAAATTATATTTTATATATTTATATTAATTATTTAATTTTTTTTATTGTTTAAGGTAGTTCTAGAATTGGTTTTAATATTAATGTGCTTGTTGACATTGGAATGATAATGGTTGTATTTTGCTATATTAGAAATACTTTTGTTGAGCAGATATTATGGACGAGGAATTGGTAATTGGTGTTGTTTGATTGTTATTGTAATTTTATTTTAATTTCATTGTGTATTCTTCTTTTGAAACATTGATCATAATTAGATTAAATATGTGAATCGCAGTTATTAACATAATAAAGTAAAGTTGATGAGTTGAAAAAAGAAAAAGGAAAAACCTTTGTGGTGATGTGTGCCTGGCTATTAGGCTATTAGCAACGTCCCCTCCTTCTCCATTCTTCCAATTCAAATTACAGAGAGAGAGAGAGAGAGAGAGAGAGAAAGAGAGAGAGCAGCACTTACCTTTTTCTTTTAATTCTTATGCATTTTTTGTTTAACAATATTCAAGTTTATACCCTTTAACCCACTAATAATCCTCATTTGATAGATTTCTGAGAAATTCATGTTCTGCTAAACCAATCCTAAGATGGTTCGGAAAAAAATGAGATTACAGCAGCAAAACAAATACAAATGTTTCCATTTTTTAGGAAGTACTTAGGTTCTATAGTGCAGGAACTGTGAACAGATGTAAATTGCAAATGATATACACGTAACTGCCAAAGTCATAGGCCAACCTCCTCTCTCTCAGCTAGGTCTGTAGTTTGGTCTCTAAAATCATCTTCTTTTTCTTCATCATCTTTTTCTTCATGGTAAACTGAAACTCCAGATATGAATGAAGGACCACAAGCCTGTCAACTGGAAACAAGACTCTTGTATGCCAAGATTGCAACTGTGTCTCATCAATGGGGGTACCAGTTTGGGACGCTTATCACCCCCTTGATTATGCCACGCCTCTCATTTTGTTGCAGCTCATTATCATATTCACTGTGTCCAATCTTGTCAATCTATGCCTCAGGCCTCTTGGACAGTCCAGCATTGTCTCCCGAATTCTTGTAAGCAAAAATTTTTCTACCCTTTTTAAACTTGCAAGAAAATTCCTTTATTTCTCATCAAGCAAGCCACATTTTTCATCAGGGTGGTTTAGTCCTTGGCCCCTCCATTTTGGGTCGGACAAGTGAATCTGCTGCAGGAAAAAAAAATGTTCCCTGCAAGAGGCCTTGTGGTCATCGAAAAAATATCAACTTTTAGCCTAATGTTTTTCTTCTTTGATATCCTAGCAAAGATGGATCCCGTGATGATGAAATGACCAGGACAAAAGGCTGGAGCAATTGGTGCCTGCATATTCTTGGTTCCATTCGCAGTTTCCATTGCATTTGTGCAAATCCTAATTGAAGGAATAAATGCCCACGTGGGGCATCTTTCCATATTGGGAAAAAGGAAATATCCCACTTTCCATATGCACAAATGTTAACTTATGGGATTTGAATTCCCTACCATTTGTGGTGATGGAGACATATGGAAACTAGGGTAAACCCTAGGAGGCACATTTTTGATTCCAAGGTTGAACAAACAATTGTGAGGAGACAATTGAGAGAGAGAGGGAAAAATTCTGCGAAGAGAATTGCGTCACCGGATTTCGATTGAGGTGTCGTGGTGCTGCGGTGATAGCTCGATTTCGTGGTTATCATCCCGACGGCGAGGTCGATTGATCGAGGTTCGCAGTTTCCCAGATTAATTTGCAATCTACTTTTGAGGTATGCCCAAAAACCCTAACCTTTTATGATTCCGAAAATATTTGCACGCTTCCGCATGTGTATGTGCATATAAATCCAACACTAATCATGCATCAACATGAACAAAAGCCTTGTGGCTTCGCTTCCCATCATTGCAGCAACCCAAGCTTTATCTGCATTTCCTTTGGTAGCTTGCCCTCTAACAGAAGTCAAAATCCTCATTAGTGAATTTGGTCACCTAGCAATGTCTTCGACAATATTTGCTAATGGAATTGGGTTGGTTTTAGTAGCAATCACTTTGTCGATATTAAAAAACCATGGGAAAGTTGTTACAATTGTTTCTTCAATGGGAAAGATGTTATAATTGTTTCTTCAATTGCTTTCTCTGCAGATTTAGCAGCTAGTATTGTCTTCGTTGTCAGACTTGTAATGCTATGGTGACTCAAGTATACTCAAGAGAAGAATACTGTAAAGGATATGCATATATGTGCAGTTTTCCTGGGGCTTCTTGCTTCTGGATTTATCAGTGACATCATTGGTTAACACTTATTTTTAGGGCCGATGGTTTTGGGACAAGCGGTGCCCGATGGACCTCCAATGGGAGTAGCTTTGACATCAAGACTGGACTGTCTTGTTTCTGGGTTGATAGTGGGATCAAGACAGATGTTTTCGCAATCTCTTTTGAGTCATGGTGGATGATTAGTACTGAAGTTCAGTTCATGCATAGTCAAGATCATTGCACTGATGGTGATTGCCTACTTCAACTTGCCTACCCAACATGCTTTTGTGCTAGGTCTGGTGTTCAATGCCAAAGGGATGAATGAGATCAATATCTACAACTTCTTGCTGCAAAGCAATGTAGTGAATACCTATCATCTCTGCTCACGGTTTGTCCTAAAACAAATAATAGTCTTCAGAAATTCTTGACCCCTGGCATCACTGGGATCTCTCAAGAAAGAACGGGAAGAGACCCACTTCTCTCCTTGTTGAATAGGAATCATTGTGCCAGACCATTTCATTCAAATATACAATACCCTTTAAATAACGGTAGAAATTCTTAATCAGTATCCTTAAGGTGTACAAGTACACGGAGCACACACCGACGACCACAAACAATGCACCAAGAGAACCATGTGTGGGCTTACCCCTCTTGCAGAATGTGAAATTGTTTCTAGACCTCTTCACTTGTGATTACAGCTTCTCCGATATCAAGATTCTGTTGCGATAACATTGTTAGCCATTGCAGTCATAGGAATCATCACTCCACTCATAAAAATTCTCTATGATCCATCAGGACCACCTCTGTCAAACAAGAGAAAAAAAATCCAACATGTGAAGCCAGACACAGAGCTGAAGATGTTAATGTGCGTCCATAATCAGAAAATGTCTCAACAGCAGTAAAACTCCCTTGAAATCTCCTATGCCACACCGAAGTCAGTCCTATGGTAGTCCTGGCCATATACTAAATAGAGCTTGTGGGTCGACAGCTCCAATCTTCAAGCTCGACTCTCACCATGATCACTAGGCCCTAACTCCCCAAGATTTGCATTCTATCACTAACAAAGAAAAATCGAAAGGAAAGAGAAAAGTCAAGGATATAAATAGAGAGTGGAGGACCGAAAGGGAACTAGAAAAAGGAGACATAAAAGATGAAAAAGAGGGAAAATCTAAAAAAAAATAAGTGTTTTAATCACAATTACTTATTTTCAAGAATAAAAAACTCGGAAAGGGCATGACTAAAATAATACCATCCCAAATATGAATTATTTCTCATCTCGCATCGATAAATGAAATTAGCGGTGGAGACTCAAGAGAGAGACAGGCGGACATTTCTAGGCTTTCCCAACCGTATAACCAAACAGAACACTCAACGCCTCTCTCTCTCTCTCTCTCTCTCTCTCAATTCGTATCTCAACAACTCTCCATTTCTCGTTGAGAGAGAGAGAGATCGCCAGCTGCATTTGCACTTCTCTCTTAATTCCCAATGGAGTCCTCCACTGTTCTCCGATCTTTTCAATGTATGTCTCTCTCTCTCTCTCTCTCTATTGAGCCCCAATTGAAGTTAATGCTTTTTCTGTTTTTGTTGTAGGAGGTTAATTTGTGGATTGAAATATGTTCTTGCTTCGGATTTCAAGTTTAAGATCAAAAATTAAGCGTACTTTAGTTTTATATTTCTAAATTTTTGGTCTTGTTAAGTTTCTTTGCATTGGAATTTTCACTGAAGTTTTGTTTTAAGAGAGAATTAGGTTCCAGGTGTTGAAATCTATGGGGATCTCTCTCTCTCTCTCTCTCTCTCTCTCTCTCTCTCTCTCTCGCACAAACTATATCTATCTTGATGTGCAATAATCTTAATTTCGTCCAGTAGAAGTTCGATGGAATTTGGGGTGACAAATTGAATGCATTGGTAACTCGAAAAGATTGGAATGGATTGTGTATACTGCATTAAATTCGCTAAATTCTCACTACCGGAATCTCTAATATTCAGCAACTCTATAGTTATTGCACGTGTTGATGTTCATCTATTCTAAAGACTACTGAAATTTATCAATGCTGTACAAAAGGGTTACTCTGAAAGTGGAGGTTCTAATGTGATTTCTCAGATTCTGTGGCCATTACTTCACATGCACAATCTCATGGCATGCCAGCTGGTCAGAAACTTTTTTCTTCTTGTATCCCACGCAGGGGCGTGCCAGTCCTATGCGCAAAGACCTCTGAAACTATTGCAGTTGGTAAGTGTTGTGTTGTGGGTGGGTTACCTTCTAATTTTTATTGGTAAGTCCCTCTAGCTGTATTTTTGCTGCTGGTTTATCGGTACCTCTTTCCTAAGTTAACAGTGTTAGGCTATAGCTTATGTTGAACTACGAATCAGTGCACACCAGATTTTTTATTTTGGGTAGGCACCCCATTGGAGGGACTATGTCCAGCTATAGCTTTTTTTTTCCTTTTTTTTTTAATTTTTTTAATAGGTAAGCAGTGACAATTCCGAATGAGCCATTATGGTTCTTTTCTACAATGTGGTTTCTGTCATGTTTCAATAGGAGTTCAGTGAAGCAGTTCTTTATCTGATACAATATATATTTATATGTGTGTGTGTGTGCGTGTGTCAAACCAATTTTGAATTTATGCAATGCCTTGAGCTAAATATTATTACTGAGACTTGGATTTTTCTATTGAGCAGCTTCGTCACAGAGCAGTTCATCATTAGAGAAACAATCTCAGCGCGGAGCAATTTTTCCTAATGGATTTGAGGTTGTATCTTCAAAGCTCATATACTTAACTTTTACATGCATTTTGCAGTTGCACTTTTGAATCTAGGGTGATTCCAGTTCAGATCCCGTAGTATATTTCTTTCTTAATTATTGCCAATGTATTTTTTTTAATGATTTTTTTCCTTTACTTTTGAGACCGTGAAATTGTCTAGAAAATACACATAAATAGCTTTTCCTATCAGAGAAATGGAAAGATTATAGCTTTGAAAGTTGTGGCTGTTGTAACCACTAGCTGTTGTTGCTTTGAAGCACTAGTTGAGGATTTGAGTCACCCACTTCCCTCATGTAAGATTTAGATAAATAAATAAACCAATGTGTATGTTGTACCTCTTGTAAGTGTACTTTTTGTCCTCAAGCAAGTTTCTCAACGATGTCAACTTATTCCCTTGGTATATAGCTAACGCCATTATCACACATGTTATAGATGATACTTATGAAAAGTTTCAGTGGTGTTTTGAAGGATATGACTTGTCTATTTTCACATAAAAAATGGAAGTTTGCTAGTCTTGCAACTTGTTATTTTAGCTTATGATTATTTATCTCAGTTCTCCTCATTGAATCATATATACTGGCAAGGGCGTAATTACATTTGCAGTCCTATTCTCTGATTTAATCCTACAAAAAAAATTACCTATTGAATTCTTAACCTAGAACATTTGTTGCAATTTCAGTCCAATGACGGAATTGTTGACGGATTTAATAAGTTGGCAATAAATATGCCACATAAATCTCAACATGGCACTGATGAGGTTGACATGTGAATTAAATTGCAGAAAATATGAAAATAACACAAACTAAAAAATATTGTGATAGAAAAATGTTTATTTTTATTTTTTTGGTAGCTTCTTCTCATTAAGTTGTTATAATAAAAATATTAAATGTATGAAATAAAAGCAAAAATTAAACTAAGAATAGTGTTTCTTCATTACCCAAACAAGCTCCGTGTAAAAGAAAAAATTAAACTGAGAATAGTGTTTCTTCATTGCCTGAAGCTCTGTGTACCGTCATTGCCACCATCTCTAAACCCCAATACCAATCTTACCCCTCTCTCGCTCTTCTCAAAAAGGTTCTGCAGAAGCCCAACCACAATCATCTCCATCAAGCTCCACCATATGTCCTCCCAATCTCTACTTAGTTTCACTTACCTCCACCACCAGCATCACCACCATTAGCCCCATCACATCGCCACAATCTATAGCAGACCAGGTTTACCACTATCACCCTCTTATCTTCTCAATTTGTGGAAACTTAGCCACAAGTCCACCAAATTGCATCATCTATCTTTCATGTCTTCCGCTTTCTCAATTTAAAGCATCTTCAATCCTCCAATCCTTGTCTTCCCCCTCCCAAAACCCTCAGATCTATTTTCTTCTCTTCTCCAATTTCCCTTCTCTCACTGCAATTGGTCCCCTCTCTCTCCTTGATGCAAATCCCCAGGAAAACCCCAAAATTAGGAAGTTCTAGAGGAGAGAGAAGACATTGGAGAAAGTCCTTAAGTGAGACAGATGTGTGCATGATTCAGTCTCTCTCCCTATGAAGGACATTGGAGAAAGTCCTTTTTTATTTTTATGTATATTTATTTATTTTTATATTATTATTTTATACACTGTTTTTAAAAAAATATGTCTTCCGATTATATTATACTTTCTTTCATCCATGTCACATCCTTGTCAACACAAGATTGACACTTATGCGGTGGCATATTTAATGTCAATTGACTAAATCCGTTAATAATATTGTTTCAGTATTAAAATTGCAACAGATGTTGAAGGTTCAGGGTAAAACTTTTTTATAGGACTAAATCTGGGGGAAAAAAAAAAGGTCAAATGTTAAGGCCTGTGAATTCAGTTATCCCTATTAACATGCTTCATTCATATTTAAAGTGACTGACCTGCCGTGGTTCTCATGTCAGGCATTACTCTTGGAGGTCTGCGATGAGACAGATATTGCTGAGTTAAAGCTGAAGGTAAAGTTACTGCCAATCTAGTGAAAAATGCATGCGAGTACTGGAATAACTTTTTTTTTGTCTCCTGTAGGAGCATTTGATCTGGATGTCTTGAATGAAACTGGCATTTATTTTCTATTTTGATTGAGATCTAACAGGAACTTGTTACTTGGGTACTTTTGCTCAGGTGGGGGACTTTGAAATGCATATGAAGCGGAAAATTGAAGTTGCACAAGTTCCTACTCCTGTTGTTCCGACTTCAGTTCCACCACCACCTGCACCTACTAAGCAGGTTGAGTCTCCTTCCCTTGCTGCAGTATCGTCACCCCCAAAATCCTCTCCTGGCAATCCATTTGTAAATGTCTCCCAAAAGGCATCAATGTTGGCAGCTCTAGAAGCTTCTGGAGCAACTAATTTTGTTGTTGTTACATCTACTGAAGTATGTGACCACTTTCCGGTATCACTTTTTTCTTATTATGTTGAGTATTTTCTGCCAATTCCATCTGATTTCTCGTGTTTAGGTTGGTACCTTCAGAAGGGGCAGAACAGTGAAAGGAAAGAAGCAACCACCCAGCTGTAAACCGGTACTTATAACCTGAACTCTAAAACTCTCATCTTTTTGTTGAATTTACAACTGAATCACAAACTAGCAGTAGACTTGCAAAATGTGCAACAAAAATGCAATTAAGTGGATGTTTTCACAAAACATGAATTAATTAAATTTGAACATTAGGATGAATATTTCAACTTGGCAATCGGTCATAAGTGTAATGCTAGTTCTAGACCAGTTAACTTGGAGAGTGGATTTTGCAATTTTGTTTTGCATAGTTGGATTTAATGCCTGACAGTAACTAGAAATTCAATCTACTATTTTATGTCATCTTGTTGATTCTTTTTCTTGTATGCAAGTGATTTGTGCCTCCTTTATCTTTAACCTTTTTTTTTTTAATTTCCCTTTAATTTTTGTTGGATGATCATGGCTTGAATGGAATTATCGCCTGCCTCACTAGACTAAACAAGGAGAAAGACATTCAGCATGAGGAGAGAACTGAACATGAGAAATAGGGGATGCTATTTGTGGCCATTTTGGACATAAGGAATTTTTTTTGTGGCCCTACACCTTTATGTTTCCCACACTTTTATGCGTTAAAAGCATACCAACCTTTTCTGTTGGCTTTGAAAAGCATCCACATCAATCATGAAGATGCACAATAGGTGTAGGGGATTGCCATGTGGCACAACACTCCACCTTGCTTCATATATTTGCACAACATTTTAGGACTTGGGGCCATACATAAACATTATTCATCATTCAATTGTCAATCCATCAGATGATAGTTAGTCGATGCAGTATATCTCATGACCATCTTTCTACATATTTATAGTAATCATACCTCACAAGGATGCCCTTTTCTCAATTTCTGTAACTTTTGGTTCCAACTGATTTTGAAAATTTTCAATATAAAAATAGGGTGACATAATCAAAGAAGGACAAGTGATTGGCTTCTTGGATCGATTTGGCATTGAATTGCCTCTAAAGGTTTGTTTCTTATCTCTATTCACAAAATCTAGTTCTACTTCTGTAAAAGATCTCTAATGCATGTTTCTTGACTTGTTGAGCAGTCAGATGCCTCTGGAGAAGTATTGAAGGTCCTATTTGAGGATGGAGGTGTGTTTCTTAACTCTTTCTACACTCACTAATATGTTGAACAACTCAACATGCTGTAGCCATATTTGATGTAGGGCATGAATATCCTCTTAATATAGTGTGGTTCACCTGAGACATTAAGACCTCTGATTCTCTGAATGGCTGACCATCCATTTTATGCCTTTAATGGTTTGATTGAAATACGCTAAAACGTAAAACCAGGCTGCAAACGAAGATTTAACACTCTCAAAGACCATCCTCTCCTTCCCTTGATCATGATACACATAAGTATAGCATATTTTACTCCAGCACTGCTGCTCTGATTCTAGCAACTATTCCCTTGATCATATATTTTACTCCAACACTGCTGCTCTGAAATTCCGTAGACGCTTTTGGCCCTTCTGATTTACCTGTGTTTTTAGGTATTCAAAATGCATTTATACTCTTGAAGATGTGTTGCACTATGCATCATATCCCAAAGGAGAACTACTCGTATTCATGCATGTATTCTGTAAGACTATTTCTCTTTCAACTTATGAGGACAATGAAAGAGAACTCACCATATTTTGCGGCTGTGTCATTTGCAGAACCTGTAGGTTATGGGGATCCTCTTATCACCGTCTTGCCATCCTCTCATAGAATCAAGTGAGCTTCAGTTTGATTTATCCGGTGCTCATAGCCAACTATCAGTGCGTTCCTTTTGCAGTCATCTTTTTGGGAGAACTTTAGAGTTTGGAAGTTGTCAAATTCGTTCCCTCATGGATAAATTATGTGTTTTTGTTATTTGAGGGTAAGGATATAGTTGGTGATAAAATACTTGATGTTTGCTTAATTTAAATCAACTATAGACCCAACAAGAATGGAGTCGTATATTAGATTTCAGAAGTCTTTTTTTTTTTTTTTTCATTTTTTGCTCAGTAGAGAGAACATTTGTCCATCAACTTGAACTAGGCCCAGACCACAAAAATCCCCCTGACATGGTACCTACTTTCAAATATGAAGTTCAATTACAATGTTTTGCAATGCAAGTGGCATGTCTTTGATAGCAGTTGCTTGCAATGAGAAAGTTGTGGCAACTATCCTGGTGATTGCTTCCTATGCATCTTTTGTGGTGGTTATTCTCTAATTGTCAGACCCGTAATGCTATGGTTGCTAAACTATACTGGAGAAAAGGATACGGTCTGTGAGATGCACAATTTTGTTTTAGTGCTTGTACTTGGATTCCTCAGCGAAATCATTGGGCAACATTACGATTTTGGGCCATCGATTATAGTATTGGCTGTGCCAGAGGAAACCCCCCCCCCCCCAAAAAAAAATTAGGGGCAGCTTTGACATCCAGACTAGACAGTCTAGTTTCTGGGTTGTTAGTGTGCTGAAATCACATTGTTTCCCCATCACTTTTAGGTCATGGTGGATCATCAGGGTAGTAATTCTCTCTGGCTACGTGGCCAGGATTGTGGTGCTGGTGATCACATCCATCTACTTCAACTTGCCTCCTAAATCAGCATGAAATTGGTGGGTGCCTGGCCTATTTTTTTTTTTTTTTTTTTTGTACATGGATTTGAACTTGGGACACCAAGTTGGGGGAGGAGGTTGTACCACTAGCCTGTCCCCTTAGAGACCGGGTGCCTGGCCTATGGGCCTTGGACACTTGAGTTCTTCTATTTGGGAACGACAATACCAGAAACCACAAGCTGGACAGCATTAAAAGAAATGCAGAAAGTCAGGTTTGAGAGGTAGTGAGAGATGGGGTAGGTCTAGCTGAGGGTCTAAAAAAAAAATGGTGGATTAGTTTGATCTAATGCTAGTTGGTAGGGAACACTTGCCATTACTTTGATCTAATGCTAGTTGGAAGGGAACACTCACAATCTTCTTTGCCGTATGGACTTTGATGAGTGAAGTGAGATCAAAGAGCTTGGAATCATTGAAGACCTGGCTTCCACGGATTTTGGCAGCAGCACAATGGTGCTGGTTCCGCAGGCGGAATGCCCATGAATCACGCATGAAAGAGCCTGCGGTTCATGGTGGTGCACCATTGCAGACCGATGAGATATTAGAGACCCTGGCTAACCAAAGGTTGAGATTGGAGCCAACAAATATATCATTATCTTGTCTCGTTAATAGTTCCGTTGAGTGAGTTCATCTGGTCAAACAAAATGAGTACAAAACTTTCAAGTCTGCTGTTGGAACAATGGATTCACAAAAAAAAATAGACTCATGCCCGCCAATGCTTTATTATTATTATTATTATTATATATATATATATATTTTTTTTGGGAGTGCCTGGATGTGCCCACATCTTCTCCGTCCAATTGAATTCCTCATATCTGACCAAATATAGAAAAATAAAATGCTTTCCCGTCTGGGCGGTCTTTGGGTTTTAAAGAATTCATTGGCCAGCTGTCCCACAGCCACTAATTTTTATAGATATTAGAATTAATGTTAATAAAATACAGTAATATATTTATTTTTTTAAAATAATAATTATAATTTAAATTAGATATTATGTTAAACCAAAGTTTTTTAAATCTAATAGTATCAAAAAAAACTTCTCTCTTGACTTAAGATATTAAAATACTATAATAAATTTATTTTTAAATAATGGTTATAGTTTAAATTAAATATTATTTTAAAATTCTCACACTATAATAAAGGATGGATAGAGAATATGGGAAAGTGAGAATCAAGAACCTATGAAAAAGGTTGGAAAGAGAAAATCAAAACCCTTTTGAGTTTAAGATTACTAAAACTCTTATCTTGAAATTTTAAATTTATATCTATCTTCAACGTCAAAGATATAAAAAAAAAAATTAGAGAAAATAATGGATAATCAACTTGATAAGAGTACTAAATCTCTAATAGAATCTCGTATTTAAAATTTTAAAATAAAAAAAAATTATATTGAGATATGTTTCCTAAATTAAGCTAAATAACGTTCAATTCATATTAATCAAAATATAATTTTAAATACAAATTGACTATTAAAAAAATGAGAGAAAGAAAAAAATGGGGGAAATTATTCACTGAACATGGAAATGGAATAGCATTTATACTACAAATCGGGAAATTTCATTGAATTAGAAAGTGAATCGGCAAATGTCTAGCTCTTATATTAGCCTTAGAAAACACCGAATTACGTTTAAGCTGATACCAAAACCTAGGTCCGAGACACGCTCAAAACACAAACCACCCCCCCCCCCCCAAAAAAAAAACAAAAACCATGTCCTCCCCCCCAAGAACTCTAAAGATAGGCCTGGTTGGCTTCGGCAACTTTGCACAGTTCCTGGCAAAAACCATGCTCAAACAAGGCCACAACTTAACGGCAACTTCAAGAACAGACTACTCTAACCTCTGTCTCCAACTGGGTATCTCATTCTTTAGGTAAACAAATCTGAATTCAGTACTTAATTGATGACTAGAAAACACCATACAATAGTACCTGATGTGGAAATCTTGATTCATCAGAAATCCAGGTTCTTTCCTTGAATCTGACAACGATGTCATTGTGTTATGCACATCAATTCTATCTCTATCAGATGTTATCAAGGCGATGCCACTTAATATTCTGAAAAAGCCTACACTATTCGTCGATGTACTCTCTGTCAAACAACACCCAAGAGACATCCTATTACAAGTACTAGAAATCTTCCTCTTTTTACTTTTCAGATTGCCACCTTAGCAATTCCTGCATTGTTTAAGCTTCTGCCCTTTAGGAACTTCCTGAGGATTCGGACGTGCTTTGCACTCACCCGATGTTTGGTCCACAGAGTGGCAAAAATGGGTGGAAGGATTTGGCTTTTGTATTTGACAGAGTTCGAATACGAAATGAAGCCATTTGCTCCAGTTTCCTCCAAGTTTTTGCAGGAGAGGTAAGCAGAGTACACCCTAACATAAAGACTACATTCAGTCAATTATAATATACATACAATTGAAACCAAAAAACAAAGACAAACATGTGGAGAAGTACTCACATGAGTGTTTAAGCCAGGGTTGCAGAATGGTGGAAATGTCTTGCGAAGAACACGACAAGCTGGCAGCTCAAAGTCAATTCCTTACTCACACCATTGGCAGGTAATAACTGATCATAGACCTGTTAAAAAAATCTACGAGAAAGAAGCCAGAGATACAGATCTACTTTTTCTGGTAACAGGATCTTGGCAGAAACCAAAACTGAATCCACATCAATAAACACAAGGGGTTTTGAGACCCTGCTTCATTTGGTACTGTCCCTCATTAAAAATATGCTCCAAAACTTCATTGCCCATCATTTTTTTTTTTTTTTGAGGTAGAAGATATGACTAAATGTTCATATTGGCAGAAGGAGAACACGGTGAAAGACAGTTTTGATCTGTACAAAGGTTTATTTATGCACAATAAGTTCGCTGCGCAAGAGGTATGTAACAAAACTGGGCTCTTCTTTACAATGTTTTCGACTATTTGGGTGGAAGCTTAAAACTTATGAAGCATGGACATGGACATGGGAAAATGTTGTATTGTATCGTGTCAAAAAATTGTATCCGACACAGTCAGTCATTTCTATAAGTATCTGGTGCAACAAAGTATCAAACATAGTTTCAGACGGTCATTTCTATGAGTGTGGTGCGACAAAGTATCAAACATGATTTCACTCTGCCTGAGAGACCTAATGGTTGCATTCAAATTCTGATTCAGCTAGAGAAGCTAGAGGTTGCCTTGCAAAAGGTCAAGCAGAAACTGCTAGAGGGAACCAATGAGGTGCCAAACATACGCTTAGCAGAGCATTGATGCAGAGATTACTTCCCTGAATTTGTTCAAGTATCCATTTTTACAGTAGAAGGACATGACATGGTCCTAGAAAGATGATGTATAGACATCTAATCTAGGAACCAAGCTCTCTATTCATATTATCTCTTACCGCCCCTTCCCTTCCTGAATTCAGAAACTATCAAATATTCAAAAACCCGCATTTTCAATTTAGACTTTTTGTTGGGAAAAATCGGAAAGACCTGTTTCACCATGAGATTGAATGAAGAACAAAATTCAGCATTCTGAATATTAAATTATTCTGTTGAAAAGTTCACAATGAGTTAGCAATGGCCTTTCACTGCTAAAAATTTACAAAATATATAGTTCCACAAAAATGCAAGTTCCTAAATCTAATCCACAAGACGTGTATATTGATCAATGAAGTATGATCCTGTAAACATGTATCTTCAGTATTCCTCAACTAATCATCATTGAAATAATTCCTTTGCGGATTATGTACTGTCCTGTCGCATGTGACTGCCAAAATTTCTGAATGCTATACACTGGACAACTGTACCAACGTAATAACTTATACGTACAGCACTTCTGTTGAAGTCGACTTCTCAGCATCCACTGCAAGATAATTTGGGGATGAAGAATATGATGAGAGACTCTCAGCTCTTCAATTTTTTATCTCATCAATACTGGCCTCTTCTCGGGCCATGCAACCCAAGGTAGCTTGGCTGGAAGCATCAGGAGTTTGGTAAGTGGGCATATCATTACTGGCTGTTGGTATATCAGTCTTCCGAGTCTGCAATCCTGTAAACCTGGCAAGATCAACCCATTGCTGCAGGATTTAATAGAAGAAAAACATAGTTAGCCAAACTTAATACAAAAACATAAATATAGATAAAAGGAAAACAAAGACAAGAAATAGATGAAAGAAAATTGTTTGTTAGGAACGAAAATTGAGCTAGAAAGAATGGGAGAATTCTGACCTGAGTTCCCCAGTAAGAGTTGACTGTTCTAACAACAAAAGATATGGCATTTACAAGCAATGGCTGAGAGGATAACTGATCAGAAATTCGATGTTCCACAATCCCCGCAATTATCTGCATTACAATCCAATGTTGTCATACATGAACATTAATAGAACTACTGCATCATAATTTACTTAAATTCTATCTAAATCTTTGTTTCTATCCAGTAATGGTCAATGGCTGAGCTACTTGATACCATAAACAAAGCTAACTGCCATTTGAAAGGTTAGTAGCATAAGCATCAACTACAACAATAAGAAATACCATGTAGTAATGGAAACGAAATGGAAGTCAATCTTATCATGAAGCTAAGTAGGTGGCACAACTCTCATATTCAAAGGTTGACCGTAATTAATATCAATTATTCAAATAAACTTGTATGGGAAGTTCACACCATTACCAAAATCTCAATCTAGTGCTGAGGTCTAAATATTGAAAAGAATCAATAGAAAAAGAAAGAACTGAAATTGACCGATATACTTCTCAAAACAAAGGAAAAGAATCGGCAGTATATGGTTGAAATGAGTTATTAAAAAAAATTAGGAACTACATATTTCCACAACCCAGCCATATTTTACAATTAAACCCCAGCTTAATGGCTATGGAATTGAATTTTGTCCATCATGTGAATCCAATTTTCATCTCATTCGTGAAACATCTGTGATGAATCAATAACTAGAATGCTTTTCTTGCATGTTCTTTTTGAATAACATAAACTTGTTATTCCTCAAATCTAGACAGGATGGGGCTTTAACACTGGAAGATTTTCCTTATTAAGACCAGCTACTGGATCCGGCCTCCATCCTATCTGATATATTCCTGATAAAGCACATTACTAAGCTATACTACTTAGCAAAAGCTTTATTTACAAAGAATAAGAACAATGGTTTTTATTACTGCAACAAGTTCAACAAGTGGTCACATACCTGATACCGTAGATTGGCAGATGTTCCCAGAAAGGATCCATAGACAACTGCAGTCTTAAGTATGGGTGATCTTTTATTTAGTTGCTTTGTAGCTACCTGTGGATTAAAAAGTTTACGCATTGCATATAGAATATTTGAAGCCGCTACAGCACCAATACTGGATATAAACCCAACACCTGCAAGCTTCATGCCACCTACAAGCACTGATGCAACCCTATGACTGACTCCCCAGTCCTTCCCAGCAAAACTCTTTTGAAATGCATTGTCTGGGATGGAACCAAGGAGACCCTTTAGTGCATCTATGCCATCAGGCATATCAACCTCATCAGCATATGACAAGAATGACAAAGTTGGAGCTGGAAGCCAAACAGTAAAAAAATCAACAACTGATCCCCTAACAGTATCAGTAATAACATAATCAAGTTCTTCAAAAAATCTTTCTCTGCGTCTTTCATACTGGGCCAGGAGAGTAGTGGTTATTGATATGGCTTCTTCTATAGCTAACCTGTGCAGGAACTGGGGATCTGCTAACAACCTTTCCCTGAAGCCCTGCACCAAGGTAACATGACAAGGTAATCATTAGACAGAAGCAGCCTCATCAAGCTGCCCACCGTAGTCAGAGCAACAGAAAAATAGTGATGACTCTCATCCTCAGTTTTAACTAACTACACCAAAGCTTGAGCCATAACACCCTATATCTGTGTCAGTGCATGCGTGCGTATCCATATCTATTACAATTGATCTTCAACACCTGGGCCTACCTTGAATTTATGTGTAAGCTCTGAAATAACTGGATATCTCTCCAAATCAAAAAAGTTCTGCAGTACTTCTGGTGATACCAAACCTAGATCAAGTCCTTTCTGAAGGTCCTGATAGGCATGCCAAGACGTGTAATTAGTACAGGTAATCACAGAATGTCCAGTGTAATAAATCAAGTCAAAAAAGACACAATGGCCTCACTCCAAGAAAAACCCCCAAACAACAACTTACCTGGGGTAAGGCATCTCGCCTCCTTCCAGCTGCATTCATAACTCGTGCAATTTCAGCCCTATCAAAACAATTCCTGCTGCAGGGTCTTGCTGCAGAGTACCACAAAAAATCTGCAACAGGAACTTCTCCCTCTCTGCGAATGTATTGCCTTTCAGGGTCAAGTAATATAACAACTTGATTTTTCTTTTGTACCTTCTTTGAGATTCTTGCTGGCACTCCAGTCCCTCTTGAACCATAAATGACATGGCTCGCACCTGTCACAACCACCAGCAACCCATTGGCTCCTCCATCTGCCATTGCTTGCAAAATAACTTGAGACATTGTATACTCCTCAATTACCCTTTCCTGTGCAGATAAATATGAGCTCGGGCCAAAAGGGCTAGTAGAAGCCATGTCTATTGATGATCTCCTAGTAATAGAAGTGAAGCCAGAAATGAAGCCTGAACCAGCTGGAGGGGCATAAAGCTTACGATCAGCCTTGGAAAGCCCACGAATACCTTCGGCTTGGACAGTCCTCAGTACCTGGATAGCACAGAAGTTATATCTAATTCTAGTTAAGATCTGCATAACCACATGTAAAAATTGGTCAAGGAGTAAATAAACAAATTTAAAAAAAAAAAAAAGTGATTACAGCTTTGAATTATTCAAGTGATTAGAGCAAATAACTGCTGAGCTTAAAGAACAGAAGGATAGTGATTAATCATCATGTAAGGGCATATGGACATAAAAATAAAATAGGGAGGAGGGCAGTTGATAGGTTTGTTTGACTTGGATATAGGACCTTCACCTGAGGTAGTAGTTCCACCAAAAACATAAGCCTGCAAAGAATAAGTTCTTTTATCTATAATCTCTGAGTTAACCAATGGCATATTACTTTTTTAAATTTCACCCTCCTCAAACTTCACAAGCCAGAAGTATCATGCACTAAAGTTCCCTTTCAGCTATCAAGTTGGATAACACTGAATGTCTAAAGTTGAAACAATCCGTATTAAAGAAGCCATCACCGCCTTGTCAGTAAATGTAATGACAATGGAAGAAGGTGATTTCAAAGGATCTTAAATATGAGAGTGCTAGCTAGAATAGATACATAACTTCAGAATCAAGCTAATAAGAGAAGATGTTGATATTTTTATTATTAAAATATGACAATATTGCAACCAAGCTAATTCGAGGAAGTATAAGTAGCTACCTTAAGTGGAGTTCCACAAGCAACTAGCCGAACTCCATTATCTCGACAGTAACTTAAGAGGGGTTCATACTCTTGCCACCGCTGAGGTACCCAATGTAATACATACGACTTTAAGGTTTCTCCATCTATCCTGTCTCATGCATAAGCCTCAAATTTAGCGCTTGAGACATTTAAACACATCCGCAAACAAACTTATCAAAATCATGGATTCACAAAGTATTCCTATAATCATATCTGACACATGCCACTGTTACTCTCTATTGTGTCCTTTGCGAGACATACATGGCTGAGATACAAAGTTCTCTAACGAAATAAAATAACTTAAGTGTAATGAGAAGAATTTCATCATCTATTGGGAGATTTCTTGAATCCCCCTTCAGTTTGCAGAATATTGAGGTTGACCCACTTCTAAACTATAAAAGCTTCTACTAGAACATTCGTATTCAGTTACATGAAACATGGGATTATATCAAGAATCATAATAGTCACTAAAAAGCCTCATAGGAATGGAGTCTCATCATCTACCGGGTAAGTTCTTGAATCTCACTTTAGTTTGCAGGATATTAAGGTTGACCCACTTGTAAATTTGAAAAAGCTAATACCAGAAGATGCGTATTCAATTAAATGGAATATGCAATGCAACTATACCAACAATTTACAGTCCTACAAAAGCATTAATCATGGAATCACTAAATTCAAACAAATCAAAAAAAGAAAAAAGTAAACCTTTTATCGATGTACTGATTGAGTGGTTCTTGCAAATTACAAGGAAATGCCTCCAAAGCCAAAGAAATATTCCTCTCACTTTCCACGCAACGCCTCTTCAAATTCTTCACAATCTCAAGCTCCAATTCCTTATCGTCACGCGTTGGAACTTGTTCGGCTTCACCTAAATACACAATCCGAGCACTCATCAGCTTCTCCCAAACCTTCCCCTTATCTTTCCCAACCGCCAACGGCTCTCCGATAGCCGTCGCGTCGTAAATCCTCGACGCAATCACTTCCTCTTCCACTTTCTTCACTTTCGCTTCGTCAATTTTCGCCGAATCCACGGTTACAACCGGTTTTGAGCTCTCCTGAGGTTTCTCATCTGCTTTTGCTGCAACTGATCGGAGAAAGCAAGCTCCGGCAACGATGAACGGCGTAGAAAGCACATCTCTCCTGGTTTTAAAATCATTCCGACGAGATTCGGCGGAATTTCCGGTTGAATCAGACGGAATAATTTGGCGGTTTTGAACGGAAATTCGACGGAGAAGATGGCGTTTTTGCGGGAATCGATGATAGCAAGAGAGAAGCTCTGGGCGGAGAGAAGAGGAGAAAGAGGGAGAATTGCAATTGAAGCCTCCATGAAGGTGGGAGTGAGAATGCATGTGAGACTTCATTTTCTCACTGCTTCGTAAGCGACGAACAAGACCACAGAGTTAGCTCTCCATAGAAAGAGAGATACAGAGACGAGAGAGAGAGAGAGGAGTTTTTTTCGTTTTGTGGTTTTGCATGCGCCTCTCAATTCTTGGCCTCAGACTTATAATCATTTTTTATTGCAAGTAGAGAGCAGAGTGTGGGTTCCACAAAATATTTTAGGTTTTTTGGGGGACTGATATTGAAATTTTGGATTTCCTTTTTTATTTATATAAATTAAATGAGGAGAGGGAAATGAATAAATATTTGAAAGATGTAGGGGTGAAAATTGATTTCAAGGAGGGAGTGATTTGACGTATCTGGCATCATTAGGTGTCGATAAGAACAAATTTAAGAACTTTTGGGGGAGTGCGAGAGCGTGTGTGTGTGGCAATGAATGGTTGAACGTCGTCAATTATTGATTTTTCAACCTTTTGGCGAAAACTGAAAAGCCTCGACCAAGATTTTCCGTTGAATGGATGGGCACAAATGCTTCCAAGTTGGAGGGAGGTGGGGGTTCAATTGACTCAAATAAAATTTTTTGGGCAAAAAAGGAAAATGAAAATTCAATTGTTTGGGCCTAAGTTAGCCCAAATATTGGTTGGGCCGCCTTGAAGTTAGGCCTTACCAATAATCTTCTTTATTTATTTTTTTGATCTATCGTAATAATTAATTTATTAATTTTGATTATTCAAATTAATTATTAAATAATTATTGAGACGTCTAATTTTTTCAGTTTTAAAATTTAAATCTAAAATTTAATTAAGAAAATCTAGAACAATAAAGACGTTGGTATACAGTGTGTTGTGAAGGATAAATTAATAACAACAACAACAAATTAAATCTTAAATCTCAATATTTTACGTAAATTATCAAATAAAATAAAAATTATAGAAAAGAATAAATTTTTAAAATAAAATAAAATTTCAATTGTTCCAAAAGTATATATATTTCATTAAAAATGAATGTGCCATTAACAAACTGTTCTCTTCATATTCCAATTTCGAAGGAAAAATAAAATGGACGGTCGAAGATATTTGATCACCACCTATATGTTTCTCAACAATCCCCCCCGCCCAAGAGAAAGAAAATAATTCTGGTAGTCTTCCAATCTGACCTACGAAAAGACAGTGCAAAAGCTGCGGAAGCCCGAGCCGGAAGAACATTAAATAGGGGCAATATAGTCATTTAAACAGGATAATCACACCGACTCCATTACCGTTGTGAGAGAAAAAGACGGGAGCATGATCAGACATGCATTTGCCGCTTACCATGGAAATGGTTACTGAAGTTCTCCCTCTCTCTCCATAACTTTCTCTCTTTCTCTACGTATATATTCTTGGAGTTGGAGTCAACTTCGCTCTTTGTCGAGCATTGTTTTGTATGTTGAAGGGTAATCTCTCTCTCTATGTTTCTCTCTCTCTCTTTATTAATTATGCTTATGTTTCCTTCTAGTTTCTCAATTATTGAAAGCGCAGAAGCAAAAAGTAAAAAGGGTATATTTGATTTAAGACTGGAATTCCTTTTTTGTCAACAGTAGCTAGTTAATTGCCCTTTTATTGTTTCTTGTGGTTACAACGTTTCTTACTTGGTACTCTCTATCTGACTTTGTCAATGGCGGTGGTTGTTGATAAGTTTAACTTGGCATTGTAATGTCATTTTTGTTTCCTTGGAAATCTTAAATTATGGTATTTCCTACTTGAATCTATCCTTTTTGGATTGTAGAATTTAAGGTTAGGTCACACGTTTTTAAGGGCTAAATTATCCTTGAACATTTTAAGGTTGATTTTTGTTTCCTGTAGTAAAAAATGTTTTTGTCTTAGTTCTCTCTCTGATTTTGTCAATGGTGGTGGTTGTTGATAAGTTTAACTTGCATGGTAATGTCATTTTTGTTTCTTCGGAAAAGTTATGGTATTTCCTACTTGAATTTGGAGGTTTTCTCTTTCTGATTTTCCCAGTGGTGGTGGTTGTTGATAAATTTAATTTGGCTTGGTAATACCATTTTTATATTCCTCAAGAAATTATGGTATTTCTTACTTGAATTTAGAGGTTGATTTTTGTTGGGGTTATAGAATTTAAGGTCAGGTTATGGACTAAAATTATCCTTGAACATAAGCCATGAAATGTTAATAAACTCACATTTGTTAATAAACTCATATTTCTTTTTTACCTAGTACTTTTAGGATGGTTGATTTTGGCCAAGGTACATGCATAAAATGCATTGTCTTTTAATTTGTGGTCTTGTGCCTTATGCATTTTGCATAAGTAAATTCTTCATCTTTATCGTAATCTACAACTTAAATTGCAGATCTAGTTGCAATATGGCTGTAGGAACCTTAACCTTACCAAGTCCAATAAGGGCATAATGTAGTTGGCTGCTACAGGCCGAACCTTCTCTAATTGTCACTTCCCATGAAAACCATAAAAGCCAATATGACTTCTGGTAGGCCATCTGAGAACCCCATATGGGAAATTGACCGATGTCTAACCATATTTGCCAATTTGGCCCATATCACCCTTAAATTTCTAGTAATATTGCTAAGGATCAATCAGTATTTGTACTTTGCTTCTGCCTGTAACCTAAGAAGGATGCAATCATAAACCATATCTGTCTTCTTTTTTGGCTAACAGAATGGGTGCAGGGAGAAAAAGATTTACACTGAATTTGAAGGAGAAATTTTCTCCCGTTTGGACAGTGAATGGCAGTGTATCTGCTAGAAATCTAAGGAAGGAGGATTTAGCTGGAGTCATTTTTGGCTGCAAGCATAGCACCATTAATGAGTGCTATTTTAAGCAGTTGTTTGGTTAGTTGACTTCCCCGTGTTGTTCATAAGATTTGTTATTGTTGTTGATTTCCTTCCCATATGTATAAAGATTACATTTCATACTATGGTTAAAAGTCAGTATCTTTAAACAGGTTTACCAGCTCCACATATGTCATACGTGAGAAAGATAGATCCTGGTCTCCCCCTGTTCTTGTTCAACTACAGTGATAGGAAACTTCATGGAATCTTTGAGGCTGCAAGTGCAGGACAGTTCAGTCTTAATCCCCATGGTTGGACTCATGACGATACAGAAAAAACACCATATCCTGCCCAGGTAAACATTTTTTTCCCCTTCGTTTTGCCTCATTTTTCTTTTAAATGATTGCATTGTGAAGGTTTCCACAGACTCATGAGCACACTTCTTTTTGTTGTTTTGCTTGACCAGGTTCGGATTCAAATTCGTGCTCAGTGCCTCCCCTTGTCTGAAGAGCAATTCAGGCCAATTATAGCCGACAATTATTATGAAGAAAGGCTTTTCTGGTTTGAGCTAGACAGAACACAGACCAAAAGGCTGATATCCTTATTTTCAGCTTCACCAGTTCTTGCAAGTACCTCTATTACACAAAATATGGAGAAATGGAGCACTTTATTCCGTGCTACTCACTCTCAGCCCAATGAATGCCTTGACAATCCAGCTGCCAGTGCTAATTCCATTCACCCACATCATACAAACATAGAATGGGAATCTTCATGGGACTCACCTGCCAGCATTGGAGAAAGCGAGGTATTAGAGGCTCCTGTTCAAGAAACAAAGAAAAGGAATGATCAGGAAGTTGGGCATGTAAAACCAAACAATGGATATTCATATCCCTCATACGCTTCCATATTAGAGGCTCCAGTAAAAGAAACAGGGGAGAAAAACGAGAAAGCAAATGAGAAAGCAAACAGTGGATGTACGTATGCTTCAGTACTAGTGGCTCCAGATAAAGAAGCAGAAAAAAAACAGGAGCAACCGAACAATGGGTGTTCATATGCATCATTATTGAGGCTACAAAAGAGGACTTCCATCTCATCACCAAGGGGCAACTTTTGCTTTTTGTCTGGACATTCATGCCCTTCGTCTCCATATACAAGCAAGGAAGACAAGAATATCAAGATAATAGAGTCAAATTTATTCTTTCCCCATGCAAATGAGCTCAATAAGAAATGTGAATCTTCACATGTTTTGCAAGCCAATAGCCAGCTTTTAGCAGCTACTAATCTGACAGATATTGTGGGAACAAATGAGGAAGAACTTGTGCTTGTGGAACACAATGATGATAGCATATACCCTTTGGTAGTGTCAGAACGAGGTGTTCTTGTCTCGGGGGACAAGGCAGAGGGTGGCTATCTGACTGAACCTTCTTCAGCATTTGCTATTCTGGGGCAGAAAAATGGAGTAGAAACAGCTTCAGAAGAGTATTCTGAACAGTCATATGAGATTAATCTGGAGTATGGGTCTTCCTTTAGTGCTTGTCCTATGGATGGAGAAAGTCAGTGTTCTGAAGCTTCAACAGATGAGGATGCAATAGAAATATATGAGGAAGGATTGGTACAGACAATTTTAAACAAAGAATCTTCTCTCATGGTGCAACAGATGAAGCAAGAGGGTGTTGGTAATGATGAAAATCTTTGTCTTACTTCAACAACTGCATCACAACCGGTCTATGAACCTTCTCCTGAAGCAGTTAGGGTTCTGGATAAGTCTTCTGATCTTTATACTGTTGTTGCTGAGGTAACTTTGCTTGTTCATTGTCCTTCACTTGTAACTGTTTTGCACATCTTTTAAGCTATGATCTTTACTTGTGATTATTATTATTATTCCCTTATAGTTGATTCATGAGGTACATAAGTTGAAGGCGTCTCAGAAGAAAGACATTCAAAAGATAAACTCTCTGGAGCAAGCCCTGGTAGGATCTCAAATTTAAATTATTGACCTCTCTATTTCTCTCCCTCCAATAAGTTCTGCTTTTTCCTTTTTGTCTTCCTTCTGTTTTGGTCATTGTCGTGATTAGCTAGTAAGAAGCTGCTAAGTCCTCAATATTGCATTTTGATTGGAAATGGCGTGTAAGCTTGCAAGTTAAAGAGTATCAAGTTGCTAGACCTTGTAAGTTTGAGATGTTGGCATCTGATAAACGGGATATTATGTTATTAATGCAGTTAGGAAGTTGAGTAGTCTATAAATTATATATATATAAGTTTTCATTGTAATTGCCTTCAAAAAATATTTCAAGGTGCAATTTATACAGAGTAGCCAGCCAGGTAGATTTAGCTCGGTTGTGATTATTTACATCTCTATTGATTTTCAAGGAGGATTGAACATTATCATGTCTCAAATTTGAGTTAGCTCAATTCTTTGGCAGATCATTGGCCAACCTAAGCATCTGGATTCTTACTAACCATTGGTTTTATACTACATTGATTGATTAGTAAGTCATATAGGAGGACTGTAACAACCCTGATTTGCTGCATTTGTTTGGATTATTATAACTAAACTGTGTTGAAAGGCCTCTTACACTGCCACGGATGATGATTAACTAATTAAACAAATCAAAGTTTATTTGGAGTTGTTTTCTCTATAATGTCTGGCTTGTACTTTAGATGCTTAAGCTGCCAATTATTCGTTTCTAGCATCAGAATGTCGTTTTAGCCTGATAAGTTTCAAATGGTGCAATCAGCTATTGATACCTGTTTCTTAGTGATCTGAATAGCTTGAAATAGCAGACTGAATGATGAACTCAACTTGGCTCAGAGAAGTGATTGCTTGTTTGGATTTTTTTTTTCAATTCACTGAGGTTTGCATCGTGTCCCCTTTCCTGTTCTTTTGTAGTTCTTGTTGCAGACTATTAATTTCTGTATACACTGTCTATGATTAAGTAGGTCTTCATTTAATCCCAGATCTATTTTCTACCTTCATGTTATTGGCCTACCAACATTCCTTTGAGGCCTCTTTTCCCATGATTAAGCCCTCAGAGTATAGCTTCCTTTAACAATCATCAGAAGTAACTACTTAGCATTAACTTTAAAAGCAGACAACCATGCTTTTGTAAAGCATATGATCATCCTAGAACTCTTTTTTTGTATATAAATATATTAATATGTTCTTCATTCTCCTATAGTTCTTACTCCACTTTCTATCATTGAGTGTAATATCTGCAATCTGCATTCATTTAAGAGCACCTACTTTCTCTAATTGAAAGCCCAACATCTGCAACTAACTTTGAGTTTATCTCATGCTTTTCCATTGTAAACTGTTAATGGCTTAAGGTCTTTCATTTATTGTGACACCTATTACTATCTATAATATATAAATTCAACCACATATGATTGTGGCCTTTCATGTAAACCTATTGCAACTCCTTGCTTGTCTTCCGTCCTGTCCATTCACGTTTTAATGTGGATTGTAGAAACATATTTTCTTCCCTAACTCTTCATATTGCATTTTAAGGGGGTCATTATATACCTATTTGGGGTTAGTATTTAGCAAGTGGCTTTCATAGTTCATGCATGGAGACTTGCCCGCAAACCTCATTGGCCACTTGATATAATTTTGTGCCCTTTTTTGTCCAATACTTCTCATGAGCTTTATGGTATGAGTTGTTTTTATACAAGTTTCTTGCAATCTAATGAGGAAAAGCTTATCCAAATTTGTCCTATAGATGGAATCAAAGGCTGAGATTCAACATTTGTAGGACAGGTGCTGAATAATGGACAAATAATGGCCCAATTCCCGTGATTTGCTGTTGTGATGCTGTATTGCACTTTAATAGAAAATGGCATGTAGTGGCTTGCAACTCTTAGAGTATAAAGTTTTTAGATTTTACTAGTTTAGGATGTTGGCATGTGATAAGCTGCATATTATGTTCTCAATGAAGTAAGGAGTGCAGAAGTTTAAATACATGTGTCTAAGTTTTCTTTGCAACTGCCTTCTTCAAAAGAGAGTTCAAGGTCCAATTATGTTGAGTAGCTATATAGATCTAGCTCCACTGTGATTTTCTGCACCTTTATTGATTTTCAAGGAGGATTGAATATTAATTATCATGTATCCAATTTGAGTTTAGCTGAATTGGCAGGCCAATGTGCTTGACCAATGAATTTAAAGTCATCTACAAGGACTATAACAACCCTGGTGGCACTTCAGATGCATTAACAGCAAACTATTAGTTTCAGGTATAAGAACGTTGTTTTAGCTTGATAAGTTTTAAATGGAGCAATAAGCTCTTGTTACCTATTTCTTCATTGTCTGAATAGCTTGAAATGGTAGACTTTGTTCAAATTCGACTTGGCTGACAAAGATTTTTTTTTTTTTTTTATACTGTCTATGATTTAGAGCTTATTTGGTTTGACTACTAACTTTTAACTTTTGACTTATAATAGCTTTTAACTTAAGTCAATTTGAAAATAAGTAATTAAAGTGTTTGACAAAACTACTTTAAAGGTTACTTTTATATAGTTTTAAATGTTTGGTTATATAAGTGTTCAAAAATAACCATGCATTTGCAAAGCATATGTTAGTCCTAGAACTCTAATTTCTCTAATCGACGGTGCAATATCTGCAACTAACTATTAGTTTATCTCATCCTTTTCAAATATAAACCATTAATGGCTCAATATTTGTCCTTCATGTTATTACGACACCTAATTATTGCTATCTTCATGTACAAATTTGATCAGATGATCTGGTTGTGGCCCTTCATGTGAACTCATTGTGGCTGCTTGCTTGTCTTCCTTTACTTCATCGTACACGTTTTACTGTGGATTGTGGAGAACTTTTCCTCCCTATATTGCTTTTTGAGGTCCCATTATATGCCTTTTCATGTTAGTATCACATGTATAATTTGGCAAGTTTAGACATGGAGACTTGGCACAAAACCTCATCTGGCACTAATTACAAATTTTAGGCCTTTTTTAACAATACCTTTCATGAGCTTTATGGTTTGACCTGTTTTTATTCAAGTTTCTTGCAATCTAATGAGTAAAAACTTATCCGACTTTGTCCTATAGCTGGAATCAAAGGCAGAGATTCAACATTTAAAAGACCGGTGGAGAACAATGGAGTCATGGCCATGCAGGGAACAAGCCGAGCCCATTTCATCTGGTCAGCAATATGCAGAGCATGAGAAGTCACTACTTTTGGTTGGAGGATTTGATGGCTCTTCATGGTTATCGGCTCTGGATGCCTATTCACCTTCTCTGGACTTGGTGAAACCTCTTAGTTCGATGAGCTTCTTACGTTCCTATGCTTCATCTCTAAAACTCAATGGTGAAATATATATTTTAGGTGGAGTAAATGGTTCGTCATGGTATGATGCAGGTATCAGTTCTTGCCGTATCTTTACTGTCAGTATGCTTTGTCTCTATTATTTTATTAGGTAATAAATGTGCATTTTATAATGTTCAGTTGAATCATACAACCTTGAAAGCAGTAGGTGGGTCATCCACCCTTGTCTAAACAAGAGGAAAGGAAATTTAGCTGGGGCTTCTATAAATAGTAACATTTATGCACTTGGTGGTGGAAATGGAAGTGAATGTTTCTCAGAGGTGGAATTTTTGGATCCAAATGTTGGAAGGTGGATAAAAACTCGCTCAATGCTGCATGAGGTAATATTTTGTATTATTTCACGGTGAACCTTAGTTGAGCTCGTTAGTTTGTGCAGCGAATGAGAAGCATGAAGAAATTTATATTTCTTCTCATTTCCCATCCAACCTTTAGCCTCTTCACTATTCAGCCAATTGTCATCTGGGTCAGTCCTGTTTATTTCCCTAATAGAAGCTCTCAGAATCTTACAGTCACACCCTTTTAGATTCCCAAAACTTGTTTTCCCCAGACCCCCATGTTATCTGTTTGAAGTTGGGTTTCTTATCCCATTAGCTATAGGATTAGTTTTTATTTTATTTTATTTTATTCTTTAATTTTATTTCTATTTTTATTTTTTTATCAGCATAGTATGGAAAATTGAAGATCAGATCAGCTTCTCTTAGCAATCCCCCCATCCTTGACTTTTGCCCGAAGAACTTTTTACATGTATTACCACAAAAAACTTAATTTATGCCTCCTGCCCGGCTTCTGATTCAATTCGTTTATTTCTCCCATTTCATCAACCCATCAGGATGCCTGAATTTTTGTTCTTTATTTTTGAGGCACCTCCAACTTCCCAAGCTTTTCTTTCAGCATAAACGCTTCAAAAGGCTTCCATTTCAACTTCTCATGTTTGATTAGTTTGTCAAAACTGGACGTGTTTGAGCCCTTTCAACCCTTCATTCCTACAAAGGTTATTTCCATCCTAGTGGACAATGTATATATACATATGTACATAAATATGATATATATAGAGAGAGAGAGAGAGAGAGCAATTATCGATGAACATATACCATGGTTTTGCCCTTTCAGCGATTTGCACCAGCTGCTGCAGAAATCAACAACGTAATATATGTGAGTGGCGGCTACGATGGAAATCAATACTTAAAGTAAGATATGATCATGTTTATCTACTCTTGATTCTTTCTGTAGCCAATATCAAAAAAGAACACCGATTCTGGAAGTAGCATATCATTTCACGATCCATTCAGCTTTCTTGGTTGTAGATCAAGGGTTGTTGCTTGTGCTCATGGAGCCCCCTACATCACTAATGCATGATAGTTCCATTCCAAAATTTATCCAACGTGTCATGCAGGCTACCTAGTTTGGGAAGATAGATAAACTCATCTACTTAACTGACATGTTAACTTTATTGGATCAAAACTTGCTTCTTGATTGGTAATCAGTTTGTTGTACCATGAGATTGGACCTTCAGAGATGTCCTGGTCCAAACTAAGTGCAGTGATTAAAGTAACATCAATTTTATTGAAGCAATGTTTCAAAAGATCAAGTTGATACATCTTTTCCAAGATAGGTATATAGTCTAGTGTATGACTGGAGCTTCTATCAGATTGTTTAACTAGTGTGTGCTTATATTTGCCATTTCAGGTCACTTGAAAGATTTGATCAGCGGGAGGCTTCATGGACCAGATTAGAGAGTATGAGCACAAGGCGTGGGTGTCATTCTTTGGTCACTCTGAATGAGAAACTGTAAGACAGATTTCTTGGTATTGCTAGTAGTGTTGTTGCTGGTGCTCTAAAAGTATGCCTTGCTTTTTGAACTTGCCAATTTATGGAATACTATTTTCTAAACTACTTTTCAATCCATCAACCATCAGATTCCTAGTCTTTGGCTTTGTTAGGTGATGCTAGAATAATATTTTGGTGAATGCTGGCTGGTGGCTACAGATCAATTGCATAGGATTAGCTGACCAAGAAAAATAAGAGAGGGAAATTATCCTTGAAGGAATATTACCAAATTTACATTAAAGATTGTTAATACAACTGCAACAACAATAACCTAAACCTTAATCTCAAATTTTGGGTCGGTCATTTGAGGGACAAATATCGAAAAAAAATGTGTTAGTTTAATTTATACGGATTCTCTTACGTCACTCATTCTTATCCAAGTTCATCTCTTCAACTAAACCCTTAGTTATCATGTATTTACGGATGACTTGCATTCAAGTTTTCAATGGTCTACGTCTACGTTTAACAAACATTAAAGGTTGTTAATATTATCTTATTGAGCAAAACTTGTCAATATACAGATATGCTCTTGGTGGGCATGATGGCTTTGGAATGATCTCTTCAGTTGAGGTTTTTGATCCTCGGATTAATTCATGGAGGACACTGAAAGCCATGACAGATCCTAGGGGATACTCTGGGGCTGCAGTTCTTGACGGAAAAATCTATATGATTGGAGGGCTGAATGACACCGAAAAAGTTATGAACACGGTATACTTCTATCAGCTCTTGATTGTTCATGAGAATGTCACAGCTTAACAAAAATGTGTTCATTTATGTGGTCTTTTTCCCCTTTTTTGTCAATATTCTTTCTTAACTTTTAATGTTCTCATTTAACTGAATTACAGGTTGAAATCTTTGATGGTAATGGTTGGACGATGAGTAACCTGAAAGCTGTTGGTAGAAGGTGCTTTCTCTCTGCCATTCCTCTGTGAGCCAATCTGCACCATCCATGCTCCATTGTCCCATGTTCATATCCTTAGAAGGGTAAAAGGAGAAAATGCTAGCCCTCCTAGTAAAATGGCCCATGGAATTTCTGTGACCGTAGCCATAGATTGGACAGTTTCATTGGCCATTGAATCATGAAAGAACGTATAAAAAAGAACATAGTCGTATGTCATCCAACTCATGAAAACTTATCATGGGTATTTTCCTCATGATGTTTCACCGCATGTAAATATTAGCCAAATGTGGGTACTAGCTTCAACATGAATGTATGCATCTATGAGTAACTTTTATCGGATTTAGTACATAGAAAAGGAGGGCAGGAAAAAGGTTATGTGAGAAATAAACAATTTCCTCCCGTGGATGAAGGAATGGGACTTTTATGGTAATATTTTTGTGATGGCAGATTTTGAGGACTCCCTTGTGCTAAAACAAAAATAAATAGAAAATACAAAAATTTTATAATAAATAGTATTAAAATATGTATTAAACAAAAGAATAAAAGTTCTATTGAAATGGAATTTTTCTTTTTATTTTTTGTAATACTAAAATTATTTATTATTATTTTTTTATACTATACCGACCGGAATATATATATTTTAAATTACAATCCTATCTTATATTTTAAAATTAACAATCAAATCTTATATCGTAGTTTAATAAAAAAACATATATATTTTTTAAATTTTAGTACTTTTGAATCGGTCAAAATAATTTTCAAATTACACAAAACACTATAAAATATATTAAAGTGAATTATTATATATGATTCGGTCTATTTGATTCATTTGATTTCTCTGACATTATTATTTATTATTTAGATTCAAATTTTAGTAAGAATTCTTAATAATATTAAGCCCGATGGGCTCACTCGGACGTTACTGTTATCAGGACCGCTTTGAATGCGGTCCAGCCCATACTCGGTTGAACCATGCATTTGATGGAAACAGATTAGACTCTGATTCCGGGGCCCGGCCCGCCAATGGGTATAGGACATTGAGGCCCGCTAAGGAAAAGGTGGCGCAAGTTTGCAAGATGACCATGTTGGCGGAGTGAAAGCAGCGGGGTCCCCAAGAGGTCAGTCCAGTGGTGTTCGAATCTTTATGCAACCAAAATAAAATAAAAGCAGCGGGGCAGGTTGTTGGGTGAAGTATCTGATGAGCGAGGCGGACAATTCGAAGCTCTCTCTCCTTAACACCTCCAGCGGTCTCTCTCTCTCTCTCTCTCTCTCTCTCTCTCTCTCTCTCTCTCTAATCGCCTTCAACTATAAATTCGTATCTCAATTACACTCCATTTCTCCTTGTTTTTCCTATAGAGAGAGAGATCGCCAGCTGCAGTTGCGCTTCTCTCTTAATTCCCAATGGAGTCTGCCGCAGTTCTTCGATCTTTTCAATGTATGTTTCTCTCTCTCTCTCTCTCTCTCTCTCCTGGGCCCTAACTTGAGCTGTGCTTTTTTCTATCTGAGCTGCGGGAAGTAATTTGGTGGATTGAAGTTAGGCTCTTGTTTCAGATTCTGTTCTCCTTAGGTTTCTTTGCATTGGAATTTTCACTTATACGTTTTTGTCGAATGCATTTGTGTTTTTAAGAGAGAAATTAGGTTCAAGGTGTTGAATTCTATTGGGATCTCGTTCTCTCTCTCTCCCTCCTTCCCTCTCTCTCTCTCTCTCTCTCTTCAAAGCTCTCGCTGTGTGAGTGTACAAATTATGTGCCTACTGAGTTCTGTGGATGGGAAATTTCTTAATTCATACTAAACTAACCTTTTTTTTTAAAAAAAAAGGCGTAGCAAAATAATCCTAATTTCGTTGATTTGGGTGACAAATTGAATGCAATTTATTACGCTCTTGACTTATGTTGTGTATTGTTAAAGAAAAAGGGAATAAAAGCACGAATATTTTCCTTGCGTATTTCAATTGTGCCTGTGGTGACTCAACAAAATTAGAATGGATTGTGTTTATTATAGAATCTGCATTCTAGAAAAATGCCTTAGATGTGAAGGTGTGGGTGTGTTAGTTCCGATTCATTTAAACTTCCATTACTAGTGCCAGTGACACTTAGCAGATGTCGGGGTTCATTTGGTCAAGATTACTGTTCTAACTAGCAATTAGGGTTTTTCCGTACCACTGGGACACCTACGGTAAGAGCATAACAATGTTAGAAAATAAATTTGCCCCACTTTAAATTTTGGGGGAAAAAGTTATTTGTTAAACATACTTAAAGGATGTAAAAATTTCTACAGTGATATTTTGCTCATTTTCCCCTCTTACCACATATCCCTTGAAGCAGTAACATAGTTGCAACAGTACTAAATCTTGTAAATTTTGATGGAGTGTTAGACCTCTAGTTATTATTCTGCTAAGATGATGGATTTGCTTAATAAGAATGTTGTTGCATGCGATACATGCTTGTTCAAATTAAGTAAAGCTCTACTTATGGAGAAGAGATTTCTTTCATAGCAAAATGCATGGTAATTAGCAAACGCAACCTCATGACAAATTCATTTTTTTTGTTTGATAATCACATATAAACACATAGCTAAATCAAGTTGTAAATGAAAATCGAATCGGAGAAAACAGCATTTATAAACGCTTATAAACATGTATTTTAGAAACTACTGAACTTATCAATTGTAGTACAAAGAGTTAATCTGAAATTGGAGTCTTAATGTTATTCTCAGGTTCTGTAGCCATTAACTCACATGTGCGATCTCATGACCTGCAAGTTGGTTGGAAACTTGTTGCTTCTCATATCCCCCGCGGTGGCATGCTAGTCTCATGTGCGAAGACCTCTGAAACTGTTGCAGTTGGTAAGTCTTGTGGTGGGTTATTTTCTATTTTTGAGTTTATCAGTACCCCTTTGCAGAGATTACAGATTTACGCTATAGCTTATGTTGAACTATGAGCCCATGCCCATAATTTCCTCACATAGTGATTTTTTCTTTTCAATTTTAATTTTTGGGTAGGCAACCCCATTGATTTTTCAAGAGGGACTAGGTCCAGCTATTTTTTTTAATAAAAAAAAAAACAGTGACAATTCCAAGTGAACCGTTATGGTTCTTTTCTACAATGTGGTTGCACTTGTCAACGTTTCTTTCATGTTCCTATAGGAGTTCACTGAAGCAGCTGCCCATGTTTATCTGATACATAGTGCTTGTGTGTGTGTACATATATATATATATATATATCAGGAACTTTGAATTTATGCAATACTTTAGCTAAATATGCTTCCTAAGACTTGAATTTTTCATTAAGCAGCTTCATCAGTGAGCAGTCCATTAGAGAAAAAATCTCAGCGCAGAGCAACTTTTCCTAATGGATTCGAGGTAGATTATCTTCAAAGCTCACATACTTAACTTTTATGGGTATGTTAAGGTTGCAGTTTTGTATCTGTGGTGATTCCTGTTCAGATCTTGCCATATATTACTTCAACGTACTGCTAAACCCTTTTTTTATTGATTTGTTCCATCTACTTTTGAGACCATACATTATTTAGAACATGCACATAAAAAAGCCTTTCCTATCAAAGAAATGGAAAGATATAGCTTTGAAAGTTGTGGCTCTGAAGGGTCATTGTTGCTTTGAAGCACCAGTTGAGAATGAGTCACCCACTTTCCCCCACTAAGATTTTTTTTCCTCAAGCAAGTTTCTCAATGTTGTCAACTTATTCCCTTTGTATATAACTAATACCATATTTGCACATGCTATAGATATTTATGAAAAGTTTTTTCAGAGGCGTTTCCAAGGATATAGCTTGTCTATTGTCACGAAAATGGAAGTTTGCTAGTCTTGTGCTTGCCACTTTTTCTTTCATCTTATGATTATTTATCATGCTTCTTCTCATTGAATCATATATATTGGCATGCTTCATATACACTTAAAGTGACTGACCTGCTGTGGTTTTCATGTCAGGCGTTAGTCTTGGAGGTCTGTGATGAGACAGATGTTGCTGAATTAAAGCTGAAGGTAAAATTAATGCCAATCTTGTCCAAAGTGCATACACCTCCCGAAAAACTTTATTTTTTCTCCCATAGGAGCATTTGATTGGGGTATCTTGGATTAAACTGGCATTTATTTTCTATTTGATTGAGGTAGGACAGGTACTTGTTACTTTGGTCGACCTGGAAATGACAAATTTTTCTTTTCCAGTTGTGTTGATTCAATTTTGATGCTAACATAGTTGATGTAAACAAAACTCACTTATTTCTTGTTGGGATCGCTTGTCTTACAATTTCCTCCTGTACCTGGGTGGTCAAGTTGTTTATAGATCCCATTGTTTGACCTGTGGTAAAGGATGACACTCTCCAATTGCTGACTAAATGTTTATTACTCTTTCTAATTTCACTATGCATTTGGTACTTTTGCACAGGTGGGTGACTTTGAAATGCATTTGAAGCGGAACATTGAAGTTGCAAAAGCTCCTACTGCAGTTGTTCCAGCTGCAGTTCCACCACCACCTGTGCCAACTAAGCAGGTTGAATCTGCTTCCCCTGCTGCAGCACCATCATTACCCCCAAAATCCTCCCCAGGCAGTCCATTTGTAAATGTCTCCCAAAAGGCATCAATGTTGTCAGTTCTAGAAGCTTCTGGTGCAACTAATTATGTTCTTGTTACATCTCCTGAAGTATGTGACCAATTTCCAGTATCATTTTTCTTGTTGTGTTGAGTATTTTCTGCCAATTCCATCTGATTTCTCGTGTTTAGGTTGGTATCTTCAGGAGGGGCAGAACGGTGAAAGGAAAGAAGCAACCACCCAGTTGTAAACCGGTACTTACAACATCAATCTGAAACTCATAAATCCTACCCTTACATCATGGAACTTTTTGTTGAAAAATTGAAAATAGTTTGACTATTTGATGAAATAAACATTTCCTATCTGGGACACAATAATGCAAAATTCTGAGATCTGAGCCTATACAGCATACCAGGAGCCTGAGTTCACGTCTGAATCACAAACTAGTAGTAGACTTGCAAAATGTGCAACATAAATGCAGTTAAGCGGAGCTTTTTACAAAACATGAATTAATTCAATTTAAAATGTTAAGATATAAATAATTTGCATTATCTAAGTGTTGGAACCTCCCAACTCGGTAATTGGTCATTTTAACTTTGGTTCTGGACCAGTTAACTTTGGGAGAGTGGATTTTGGTATTTTATTTCTGTGTAGTAGCTGATTTAATGGTCGACCGTAACTAGAAATTCAAGACATTTCTTTTATGTTGTCTTGTTTGATTTTTTTTTTTCATTTATATTCTAGAGACTTGTGTTTCCTTTTATATTTTCTTTATTTCCCTTAAACTTTTGTTGGATGCTGGTGATTTGAATGGAATTGTGGCATACTTCACTCTACATAAGAGACTAAATAAAGAGAAAGACACATGCAGCATGAGGAGAAAACTTGAGATGATAAACAGGGGCTGCCATTCATGGCCATTTAGGAGATAACTTTCATCATAGTTGACATGCACTTTTTTATTCAATTTACTCCATGTTTTCCCGGATTTCACTTGCTAAAAGCAAACCAACCCCTTGTATTGGCTTCGAAAGCCATCCGCATAAATTATGAAGATGCACAATAGATGTAAAGAGTTGCCATGTGGCACCACACTCCACCTTGCATTATATATTTTGTACATCATATTCTGACCCGGAGCCATGCATAAAAATTTTTCATCATTCAATTGTCTATCTATCAGAATGTACTTTGTTGATGCAGTATATCTCATGACCATCTTGTTGCATCCAGCTTGATTATGGTAATCATATCTCACAAGAATGTCCTTTTTTGAAATCCTGTATCTTCTGGTTCTGACTGATTTTGAAAATTTTCAATATAAAATTAGGGTGACGTAATCAAAGAAGGACAAGTGATTGGTTTCTTGGAGCAATTTGGCCATGAATCACCTGTAAAAGTGTGTTCCTTATCTCTATTCACAAAATCTCATTCTACTTGTGTAATAGTTCTGTAATGCATGTTTCTTGACACGTTGAACAGTCAGATGCATCTGGAGAAGTATTGAAGGTCCTATTTGAGGATGGAGGTGTGTTTTCTTAACTCTTTCCTCACCTCTTTAATACGTTGTATGAATCAACATGCTGTAATCCTATTTGGCATAGGGCATGAATTCCTCTTAATGGGATGTAACCTCTTAATATGATGTGGTTCACCTGAGACAGACCTCTGAACGGATCTAGGTCAGCTGTATTATAATTGTGCCATCATTTTATGTCTGTAATGGCCTAATTAAAGTACACTGAAATGTAAAACCAAGCTGCAAACAAGGGTTTAACACTCTCTCGAAGAATTGTTCTCTCCTTCCCCGGATCATGATATGCAGGTGTAGCATATTTTACTCCATCCCCGCTGCTCTGCTTCTAGCAACTGTTTGTTGAGATATTGCTCTAAGCGTTTGAAATGATTCCCATAGTATTGCACACACAAGCAAAAGCAAGGTGGAAAAGTTCCACCTAAGAGTCTCCGAAATCTCCTAGATGCTTTTGACATTTCTGATTTGCCTGTGCATATATAATCTCGAACGTATATTGCATTATGCATCATATCCCGAAGTAGAGATATTTGGATTTTTGCATGTCAAGACTTTTTCTGTCAACTTACTGAGGACAAGGAAAAAGAACTCAGCATATTTCTGTGGCTTTGTATCATTTGCAGAACCTATAGGTTACGGTGATCCTCTTATAGCTGTCTCCTCATCCTTCCACAAGTGAGCTTCAATTGGATTTAACCGGAGCTCGTAGCCTGCTATTCGTGCTTTCATTTTGCGGTCATCTTTTATGGAGAGCTTTAGAGTTTGAAGGTGGTTATAATCTTCAATTTGATTTGGAACATATATTGCACTATGCATCATATCCAGCAATAATTAATTTTGTCGGGGAAGACGTTTGTGACGTTCTAAGTTGTATATTATTTTTTCAGAATCCTGCCCTTTTCTTGGCTCTCAATATAGAGACAATTAGTTAATCCATCAATTTGAGCCATTTTGAGTTCAGTGTATTTTTGTATTTTGCCGCTCCTCAACTCAGGCATTTTCTGTTATTTACTTTCATCCTAATATGGCTGGCTGGTTGAATATGTATAAAATGCTCTCATTACAGACAGACAGTTGATTTAATAAAATGGGATGATAAGTCCCTTAACTAACCTTCCGGTTCCAAACTTGAGAATGGAAAATATTATACTAAGAAATTTGTTTCCGAAATAGGGTTTTTATAAATATTCGAATTAAATTAATTAAAACATGGGTTCGAACGATGGGAAATAAAAAAATGAAATAAAATGCTCTCATTTTCTTCAATATGTCATGTTGCTTGTGAACATAACAAGCTGGCTAGGCTTGGGCTTATATAGAGGCCCAACAACTGAGCAAGCTAGGCCCATGCCTTCTAAAATTGCAGGGCTAACCCAACCCGGGTCCTAGTACAGAGAGAGAGAGAGAGAATTTGAAATGATGCACAAATACTAATTCACTCCTTGTGCGAATGCCTATTCGTGAAAGTCAATAAACAGGGACAAAGTAATGCTCTCATAGGGTAGCAAGTATGTTGATCGGGCAGCATGAACCTTCACCTAATACATAATATTACTTGATCAATGTGGATTAGTTTAACTGGATATAAGATTGAATACCCTTAAATATAACCAAGATTCGACTCTCATCAGGAATATCGAACACTCTTGTATATGGAGCGTTCCCCATTGAGAGACCCGCTCTTCGAAAGGAGTCACTACAGCGGTCGATCCGGATTAGTCTGGACAAAACCCTAGATACCGAAAGGTGTTTAAGACATAGTACCAAAAAAAAAATATTGCTTGAAACTAACAGGAATATCGAAATAATCTCATAATTCAATCACGTGACTGACAAATTCCCGCTAACATTTTAGGCAATACGAGTCTTGCCTTCATTTGATGAATCAAGGTCACAAGCACCTGAACATGTCTGGAAAACAACTTTGTACAATACTTTGAGCCATCTCTATACATAGGCCGACTAATCCACTACACTGCAGCATGTCTCAAAATTTTTGCTTTCTACAATTTTGTCATGAAAATATCACTACTTGATTCAACTCACAGTACAATTGCAGAGAAATGGCATCTTTTGCCCACAGCTTTGAGGTCAGTCATGACCCACCCTTGATCCTCGTAACATTCAACCTGGAAACAGGAAATTCCACCAAAAAGAACATGGGAGAAAAACTTGGAACAAGTGTTTGCTAACACAAAGAATTAAGAGAGCTAGGGTAAAGCATATACCGTTGATAAAACCTCATCAGCCTCATTGTTTGTCACACCTCCAATCACATATATTTTGCCTCCGACTGCAACAGCCCCTGCATACCCCCTGCTTTCTGCCATCGGTTCTACTTTTCTCCATGAACCGGTGCGAGGTTCCAAAACCTCTACCAATTGGATCATTTGACACCCATCATAGCCGCCTATAGCATACCTGTGGATAGGCAAATTTGTATGAAATGTTCTGGAATTAAACACGATTTCTACATATATTCCACCAAGACAAATTTATAGCATTGTAATTGCTATGATAGTCCTTTGGTTCTAATCCCCTTTTCTCATGATAAAATATAAAATAATTAAAAATATCTATCTCTATAAGATTAAATTTTTAGACAGAGATCATATATGAAGGGGGGAGTTAAAAAAGTATCTAATAATTGATTACACTTCACTCTACAAGTTCACTTTCACATTTGGAGTAGAACATCTTTCCACTAAATTTAAAACCTCTTCTCCTTTGTCCATCACCCCATGCTCAAAATATACCAACAATGTTTTTGAAAGTAGTTCCAATGTTGCCATTTTAGATTTTGAAGACAGTTACGAGACCACCAGGATTAACCTAAGTTAAAAGAACCTATTCATATCTAGTAGAGAGACAGGCATGATAGTGGGGTACGACCATTTTAACTTACAATTGCTCATGCAGTACAACCACAGAATGGCATCCTCTCCTTGTACTCATGCTTTGTAATCTTCTCCATGCACACTCCCGTGGATCAAATATTTCAGTTGATCTGAAATGGAAGAAGCAACACCCATATTAGATAACTAACAGAAGATATCAAAGTTGTGAGATTACCTATCTTACTTCAAGTACTGGTTTCCATCATAGCCACCGATAACATAAAGGATGCCATTGATACCTGCTGCTGCTGGAGCAAATCTCTAGAGAGAAAAAAAAAAGAGAAAAATAAAATGCCAGACTTTTAGTTTTCACTAGCTTAAGGGAGAAGAGAAAGGAGCGTTTCAGAAGAGTTTTGCTATTTACACTACGGTGACATGCTAGCAAGTCTCATGATACAAATCCACCACAAGAATCTACAGTAAATATGATAATGGATAAGTCTGATTGTCGCTTAGGTAAAGGCATGGAGAAGTTAAAAGATCAATATTCATGAACTAAGAGGATGTTACTCTTAGACCTAAAGATGCCATCAGGAACCTGAAATTCATAATAAAGCATTAAAAACATTTGAAAACAAAAGACAACTGGAAAACCTAGAGTTACATGATCTTATCTTATTTTTTATGTAAAATATTAGCTATTGTCTTATGCTTATCTTAGTCCACAACAAAATTCCTTCTTTAGCTGTAGACTTGTGGGCTGATGACCACTAAAAGCATATGCAGAGATCAATTAATCAATAATTAAAGCATGAAATAATTATCACATATGGCTGGAGCAAGATTTCTTGTTCTTATCTTGTTTTATCTTTAATTTTTCCAATTCCTGCTTGCACAAATAGAATCCCCAATTCAAAGCGATGATAGAAGATTACCTTGTGCAGCATTGAACGGACGGGTATCCAGCTCCCAACGTTTAGATCCAAGAATTCCACATCTGAGAAACACTCAGCTCTATTTCCCCCACCAACTGCAAATATCTTGCCATTTATAGAAACTGCTGCTAGGTTTCCTTTCTTCTTATATAGCGAAGGCCAATTTGTCCATTTCTCACAAGCTAGGTTGTATGATTCAACTAAACACATATAGAATGATCAGATATTTACTGCTATCAAATAACATTAGAAGTCCAAAAGAAGCAAATACAGCCATAAGAGATACCTGTATCATACCAAGAAGTACCATTTGCGCCACCTAGAATGCAAATCTCACCATTGAATTTCAGCGACGAGGCAGAAGTACGTTTAAAGGTCATTGAACAAAGAGGTTCCATCAAGTCCTGAGAAGGTGAATAGGAATCTATGGCTGCCAGCCATGAAGAACCATCAAATCCTCCAACTAAAAGTAGTGACTCCTGGTGATTAGAACATAGACTGTTGGATAATGAGACGTTTTCCTCTGCTTGTTCAACTTGCGCAAGTGTGCAGGATTCCATTCTACTGTGCTGATCTTTCAAATGTTGAATCTCTGCTCTTGATACCATCTGTGTTGCAAAATAGAATTTCTATAGATTGTCATTTATCTTGATGGGATATCTAATTGCTCCAAAAGATTATATTGATGGAGAATTGGGTACCAAGTAATTCATGTTTGAACATAACATCAATAACCTACACATAGAAGGTTGTGAAAAAACCTAAACAAAAGTTATGTGATGTCAAAACACAATTACCATAAAATACATATTCATTACCTCTTAGGTTACACAATAATGAACCTACATGCTCTTAATGATGTAGCCAGACCAAAAATCTAAGGTTTTCTGGTAATGAAATGTCACCAGGATAGTAGGGTTTTCCTTCAAATATCAATCAGATTGGAATAGTAGAGCATGTAGCCAGGTCACATTTGAAAGTTTAACTGCACAGCAAAGAATCCATCTGAGAGAACAAGAATCTGGAATTTATTGTGGTCAACAAAACATTCAGCAAGATGGTCAATAAAACATGCAGACCGGAGCAAACACGTTCCATGACAGATATTATTAGACCCATATCAAGCTCTTAATCATATCCAAAGAGACCCAAAAAAAAAAAGAAAAAAAAAAGACAGGGATTGCCAAATGAAAACGAAGAGAAATGCATAATCAATTCATATTTGGGACCAAGAGTATATATCTCCTAAGTTAATTAAAGGATTCTATAGTGTCCTTCTTGGCAATTGCTTACATACCTAGAACAATCCTGTCTGTTGCTTAATGTCATGTCAATATCACACACTTACCAAATTGAGTGCCTTAATGTAGTAACAATACCATGAAAATTCAGTAGAAAGCGAAGGAGCAAACTGGAGACATGGGTACTTCACAGAAACATATCTTGCATTGGAGTTCATGTGCAACCAAAAAAATAAAAGATGAAAAAACAAAGGCAAGAAAGAAACATGCTTGCATGATAAAGCACAAATTTGAAGAGGAAAAATTGGGGTCGGGCAGAGAGAGGAGATCTTACCAGGTCCTGCTCCAGAGAACTTATTCTTTGATCTCGTTCCAGCCCCGATGCTTTCAACTCCTCAATCTCTTGTATCAACTTCCATTATATATCAGAAAAATAATATTAGTAAAGGTGATTAACCTGAAAGTAATGCAAATTTAAAATTGATGAACCATGCACTAGCTTAACAACCTTAGCAACAATGTTGTGAAGCTCTGAAGACTGATCCAGCAAGCCATCTGATTCCAAAACCCTTCCATCAACTGAGTCTTCTGCTGTCATGAAAGAGGCAATCTCATTGCCATCTTCACTTTCATGCTCTTCATTGATCTCTTCAATCACAGAAGCTTTTTCCCAATCAGAAATAGTTTGTGAAGAATGTTCCTCGTACATTTCTGTAGCATCCTCAGGTTCTGGTGGAGGTTCTATGTTGCTAGAGTCGACCATGCTTGAACTCTCCCTCTCCAGCATGACAGAGGTACTTAGTTGCTTCAATACAGAAGCATATGAATGTAACAATTGCTGCTCACTCTTGATTACCATTTCCTCAGGTCCTTTACCCCAAGAAGGTGCAGTCCATGGAGAGACCAGTTCTGCAGTTGGCCAAGTTGAACAGGCGAGTTCAGCTCCAGCTGAAGTCCCGATGTGACCATTAGATGTGGATTTACTGGACGCATTGTTTCCCCTGTCTGTCCAACGTGGTGGAGAGGATATTTTAGTAACACCTTGAGCCATAAACAAGTTCAACATCTTTTCCATTTGACTTGAGTCTAGCTCATTCCAAAAATGCTTCTCTTGAAAGTAATTATCAGCAAGAATTGGTTTATACTGGTCCTCAACCAAGGGCTGATATCGAGTTCGAATTTGGATGCGAACCTTGTAAAACCAGAAAGAGTAGATGTTCTAAGCAGGCGCTGTTCTAGCCTATAAACTAATTTTGAGGTGTATCATTGAAAAACACAAGTGGTCCTTAAAAAATTTAAGGAAACAATACTAATAAAGCCCATGGGTTATACCTGTGCAGGAAATGGCGAAATTTCTGAATCATCACCAGTCCATGCATGTGGATTTATGTTCAATTGTCCTGTGCTTGCAGCCTCAAATACACCATGCATCTTCCTATCACTGTAGTTGAATAAGAAGAGGGTCATGCCTGGATATACCTTTCTCACATAGGGGAAGTGAGCGGCCGGCAAACCTATTCAAGATCAAACTTACTATGGATCAATTCAAAGATATCTTAAGTTGCAAAATCAAAGATGTAAATTAGAACATCAGGAATGCAATTTGTCGTGTGTTATTTGATGAAGAGAAATCAAATTCTTTCTTAATTGGTCACGAGGATTTTTCTCCGTCACACTTTTCATGAGCTTAAATACCAAAAGTCAAACAAATTTTGTTCGTACAACTTTCCATAATGAGAAAATATTCTCTTAAACATGATAAAGTATTCGGTGAGAGAGAAATCAACCATTTGAGCAACCTCGTTAAAAAACAAACAATCCTTGACTGAAACCTAGTAGAGAAACAATATCTTTTTTCATGATTCTAAATGTCCAAACTACCACTTACAGTATATATATGGTAAACATTGAAATCAACTTACTAAACAACTTCATTGACAAGCATTCCTTGCTTGTGTAATGTTAGCAGCCAAAAATAACTTAGGTTTGATCATCAATGATATCTTGAGAAGAAAAATCAAAGTTGAAAATTAGAACATTATATGAAATTAAACCCAAAAGAGAAATACTATTTTTCACGAGAATTTTTTTGACACAACTTCCAATTGCAAGAGAAAGTATTTTTCTAGAACGTAATGCAGTGTTTGATAAGGGAGCAATCAACTAATGGAACAACCCCATTGAAAAGCAAACAATCCTTGAAAGAAATCTTCTAAAGCAATGCGATCTTTTTGATGAGTCTAAATGTCAAACTATCACTTGCAAGACATACAAAGGTAAGCATTTTCCTTGAACATAACATAGTATTTGATGAGAGAGAGATATCAACTGACCAAACAACATCCTTGATAAACATTCCTTGATTGTGTAATGTGTGCAACCAAAAACAACTGCAGCCAAATCCTCCGTACTCAAATTTCTCGCAGAAATGCTGCGATTCGCAGTCCATTCAGGTGGTGTAGGAGGAATCTTCTCCTTCAAAGCTTTTTTCCCTTTCTTCTTCCCCATTCTGTTCAAACCCATATAACACTTCAGACTAAAATTTTCCAACAAACCCACTTTAAAAAAAAAATAGACTTAAAACGCTGATTCACATTTAACATTGTGTTCTACCCATAAAAATGACATCAAAATCTAGGATTACTCTAGAATTGATAATGTAGATTAAACCTGAATTTTTTGTTTCTTTTTTTGATCAAGGAATCAAACTTGCACTCACGATTCTCTTTTCAAAGCACAAAAAAATTATGTGTAGTGTCAAGAGCTAGGATCATGTAGCGTCAACTTACAACCCTAGCTCACATAAATACTCTGCTTATAGATAGAGAGTGAGAAGAGAGAGAGAAAGAGAAAGAGAGAAGTTCACATACATCTGAGTACGGATTTCAAACTTTCGAGAATGCAGGAGAGAGAGAACAAAACCCTAAGAAACAAAGAGAGAGAGGGAGAGAGGGAGAAAGAGAGAGAGAGAGGAGGGTGACATACAAACAGCAACAACAGGGTCACAGAGCCTAAATTGGACAAAAGCTAAAAGGATTCAACGTCTCTTCACATTCTCAGATTTTTAATTTTTTTTTTTTCCCGGTTTCGGCAAGAGTTGGTGGTGAAATTACGATACGGTCCCTAATTTCGTTTCCTCTTTTATTAGGAGCGTAGGTTCTCCTCACATATTTTTTCCCATGCGTGATCACTGAAACTACTTTTTTATTTTTTTTTTTTTTAAGTAAATTACTTACCGCTCACTCCCGATTAATCTGAATCGATTATTATAAAATCGATTAAAAAGTTAATTTTTTTCAAATCTTATCTCTTCTTTCTCATAACTCAAAATAAAACTATTTTACTATCGATATATTTCAACTTATATATATACACACACCCTTATATTAGTATCGATAAATATGATTACGGTTAACTTGAAACTTAATTAAAAAGAAAATTATAATTTTAGTCGAGATTGAATAAAAGCCATGGGCAACTAACCCTTGAAATTTTTTTTTCTTTTAAAAGTATAAGATAAAAATTATAATTTCAAATGTTATTTTTTCTCTAAAAAGTATAAATCATAATTTCTAAAACTATAATTATAAATAGGGATAAAAGATTATAATCTCAAATATTGTTTTCTCTCTAAAAAAATATAAACCATAATCTCCGAAACTATAATCCTAAAATACATGTTTACTTCATCCTATATGCTACATTTTATAAAAACAAAAGGTTTCTTTAGTTAAAAGAAAATATGACAAGTAAAACAATGATAATTTGAGCCAAGCTGAACACATTTAAATAGAACTACTACCCTTTATGCCTAATGTATACAGACATACATACATACATACATACATACATACATACATACATACATACATACATACATATACATATACCCAAAATCACTTAAATGATTAAAAGTTTTTATAGCTAGATTGGGTTTTTAAAAAAAATAATAAATTATTGATATATGATAATTATTTTGTTTTTGGTTAAATTTATTTTGAATCAAATTAAATTTATAAAGGGTAATATTTTTATGTATGTTTTTTTAAATATATAATTTAAATTTAAAATTTTATTTAAAAACGTAAACACTCAACCAATTAGGCCAAGTACTCTGAGGTATGCAATCTGAGTAAAAGATATATATCAAAAAAATAATCTTAGTAAAAGGACAAAAAAAAAGTGTCAGAAAGAACAGAGTAGAAAGCAGTCAGGGTGGGTGGGGTCTAAGATAGTGTAGGAGAGGTCCTTAGAAAGGAGAGCATTGAGGTGGGTAGGGTGAATCTAGCAGGATAGAACCAATCCCGTTGTTAGCCGATGAACATAGAGATTAATCCTTTACCTCACAGTTCAATTTCTCTTTATTAAAGTCTTTTTAGTCTTTTTTTTTATTGGGTACAAAGTCTCTTCACTCTTTGATTCGCCTTCGAAGAGGACGAAAGTTTGGAAAAGAAGACTGGTGTATTGGTCGATGATCGATCATCATGCTTCCACCTTTTGCCTGAAATGGAAACATGAAAAGCAGCAAAGGGAAAACAGAGGACTTTTATAAGCTAAAAGAAAAGGTTTTTGTTATTTAAGTGGGCCAAATTGGCCCAAAAGTGTTGGGCCTAAACCCCCAAGTCTTATGAAAATAATAATAATGTTAAAAAGATACACACGGGAGGCTCTGAAGATTCGAGGAAGTGCAGAAGAAATTGGGTAGAGAAGCCTAGGGGAGAGGGAGAGAGAGAAACGATGCCTTGCCTCAACATCTCTACCAACGTCAGCCTTGACGGCGTCGACACTTCGTCCATCCTCTCTGAAGCCACTTCAACCGTCGCTCAACTCATTGGCAAACCCGAAGCTGTACTCTCTCTCTCTCTCTCTCTCACACACACACACACACACACACACACACACACACACACACGAAGTTGAGACTGATGATTATCAGTCTTGCTATTGCTGTAAAATTGCTATCTGGGTTGGATTGCTTTCCTTTTAATTGTGCATTTTCTTTTCAGTATTTACCCTAAACTCCATTTGCTTTAGTGCATTCATCTATCTGAGCGATTCTGGAAATTGTGGATCTGTTGTGTGTATGTATTTATATGTTGTATTTGTACTTCAGTTTAGTTGCGATGAGTAGATTGTGGTTTGAATTGCATGAGATTGCATAAGATTGAAGATTAGTTATGACATTTGGGCATAGTGTTGAAATAGGGATTCTATCTAGCTGATTTCTGGGTTATAATTGCATGACCATCATCTGGTAGGGATTCTATGAAAAGTTTAGATCGAAACGGTTATGTTTATAATATGAGCAGATTTGAGATTTAAACAACTATGCAATTGCCCAAACCGGGCTAAATATTGCTGCGGTGGGGCTATAATTCAATTTTGGGTATCCTTCATTTTTTCCAATGCTAAGATTGTGAATATCGCATCTGGGTTTAATTTATCGATTTTATATGAGCAGCCAAACATGTGGTTAGGGTTTTATGTTATGAAGGAGGCATAAAATGCAGATTGGCTGATGTTTAGCTGTTGTTGTTACTTGACGGATAAGTAGCTTGTTGAATTGATTGTGGGCATTTGCAGTATGTGATGATTGTGCTTAAGGGATCTGTGCCGATGTCATTTGGTGGGACTGAGCAGCCAGCGGCTTATGGAGAATTGGTTTCTATTGGTGGACTTAACCCTGACACAAACAAGAAACTGAGTGCATCAATTTCTTCAATTCTTGAGAAGAAGCTTTCAGTGCCCAAGTCCCGCTTCTTCCTCAAGTTTTATGACACAAAGGCAAGCCATTTAATCTTCTAAATGTTTCTGGCATAAGAAGAATGGCGATGTTTATTTTTGCTCATAGCAATTCTCTTGTTGTTTAAGCGCATCAAAGCCAAGAACATGCACAATATTTGCATGATCATGTAGTTAATACCACAAAATCCATGAGCAAAACTATAGTAGTCTTCAAATTTTTAGTGTTCCTCAACAACAGCAACAACAACAAACCGAGCCTTACTCTCAAAATTTAAGATCAGCTATTTGAGAGACAAATTTATAAAAAATAGAAAAATAAGAAAAATAAGAATAAAATATATATATATATATATATAAATAAAAAGAAAAATAAAATAAATAAAATAAAATAAGAGAAAAATGAAATAAAAATAAATATATAAGTCAATAGATAAATATTTAAAATATATTGGTTTAATTTGTGCGGATTCTACTACATTATCCATTCCTATTTAAGACTATTTCCTCTTTTAAACCCTTAACTTCCATGTTTTTACGAATAACTTGCATTCAAGTTTTCAATAGTCTATCTCTACGTTTTACTAAATCTTCTATATTTAAATTCTTGGTTCTCCTAACCGGTGCATCTTTAGGTTTTCTTTGCACATGTCTGAACCATCTCAAATGACACTCTCGCATCTTATGCACAATTGAACTAACTTCAACTTGTTACGAATCTCTTTATTTCTAATTCTATCTTTTCTAATTTTTTCACACATCCACCTAATTATTCTAATTTATACTACAGCCATCTTTGTTCTTGTTGTTGTTTAATAGCCCCACACTCAGTACTATATAATAGTGTAGGTCTAACCGTGGTTCTATAGAACTTTCTCTTCAAGTGTAATGATATCGTCCGATCACAAAGAATTCTGGATGCCTTTCTCTATTTCATCTAACCTGTTTGAATCCTATGATTCACATCTCCATCTATATTGTCATAATTTTGAATAATAGAGTCTAAATATCTAAATCGTTTATTTTTTGAAACATCTTGCCCATCTAATCTAATCGTTTCTTCATCATTCCTACAACTATCGCTAAACCTACATCTCATATATTCGGTTTTCGATTTATTCAATCTAAATTCTCTGGATTCTAGTGTGAGTCTCCAGAACTCTAGTTTAGCACTAACACTCTCTTTAGTTTTATCAACTAACACGATATCATTTGCAAAAAGTATACACCATGATATTTCATTTTGGATATTTTTTGTAATTTCGTCTATCACTATTGCAAAAAAGAGGGGACTTAATGTCGAATCTTGATGGAGTCCAATGTTAATGAGAAAACCATCGCTCAAACCCCCGCAAGTTCTAACGCCGGTTATAGCTCCCTCATACATATCTTTAATGAGATTAATGTATCTCAAAAATATCCCTTTTTTTATCGACGCCCACCACAATGATTCTCTAGAAATCCTATCATATGCTTTGTCTAATTTTTAGTGTTCCTCATTTAGCTTTATACCTTGCACTAAAAGTTTTGAATGTTTTGCTAATATCCTTTATAAATTTTTGTTTCCAGGGCTCCAACTTTGGATGGAACGGCTCCACCTTCTAATATCTGTTTCCTTTGGTGTGTTATCTGTATTTCTTGCACTGAGTACTTTATGTTCATCTTAGTATCTTGGACTCTTCTTTGAACTCCAAAACACTTCTGGACGAACTTCTTTATCGGCATGGCCGGTTTGAGTAATGGAATCTCTATAAATCCACAACGCCTTTATTATCTGAATTATACCCTTCTGCCAAATGGTTGCTAATTGGTATTAAGGATATAAAGTTTTAGTCCATTGAGAATATCTGGATGTTCGACTAGTTCCATGAGATTCTTATGGCTTACATTGCATAATCTGTGTGTTTACATGACTTGGTGCATGCCTTTTTATTTTGAACTAGGCAACATTATAATGCTCTTCTCTGAAGATTATTTTGTCCATTCACCTTGCTTCTTCTTTAATTTATCGATTTCGTTGCCAACTAATGTATTCATCTCCTATAACATAACTATTGCTTGACACAGTGGAAGTATGCGATTGGGAATTCAGTTAAAAAGATGCTAGGTCAATTCCCTATGTGACTTTTACATATGGGAATTATAAGATTATCCTATGTAATTGAGCTTACTACAGGCTTGCCATTTTCATTTTTCCATTTGTATGGCCCTGTGTTGTGGGGTTGGCCTGAGCTTGATTTAGGAGCTTGTTGTAAATGTGATGAGTGATTTGAAGCCCCCCTTTTGGATTCTTGAATAGGCTAATTTTAGAGCTTATAAGTTTTTACAAATCTCATTTAGGGGTTTGTTTATGCTTCACTTTGTGTTGAGTATGCATGCTAATGTCTGTGTATTTAGGACTTGTAATTTTTTATTTGGCTCTAGCAGGTCTATTTTTGGGCTTGAATAAATAAAATTTTTGAATCTGTTGCCTTCAACTTATCGGTATAATGATTTTAATCTCTGCTGGGGTATATTTATTAGTTTTTGCACCTAAATTCCCTGAATGTACTTCAAAGTCCAAAAATATTGATATGTCCATTGTTGTTATGGTCACCCAGCTTGAGTGACCATTTTGAGTATTTCTCTTGGAACGAAGTTTATCTGAAAGTTCCTGAAACTGTGCCTACTCTTTTCCTTTGAACTCATGTTGCATGATGCTTTGATCCTCCCTTTTTTTAAGCCTTTTTCCTGTGGAAGTTGGTTTAAGTTAAAAAATTGCAATCAAATTTCCCAAATTTTTGCTCGGAACCAAATAAATTCTACAGAAATTTGGGATTTACAAATTATCGAAGAAAGAAATCATTTGAAAATGAAGTTTACAAGAGATGGTGAATGTATATGTATATTTATTTCCTAATTATTATGTTATCCTAATTTAATTAACTCTAAAGAAAGAGAAAATTTCGGAGGAATGCTGCATTTTACTTTTTGATTACAAGAACAAATTTCATTTGTAAATGAATTTTACAATTTAGTTCTACGTCGAGTAAAGTAAATTAATCTTTGATTTGGTCCCAAGCGCAAGTTCAAGGAATTCACATGCACCGGAATCTCTGTGCCAAAAGGGTTTGCGCATGGCAACTTTGCAATCTGAATCTGAATGTTGCAGGAACTCAAAATCATTCTCCACACACGTCTAGGAAGGTAGTTTTTCTTTTTGTATATACCCTTGGAATCCTTCTCTGATCTGCAGTAGGTTGGTAAAATGACACGAGTCTGGATGAATTGTTATTCAAAGTGTCAGTCACTGTCAAAACATAGGCATCACCACAACAGGGTTACGGGAGGCATAGGTTGAGGACATTGTTTCCATGTCTGGTCAATTCAGTGAATAGGCTCTCATATTTTTTAAATAAGGTATTGATTTCGATTTGATTCGAATCATGTTTAATTAGGTATAAAATAATTTTTCGATAATTTATAAAGAAAAAATTATTAAAAACAATGCAAGAAAGTTTCTGGGCAGGCAAGCGCAAGGTTAAGGACTTGCTGAAACTCTCATCTTCTGGTTTCATTATAAAGTGCTTTATGCTTATTAGGCCAGTAAGCTAACCAGATCCTCCGTCTTAAGAGTGGAAGCCATAGAATTTATCAAATCTACTTTTTCCTTAAAAAAAAAAAAAAAAAAAAAAAAAAAAAAAATCTTAACTTTTACGAAATTAAGTAGGAAGGGTAAAATCTTTTTTTTTTTCCGATAAAAAATGATAAATTAAAAATTTAGAAAGAGAAATAAAAAAGAAAAAGTAAAAACAATTAATAAGCAACACTAATCCCATTTCTTTCCCGTATTAAAAATCTCAGACACCGCCACCGAATTTCTCGCCTCTCTCTCTTCTATGGCTTCCCAAACCCTCCCAATCTCCGGTTCATCTTCAAACCTCCAACAATCCCAACCCACAATCTCAACAACCCCAGCATTTCGCGCCTTTTTGAGTCGTCTCTCCACCACGATCCGGCTTACCTTTGCGCAACGCCGCCCTTGGTCGGAGCTCATCGACCGGTCTTCCCTCTCCCGTCCTGACTCCCTCTCCGAAGCTGCCTCTCGCGTCCGCAAGAACTTCTCCTATTTCAGAGTCAATTACCTTTCTATCCTCACTCTCATCCTCGCTTTCTCTCTCCTCTCTCACCCTTTCTCTCTCCTCCTCCTCCTCTCTCTCCTCTCCTCCTGGCTCTTCCTCTACTTCTTCCGCCCCTCCGATCAGCCTCTCGTCCTCTTTTCCCGCACTTTCTCCGATCGCGAGGTTCTCGCCATTCTCAGCGTCCTCACCATAGTTATCGTGTTCCTCACCAGCGTCGGATCTCTGCTAATATCGGCTTTGATGATCGGGCTTGCGATTGTTTGTGCTCATGGTGCTTTTAGGGTTCCGGAGGATCTCTTTCTTGATGATTCGGAGCCGGTGAATGGCGGTCTCTGGTCGTTCCTCGGCGGTGCTGCTTCCTCTGCTGCTGCCGCCGCCGCGCCGTCCGTCGTCAGCCGCGTTTGATAGCCCTCGATCTGGTAAAATTGTGATCTAATTTGATCGATTAGGGTTTCGAATTTTTTCGATGGATTGAATTGTATCTTGAAAGTAGGTAGTTACATAATTCTTTTGTAGTGGATCTGTATCTAATCTAGACTGGATTATGAATAGGATTCCCAACAATTAGACCTTAAAAGCATTGGAATCTATTTTGATGTGCTTTGATTGATGGAATTAGAGGTTTATGTAATTTGCTTATCGGATCAAGAAAAAGGTTGAAGGATGTATGATTTTTCTCAAATCTGAATGTTACTTTGGTTTATATTTTTCCTACTTATGTTCTTGTTTTCTTTCTTTGAATACAGATGATTTCTTGCCTTAATTGTACTATTGTATGTCATTGTCTTGAGAATTAAAAAATTATGGTATTTGGATTGAAAATGTAAGTAAATGACTGAAATGAGAAAATTTGATGCTGGCATTTTTATTTGTATTGCAAGTTTAAATTATTCCAGGGTGCTCTCTTTCAATTACTAATTGAATTATGACATATCAGATTCTTTTTTTTGGTCCAAATGGCATTACTTGGTTTGATATATTTTATATTTGCAAATCCTTGCATTAGCTTTTGGATCTTTTATGGTTGGTTGAAGACGTCAAAAGTATTGAGATAGTCATGACCAGAATTTGGGATCCTATAGTTTGTTTATGTTGTTATGGTTGTGCACTAGGTCATGAGATTTGTGTTGTGTTTGTGTAGTGGCGAGGATAGGGGAGTAGCCATAATCCAGAAACTATATATATATGTTGAATTCATGACCATGCCACTGTACCAATTTTCAACCTTATTGAACTTATTTAGAGATACTTATAGAAAATGCTAGGACTGTATGATGATAGTTGTAATTTTAATTCAAAAAATCAGATGATTAAGTTCAAATTAATAGCTAATGGTTTCCCTGTAGTTATGTGACGTGGCGCTAATAGGTGGGGGGGAGGTGAGAGAGAAAGAATGTGACACAATGGAAGTGTGACGGTGGGATTTATTAGAGTACAAATCCTAAAACTCTGCGAGTTTGATAAGCTCAAACTGTAAAGCCATGCATTGGTAGTCCATCTGCCAATAAAGTTTCTCTATTAAAATATATATCAAAGTTGCCTATATTACAATAATAGAATGATATCGTAAGTAGACCTGGGCTAAGGTAAACTACATGAAGTAATCTAATACAGCTTTACTAAAATAAGGGAACTAATAAAAGTCCTAATACAACTTTAATTTTGGTTCTAAAAACCCTAGTTAAAAAAGGAAATAATAAATAACAACTAAAATGAGACAAGAACTTGGTCTTGTTTTGGCACAGGTGTGCCTACTTCAGCACGATGCTGATGACTAGGGTTTTGTGAATTTCATCCCAAGTGTAGCATTGGTGTTTCCTTGTGGTTCTATGAAGGGTTGAATAGCTTCTCCTCATGCTCCCTTTGTGTGTTGATTTCCTCCTTTTGGGGTGTAGATTTCAATATTGGTAACGGCCTTTTAGTTGGACTACTTGATCATCAATTTTGATTGATTCTTTTTCTATGTCAAGACAGGGGAAGAAGAGTAGAACGATCTTGATATTGTTAATGTGACTATAAAGGTTAATTGTTTTTGTTTGGCGATTCAAACTCCTTTGAGACAGTAGATTCACTGACCATAAGGCTTGTTAAAATGAGTCTTAAGATACTAAAACCATAACAAATCCAAACGAAGTCCAAAAATTTTCCATAATGAAGGGGGAATCCCTAATAAATGTGTTTTAATAGTAAGTGCACAAATATCTTCTGGGTTTCTGTTGGTGGTGCTGAACTTGCTTTGCTACTACATTTGGTAGGTTGCCGTTATGTATTGCTGGGACCATTTAGTGAGTACTGATATCCATTCTCAATGAATATTGGCATCATGATTTTATGTATCATGAAGTGCATAGGAACCGACATATTGTCTGACAGACTGTCCCCCCAAATGCCTTAATGAATTTAAAAAGGGTGTTCTTGAGACTTATGTTATGGTTCTATGTGGTTATTGTGTTAGGTCTCACCATATTTTTTGTCTATGTTGTATTTTTTTATTTAAATTTTTGGCAATATAATCCTTTGAACTATTCATTTTGGCCCTTGGCCACATTATATAACTGTGGTGTGGATGTGACTATTTCTTGTTAGTAACCTAGATTGTTCAGATGCTGGCCCTTTGATGTGTAGAAAAATTCAGGCTATATCCCAACTGGCTGATCAGGAGAAGTTTAAGAAATGGTTAAAACATCTTCCAAAGTTGTTTCAAAGTCTGTTGTGGGTTGCATGAGCTGATGGTGGATTTAACATTCGATGTTTTGTAAATTATAAACACAAGGTCTCTGCAGGAGTCATGCATATTTCTCATCCAAGCGTCATTGCTTGATTCCCCCTGTAAGGTTAATGCTGCTTGTGATGTTGGTGTTCTTTCTAGCCTTCAATGTCCCTTGGGATGGAAGTGGACGAGCTCAGCATCCCCTTGAACAGATCTCAGAGGCCCCCCCCCCCCTCCCCCCAAAAAAAAAAGTCTTGAACAGATTATTGTCTTTAATTGCATGATTTCGAAGGTTTTTCTTTTCTTTCCATTCTTAGAGGTCAAATTATTCGTTAATTTCTTTTAGTATGGAAGAAACAAACTTGTGTCAGTATCGTTTTTAGATTTGTCTTGCCTCCAGCAAATCGATCTATTGTTTTGGTTGTGGCTCGAACTGAGTAAGCATATTCTGGAGTTTAATTCCAGTTTATACTTTGTGAGGTTTTGTAAATCAACAAGAAAAAGGAGAAAATTTCGATTAAGAGTTTATGGATGTTATATAATTATTATTGCGAATACTGTTCACTAATAATTTTAGAACTGAATCTCATGATTATTTTAGGTTGTTTTATGTAATGAATTCATTTAAATTTAATTAAAATGAGTTGAACTCGAAGTGGAGCAAGGTCTAAGGATGTTGAATAATCTTATTCGTTTGCTCGTTCTTTGGTACATTGTTTTGTCTGATAACATTTCAAGAAGGTATCGAGGATCTGTGGGTTCAGTAAATTTTTTTATTTTTAATTTTAAATTTAAATTTTGAAAATGAAAAAATAGATAATAGAAGAGGCAGTATCCAAATTGAATTAGATTAGCTGAATTTTTTATTAACAGTGTACAAGTTAAAAGTCCCTAAAGGATAGTCTGGTGATCACAATTCTCTTCCTCCAATCTTGAGATCCAGGTTCGAATTTTTGTGTAAAAAAAAAAAGTAAAAAAAAAATGTAAGGGGAGTGGCACAAGGACACACGTGGTTGTCAGTAGGGTGTGATGAAAAAAAAAATAGTTAGATCCCTTGTTTAGATCCTTGTACAACAAAGTACAAAAAAAAAATGAAGGTGCTCGGTTCAAATAGTTGGGTCCTGGTGTCAGACAAATGGGCCTATTAATTTGGGCCCATTTTCAAAGGCCCGGCTCATGCATACCTCCGGGGGGCTTTTTTTTTGGGAGGGGGGGGTTGTTTTGGTTCTTTATCCTTAATAGCCCTGGTCCGGAAGCCGTCTGCAAATTCAGCACAAGCACTGCCAAACTCTATAATCTATGGTCTATAGCACAGCTAATTGGCACTTCAACCGAGGCAAATTTGAACTTACTCTAGGGGATCATTACATACCATTTGGTCTGGTTGGGATAGAAATGAAGGCACTGAAGACATGAAAATTTTGAAAACACATGAACATAAAATTATATATATATTTTTTGGATTTTTATTTTTTGGTTTCTATTCTTTTGCCTCTTTAAAAAGAGATATAAAAATATAGATAATTTTTATCTTGAGATGAATAAGAGTTTTTCTTTTCTTTATTTTGAAAAATGATAATTAAATTCGATTTATTAGATTTGAATCAACAACCCCACCAAGGATGACAATCATCTTACTATGTTCTCCATCCCTCCGCTTTGGCAACTAAGTTAAAGTCGGATGATATGAGTATTTCATTAAATTTGGTTGTATAGATAATCTCTTTAGGTGTTTTTCTTTAATTAAATTTCTTATTACAAAAGAAAAAACCAATGTATAACTTTATTCAAAGTTTCTTTTACTTTTTTTTTTTTGTGTATATTTTCTCCGTTTTGAAAATAAAAAGTAAATCTGAGTCGTCGGATTCAAAAATATGATCTCTGTCTTACTATAATCCTCCGCTCTACCAACTAATACATGAATATTCATAGATTTTCGGTATTTTCTTTCCTCGGGTTTGATGAATTTCACCCCTTATTACCCCAAAAAAAAAAAAAAGAAAAAACTTTCAAGATATCGCCTTTTTATTATTAGGTTACTCATATCAATAAATCCTTTTCCTCACCCGATACTAGGGTAAGCTTTCACAAAGAGAGTTTAGGTAAACAATCGCAATCCATGCATGCATTATGCATTGAATCATGAACCGATCATTTTCTTTTTTGATACTATGGAACACGAAAACTTTATTAATATTCATAAACAGTTGATCTGGTAGAAAAGATATAATAATTTTTAATCAAAAATCAAATTTAAATTTTAAGAATAAAAAGAAATTATATTAAGAGTGTTTTTTTTTTTTAAAGATATGATAATAGTTTAAAATGAATTAATTAAAATATATTTACGTATGAATAATCACTTTGTCGGTCAGTGACCATCGTGACTATGGTGATATCAGGTGTTGGTTGGTGTTGAAGTTTGCATTCGAAGACGATGGACCTCTTGCCCATCACATTGTCTCCCACGTCCACATCACGTAGACTATAGTCTTTTGAAACACATAAACCACATGGCATGGTACAAAAAGACGAGGAATGACAAAGCCATATCAAGCAAACCTAAAGATGAACACCAGGTTTCCAAAACAAGGATACCCCATCCTCCATTAAATTACAAAGTTCACGTTCATAGCTTCTCAGAAGCCCCGTACAAGATTTTCATAAATGCATCTCCATAGATCCAAATCCAACGGTGTATATTGAAACCAGTGCCCTCTAACCCCACACAACACCATGGGGATAATGACATGTCAATTTTCACCTCCTATCGAAATGACCTTAAAGGACATGTCCTTTGTCCTTTTGTCTCTTGTAATTTTTTTCCCCATTAATATAGGTAATATTATGAATTGATTGGTGAATTATAATGCAATGCCATTATATGAAAGTTCCTCCTCACTCGAGCAGCCTAATTGAGATAATAATTTTGTGAATATAAACCATTAATGTAGTACATTACTACATAATCATTTTAGCCCATCAAAACCAAAACAAATAATATTAGAGACATCAAAATATTAAATTTTAAATATTATTAATTATAAATTATTTACGATATTCTCTCGATATATTTCAAAACCTTTTTATTTGACTTAAAAGTTATTTTGATTGATTCAAAATTAGGGTATTTTTTTATTTTTATTATCAGTATGTAAAATTATTTTTTAATTAATTTAATTCGAATATCTATAAAATTCTATTTAGGAATGACTCTCTCAATATAATTTTTTTTTTATTTTTAAATTTTAAATATGAAAGTTAATTAAATGATATAATATTTTATCTCATTAGATACTCACGGGTATAGCAGTCATTTCTATATTACCACGAGCCGGTAATCCGATCTTTCTGTAGTGGTGACCCGGGGGGGGGGGGGAACCTCGAGCACCCAAGAAAGCCACAGAAGCAGCAAATCCTGCAGCGCGCGATTTACTAACCATAGCCCAAGGCATTGCAAATGAGTTTGAAAAATTCGGATTTATTTTGTTAACATACCATTTTATTTTAGTCTATCTCCGTTTATTAAGTCAAGAAGTACCCACACAAAGCAGGCATGGAGAGTTTTTTTGTGAGGCTAATATGGTCATTTTGAAGGGCTACAAAGGCCCGCAAGTAGATAGCCGTTGAAAAGGAGCCTCTGACAGGTAAAAGACCCTGAGGTTTTTGTTTTATATTGTTTTTTGGGTTTTGGTCATAAGTGGTCAAGAAATGAATTATGTATTTTGTAAACTTACTAGACAGGCATCGCATTAAGATGAGAGTAACTCTAAGCTATTATAGGAAGATAGAAAACTAGCCGTTAGGCTTCTTTTATTTATGTGGAGAAGAGCGTGCAATGTTTTGGGTTTTTGGAACCAAAAACTAAATCCCACCTGACATTTGATGTCTTCCCCGTTTTTATTTCTCCCATACAAGATTCCCCCACCCCCTCTCTCTCCCCTCAGATATTCACGTGATCTATCCGAAACACCCCTCTCCAATACAAATCTCTCTTGATACTGTTATTTTTCCTGTTTTATCTCTCTCTCTCCCCCCCTCCCAAAGTGGCCATTAGACAAGCAAACAAGAAAAAAGAGGGAATAGGGAAACTAGCTTAGGTCCTCAAAATTAGTCTTTAGTTTTCCATCTTCCTCTTCTTCTTCTTCTTCTTCTTCTTCAACCTGTTTATAATAGGCATTGGTGTTCAAGTTAGTGATAATGAAGAGTCTAGGAGAGAAGCTTTCAGGGTCTGGTTGGTGTCAAAATTCAAGCAACAAGAAAGAAAAATGGAAGAACCCATTTGGGATTTTGAAGTTTTGGAGAAAATCCCATTTCATTTTCAATCTTTTCTTCTTGTTTCAGCTGCTGATTAAACCAGTCTCAAGCCAAGATTGGGATGGAGTAGTTGTAACACAAGCAGATTTTCAAGCCCTTCAAGCTTTCAAAGCAGAATTACAAGATCCAAATGGGTTTTTGAGAAGTTGGAATGATAGTGGCTATGGAGCTTGTTCTGGAGGGTGGGTTGGAATCAAGTGTGCCCAAGGTCAGGTTATTGTAATACAGCTTCCATGGAAGCAATTAGGCGGCAAAATCACTAACAAGATTGTTCAACTTCAAGGGCTTAGAAAACTTAGCCTACACGACAATCTCATTGGTGGTTCAATCCCTTCAACACTTGGTTTGCTCCCAAATCTTAGAGGTGTTCAGTTGTTCAATAACCGGTTTTCGGGTTTGATCCCAACTTCACTTGGCTCATGTCCTCTCCTTCAGACACTTGATTTGAGCAACAATTCACTTTCTGGGTCAATCCCAGTTTCTCTTGCTAACTCTACTAGGCTTTACTGGCTCAATTTGAGCTACAATTCTTTGTCAGGTTCAATTCCTTCTAGTTTTACCCATTTGCCTTCACTTACTTTTCTAGCTCTCCAATATAACAACCTCTCAGGTCCGATTCCCGATTCTTGGGGCAGCCGAGAACATATGCTGCTTAAGCTTCAGTCTTTAGCCCTTGATCACAATATGCTTTCTGGCACTATACCTAGTTCTCTAGGGAATATGAGTGAGCTTAGAGGCATTTCACTTAGTCATAATAGGATTAGTGGAAGTATACCCAACGAAATGGGTAAGCTTTCTATGCTTAGGACACTTGATTTTTCTTATAATTCCATTAACGGAAGCTTACCCAATAGTGTTACCAATTTGTCTTCGCTTGTTCTGTTGAATTTGGAGGGAAACAACCTTGGAGATCAAATCCCAGAATCTTTTAACTGGCTGCATAACCTGTCTGTGGTGAACTTGAAAAGGAACCATTTTGCTGGTCATATGCCATCAACTCTCGGGAATATATCCACATTGACATTTCTAGATTTGTCTCAAAATAACCTTAGTGGTGAAATCCCCGATTCCTTATCTACATTGCCAAATCTTAAATTCCTCAATGTCTCCTACAACAACCTTAGTGGTTCTGTCCCTACTGTTCTTTCCCGAAAGTTCAACTCAACCTCATTTTTTGGAAACGTCCAGCTTTGTGGGTTCAGAGATTCAACCCCATGTCCTAATTCACCTCCTCCACAAATTTCTCCACCTTCAACTCCGGAATCGAAACCTCACCACCGCGAACTGAGCACCAAAGACATAATGCTAATAGCAGCAGGAGCACTTCTACTTGTCTTGCTTGTGCTTTGTTTGATTTTGCTATGCTGCTTGTTTTGGAGGAGATCTCGATCGCAAACCAAGGAGGGTCAGACCACAGCAAGGGCCGCTGCAGCCGGGGTTGAAAAAGGTGCACCCCCGGTTGCTGGTGAAGGCGAAGCGGGTGGAGAGGCTGGTGGGAAGTTAGTGCAATTTGATGGGCCAATGCTGTTTACAGCTGATGATCTTTTGTGTGCGACTGCAGAGATAATGGGAAAGAGCACTTATGGGACTGTTTATAAGGCTACATTGGAGGATGGGAATCAAGTGGCGGTGAAAAGATTAAGGGAGAAAATTGCTAAAAGTCACAGGGAATTTGAGACCGAGGTTAATGTTCTTGGAAAAATCAGACATCCAAATCTTTTAGCTTTGAGAGCTTATTACTTAGGACCTAAAGGAGAGAAACTTCTTGTTTTCGACTACATGCCTAAAGGAAGTCTTGCAACTTTCCTTCATGGTCGGTACATTTTGCATCAACTCTTATATAATTGAATGATTAGGTTAATCAAGTTCCTGATTCAATCTGATTTTCCTGCAGCTCGTGGACCTGAGACAGTGATCAATTGGCCAACAAGGATGAGAATAGCACAGGGAATGACGCGAGGTCTATTGTATCTTCACACAAATGCAAACATAATACATGGAAATCTAACCTCCACCAACATTCTACTTGATGAGCACACCACTGCCAAAATTGCCGATTTTGGTCTCTCTAGGCTGATGACGTCTGCAGCCAACTCTAATGTGATTGCCACTGCAGGAGCATTAGGGTATCGTGCACCTGAACTGTCCAAGCTCAAGAAGGCCAACACGAAAACTGACGTGTATTGTTTGGGAGTGATCATATTAGAGCTCTTGACAGGAAAATCACCTGGCGAGGCAATGAATGGTGTGGATTTGCCTCAGTGGGTTGCCTCCATTGTGAAAGAAGAGTGGACTAATGAAGTTTTCGACTTGGAGTTGATGAGGGACGCATCAACAATAGGCGATGAGCTGCTTAACACCTTGAAATTAGCTTTGCATTGTGTTGATCCTTCACCATCAGCTAGGCCAGAAGTGCAGCAGGTTCTTCAACAACTAGAAGAGATTAGGCCTGAGATTCCTTCAAGTTCAGGACCTTCTGGGGATGAAGGGGCTGGAGTCCCTTCAGCAAGTGATGATTAGAAAGGCCCACTTTTTTCAGATTTTTTTTGGAGATTGATTATTTGTTTGTTATGAAGAAGAAGAGGCTAGGTTTAGGATTCTTTCATTCTTGAATTTTGATTTTGCGTGCAGTGCAGAGGTGATCATTGGTGTCTGTAAATACAGGCTTGTTTAGGCATGTTAAACGTATGTTTAATTAGGCGTACTGTATTCTTTGTTTTCAGAATAAATCGAGGATTGCGTTATCCTCTTCAAGTTCATCTTCCCTTCCTCAACAGTAAAACTCTTCTTTTTTTTTTCCATTTTATTGTGTGGTTTTTTGCAAGACCTAGCTTGAGCCAAAGAAACCCAGTCCCCCAAAGACCGAGCTTATTCGCACTGCCAAGCCTGGATATGGAGGAGCGAGTTGATCTGGGTCAGGCCGGGCCTTCCAAGGGGAACGCATGCTTGGCCCAGTTATAATCACCATAACTCTTTTTTTTTTTTTTTGTTTTCCACTATCGGTGTCCGGAGCCATATTTGATTAATTCGGTTCAAGCGTTTGCGAGGATTCTATTGGGGATTACTCTCCAAACATAGTCTTTTTCCATTCTCAGATTTTAAAACCGAAACTTAATTAAAAAACTTAACATTTCACCCTATCGATTCGACTACCCATAAGTTATACCCATCAATTCTCACCAAACACAATCTACCCTTGTTAACTCAAAACCTACGGCTAGTAATGACTAAGTCATTGTTGCATCTTATACCTCGCCCTCCTCCACAAAGCTCAACGCTTAAATCCAAGCAGGCACAGACAAGCAATTCGAAATGTTCCTGCTCAGGAGCAAAACAATGTGGCTAGAATATCTTATTTCAAAACAATGAAAATTGAACCAAACGATAACCAAGCTATCCTTATTTACAGAATTCAAAAAGTGAAATGTTGTGATAAAAATGAGCACAAGTATCAAAAGTTTTTTCTGCATGCAACAAATGGTAAAATGACTTGTGCTGATGCGCAATTCTGCATGTGTTGCTCCAGCTCAGCATGAAGCTTGCATGTTTGCAGCAGTTTATATACAAAGCCCAACCCTCTGGGTGCAGTAGTTCTGAGCAGATCTCTAGAGCTTTGGTGAGGAACCTTAATCAAACAGAATCTCGATGATCAAGGAATGATCAAATAGCCATGGCAACGACAAATTGAGACTTGATTCCAAATTTTAGGATCGATCATTTCTGAGACGGATGAGAGGAAAAATAATAAAATAATATAAAATTAAAATTTAAAAGTAAAATTAGAGAAGTTAAAACTAAAAAGCATAAATAATAAAAAGTAAAAAGAAAAAATAAATTATTCATACAAATTAATAATAATAATAATAATAATAATAATAATAATAATAATAATAATAATAATAATAATAGTAGTAGTAGTACATTAATTTAACTAATTTCGAATTTTCTTACAGATTTCATTCCTATTTAAAATTATTTTATTAAATGAATGAACGCTTGATATTTATATTAACTTATATTCACGGTTTTAATGATATATCACGATATTTCATTAAATTTCTTACATTTAAATTGTCGTTTCTCCTTGCAGGTATTTTTTTGAGTTTTTCTTTTACATGATCAAATCAGGAAGAAAATCGCAGGCCAACCCCATGTAACTTCAATTAAGCTTTGCTCAGTTAACTGCATTCAAGCCATTGTCTTGCTCAACAGCCAACACGCAGTAGCACGCACCAGCAACAAAGATAAAAGATGGAAGAACCAAAAGATACTTTGGAGATTATTTACAGCTCCACATCTTACTCCCACCTTTGGCATATCCGCTGGTATCTTCTGCAATTTTTTCGCCATTTTCTCCTAATCATCGATGCTACGCCGGCCATTTTTGACCGTACAAACACAATTGCATATATTACAATCGCATTTCTTTTTTTTTCTTTTTTAAAAATCATAAACGTGATATCAGGTAATTATTTTAAAATTGATTAAATTCGGTTCAAATCAAATTAAAATTTTAAAATACAAAACTTCCTGATATATATTTTTTTTCATACGTAAAATTCGAATTAAAATTTTTATTTAAAAAATAATAATGTCTAACCAATAAATGAATTAGATGGTATGCCACGACACCATGGCAGGACATGAGTTAGTTCCCTATCCAAAGCATGCAGAGATTTTGTAAATTTTTTTACGTTTTAATATTTTTCTAAATAAAGAGAGAAAATAATTTAATAAATAGCAATATTTTGGCATATTCCTTTTTTTTATTTAAGTATATTAAGTTATTTGATTTCACAATTTAATTGATTTGAAATAAACTATTTCGTTTATTATAACCTCCTCTTTTTTTTTTCTCTCTTTTTTTTCTTCCTCGATGCCATTTCTTTGGGCCCACAATGTGTTATAAACCAACCTTCGCTTATTTGGACCTGATTCGAGCCCAAGCCCAGAGCGTTTTGGGCCGACAGTTTGCTAAGCAGAACGTCGTGGGGCATTTGAACGACGTCGCAGCAATCATAGAACCAGGAGGCTTAACCAATAAAAAAAAAAAGAACCAGGAGGGAATTTATGGCGCGTTTCACCGTTTTCTGCCCTAATTTTTTCTTTTTCCCCTAATCGTCAAAGTTTGGGCGTGAATCAAGAACCAATTTTTCTGGTAAGTTTCTACGAATTCGAAGTATTTCTTTCGTGAATTTGTGCTTCTTTGTATCTTATATTTTGTTCAATCTTCTTGTATAAATCTGGGTTTCCTATGTTTTTACGTTTAAGGTTTATTTTGCAACATTCGAATCCATTTCTTGTCGGTATTCGAGTAGAGTTTATCTGGGGTTTTATCATACACTTGATTAGATCTATAGTTTGGGTGTCCTAGGGTTTATGTCTGTTAATTACGGTTTATTTTGCAATATTCGTATCCATTTGTCATCAGAATACTAGTAGGGTTTATGTGGGGATTTGTCATACAATTGATTAGAGATATGAACACTATTAATATTTTGTTTCTTTGTTTTTCTTAGACTTTAATTTGATTGATTTATAGCTTTGAAATCCATTGATGAGTCTGGTAATATTGAATTTTACTCTTCTGGTCCCTATTTTTGGTTTGGTCCGGAGGGAGCTTAATATGAGGATATATTTATGGGTTTGAAAAAATCTTGGCTAGTTTTAACAATAATTATATGTGTATTCCTTATTTGTGGTTTGGATCCAAGTCTCTTTCCTTGGTTGAAGAGTCGTTGTGCTTGCACTGTCTTGGTCACCATATGCTGTACGGTGTCAATGTTTTCATAGTGTAAAGGGAGACTCAACCCCAGTGTGTGGCAGAGGCGAAATGAGAATTTTATATCACAAGTTGAAATACAACATGCACAAAAACATTTGGGGTTATAATTTTGGTTTACAGATTTGTCTTCCTGCCACCCTGCGCCTTGGGGGGGCACTGTTGGTTTGTGGGATTGGTTGCCTTTGTAGAATGCTTCTGCCGTCTTATAAGCATTTCTAATGGTGTTCTTGGTCTCTTTCTTTTGCCAATTGCAAGTGGTGTAACTGATTTGCCTACGTACTTGAGAGGGTGTGAAAATTGGCTTACATGCTAGAAGCACATGATTGTCTTCAATGGAAACTTGGAGAGACAAGAATTACGTTGTGGACAATAAATTTGATTGCTCTCAGAAATGCCTCCCTACACCATTAGTGCAGAGATGTGGTTAATCTTAGCATGCTTTTCATTCATAAAAATTGCTGGTTTCTGTTTGCGCAGATTTCGTGTATCACTGAAGGCACATTGATTGGGATTTTGCATTTTAGTCATGCCGGTTCCTCCGATTTGAGTTCATAGTAAGTCACATCTGAGGCCCCTTTTCAAGGCCAGAAAATGAACACCTCTTCTGCTGGAACTTCTTCAAAACCAAGAGTTGGTTCATCCCAGCCATCTGAGGCCACCTTTAAGCGCAAGCGTGGAGTATTTCAGAAAGATCTGCAGCATATGATGTACGGTTTTGGAGACAATCAGAATCCACTTCCAGAAACTGTTGCTCTTGTAGAGGACATTGTGGTGGAGTACGTTACAGATATGGTGCACAAAGCCCAGGAATTTGCATCTAAGAGGGGAAAGCTTTTAACAGAGGATTTTCTATATCTCATCTGGAAGGACCATCCAAAACTTAACCGTTGTACAGAGCTGCTGTCCATGAATGAGGAGCTTAAACAAGCAAGAAAAGCCTTTGAGGTTGATGAAGAAAAACTGGCATCACTCGATTGAATGACACCATTGGGCATTTTTGAATGACTCAAAACAATGCCAAGCATCTAGAGAATTGGCTGAAGAACATGACAGATTTTGTTTTGTCAGGGCCTGTATAGTGTTGATGATGATCTGGGAGAGAAACTACAGTTGCAGAATCATCTTCATTTGTATCCTCTTTTCATTTGTCTGAGGTCTTGGACTCTAGGAAAGTCTGTGTATATTGAACTTTGCTGTAATGAGATTCAGGCTATTCTGTTGTCAAATTTAGCTAGATGACTGTATTAAATGCTTTTTCTGCATAATGGAAAATTGAAGATGGATGCCATTTTAGCATGATGATGGAGATACATATTCAGGGAAAAAATTGCTATTTGTCGTGGCCAAAATCGTTATTATTAGCTTTGGGTACTGGCGTTGTATTTCGGAATTGACTAAATTAATTCTTTCCTTCTTTTTGTGTATCTATTTTTCGCAACAATTTAGTTATTCATAATAATGCCTTCTAAGTTAAAATAATAATAATAGTAATAATAATAATAATAATAATATGGCTGTCTCGACCCTTAAAGGATAACAATCTCCCTCTTCGTGTTCATGTATGTGCATTCCGAGTGAAACGCATTTGGTGTTGCCATTAGTCTCTAGGAAGGGTTGTTTGTTTTGGAGAAAAGCCCTTTCGTGATAAAGCTAAATTGAAGCGGAGAACATAGAGTGCTTTTGCCCTAAAAAATACCCTTTTTTAAAGACAAAACTATCATGCCTGCCCGCCCACATTTACATTACTTAAACTTGCAATAGGACAAAAGCTTTATGGATAGAGACCCTGAAGTAGATTATTCTATCATCGTTGCAAACTTTGATATTTACGAAAATGATGATCAGAATAGATTCCGACAATACAAAATTTTACTATTTATTGATCATCTCTATCTACGTGCATCGAATTTCCTTGAATTTGTACAAACGGAACACCTTTAGTACATGTCTTCTTTAGTCTACTTTTTGATGAAGGTGATCTATGAAGGCCATGATGAGACGCATTGACCATGACATAAACTTGGTTAGGTGTCCTTATATTTTCACCTGAAGTTACACCTATAACGAACTTCCTTTTTCTTTTTCTTCCATTCATGATCAAATCAAATATGTCACATTCTTAATTTTCACATTTTCCATGAAAGAGAATGCAACAAGTGTACATTTTCGGATATGAGATGATAGGTTGGCTCTATTAGTGTTAAATCTCGACTGGATTGATGGAATGGGAGGGGACTCATTGTTCAAGAATCCCACCCACCTATAACTAACAATAGACACCCTAACCCAGAAATGAGAAAATGATAGTAACATTAAAAAAAAAAAGGAAGAAAAAAGAAAATTGTGGGGGTGGAAGAGCCTTCTGTCCTTCAATCAATTTTTTTTGTCTGACAGCTTTGAATTGTACTTTGTTTTTCTTTTCAAGATTCTGATATGTCAATAACAAACTTACCTAATTTGATCACTGTAACTTGGTTTGTTCATCCATTCTTGTTAACCTATCGATTCCTTGCCTAACCTCTCTCTCTCTCTTTCATATGCTTACCAACAGTTGTCAGAGAAATGTAGCTTGGAATGAAGTCGAAATTATCTTTCCTTTTGCTTCAAGACTTGATGTAAATTGTATGTGTTAAGCATGGTTAATTTTTGTTTCTCTCACAACACCCACACGAATCATAATGTCATTCGACATCTAAGAAAACATCATAATACATAGGGGCTTGAAACACAAATACAAGGAGAGGAAGACCTCATACAGACAGAGGAAACTAGTATAGATGGAGTCTGACAACAACCTTAACAAACAACTAAAGATCTAATCTGGGCTTTCTATACATAATTTCATGGACTGTGTGCACAAGGGACACTATTTCCTCCTACGTGACCCTCCCAAACTCTGGCAGGCAAGAACAACAACCAAATCTCCTCTATGACAACCAACACCAGCACTCTCTTTTATCAATCTAAATTGATAATATATATACATATATGTATATATATAGTTTCACTTGTTATTGAGCCACCCAATGAAATTTGGTTCATTATTTTTTTTTTCCTTTGAATTTTTAAATAAACCAATCATGCGACTAAGACATATTCTTGTCCCATTTTTATTTTTTTTCACAAAAAATTTGAATGTAGCCTCCAAATTATGCATATAACTTTTTTCTTCCTATTTTTCCTCTCTCTCTCTCTCTCTCTCTCTCTCTCTCCCGTTATAGATGGCGAAATTTTATATGATAATTAATATTTTCTGATGAACTATTTTAGATTTTGATTTTTTTTCCCCTATGTTATGGTGATAAATTTTCATCAAATTTGACTCTCTCGACTAAATTTTCATAATAATCTCATATTTGGTCTTTAAATGATTCATTCACTCACTTGCATGTGGCCTTTAAGCAGGAGGAGTCCTAGTTTTGTCCACTTTAGAATTGTTTGATTTTTTTTTTAGAAGTTTTGAAAATAATTGACGGTAACAAAAACTGAATTAAGAGTTAATTAAAAATTAAATTAATTTTTTTTAAAAAAAATTATTTATAGCTTTGGTCTAAAAATTTTAATTAAATATGCCAATTAAATTATTTTGAAAATAATTGATTGTACACTTTTAATAATATTTCCAAAAATATATTTAAAATCTTAAAAATATTATTAAAAATTATAAAATTATCGCTAAAAATTCTAAAAATGTTATTAAAATTATTTACAATATTGTTTATTCTTAAAAGGTTTTTTCTTGGTGTAAACCAACCGGTATCAGGAATCATATTTTGATTAATCCGTTCCGAGCGTTGTTGGACTCAATTTAGAGGAAAATTCTCTTAATATAATTTTTTTATTTCTAAATTTTAAACTCAATACTTGATTAAGAGATTTAACATTTTTATCTATCAGAACATCTCACGTCACAATAACCCCCCATATATGTCCCCAAGGGGACAGACCGGTGGTCACAATCCTCTCCCCTAACTCTAAAATTTAGGATTCGAATTCTTATATAACAAAAAAAAAACCTCATATTATGCTTCGCCGGTGTTAAAGTAATTTTCCAATTTTACCCCCGCTTTCTTCGATATAAAAGGATGAGAAATAACAATGTGAAAATCCACAGGGTTTACCGTTTAGTTGACCAACTTCCTCATCAAAGGATATGACTTTTGTCCAACTGAACTAGTGTTCAGTAAGATTAGAGATGGAACTAATCTCCCAGCAGCAATAATGTATTGGGTATTTGGTACCTAATCAAAGAAAACGGTGGATTAACACTTTCTTAAAGATGACTCTTTTCTGACCCAATGTCAGATACTGCCTCTTCCTTTTGACCAAATGACGGAGACTGCCCTTCTCCTCAGCTGGTCTTCCCTTTTTGAATAAGTCCAGAGCATGTGATGTCTGATTTCAGACCTTCTCACCTTTTTCATCCTTAAGTTAAGCTATCACTTGGAAGAGATACCAAGGAATAGCATTTTTTATTATTTTTTTATTTATTTGTTTTAAATAGGCCCAAATAATGATAATTACTAACATATACACTGATCGTCCAGATTCTTTGATTATTTAAAATTATGAAAAATAGAATTTGAAATTATAAGTAATAACCTAAATATTTTAAAAGAATTGAACCATGTTTTACCAACTTTAAAAAAAAAAAAAAAAAAAAACTTGGGTTATTTACATGGATTATTTTTCCTTTCGATGATCAATAAATTACACATTCAATATAATTAATATTTAATAAAAATAAAAAAAATGGTAGATCTTAAAAAAAAAAAAGAATTTCTTATCACAAATTTGGTAATTCCATTTTTTTAGAATTAATATTTGGTTTGTAATAATATAATTAATTTTGTAAAAAAAAAAAAAGTGAAAGAAATATGACATCTAGAAATTGAACAAAAAGGGATTAATAAGCACCAACCAAGTGGATCTTCACCCAAAAACTCATATGCATAACAATACTTATATTCTAATATTTTCATAAAATTAGATGATTACAAAAATGGAAAACTGTATGGCTAAGCATTGAAAAATATTAGGTCGGGTCCCCAAGGGAACAGTTTAGTGGTCACAAACCTCCTTCCCCAACCTAGTGATTCCGATTTGATTCTCTATATAACAAAAAAAAAATATATTAGGACGGTGGTAAGTGAATATTAAAATACAAAATAATTAATGATCTTTTCACTTATTAGTTTCAATTTTTTAAAATGATAATAATTATATAAAATATAAGATATTATCTTGGATATACGCCGATGGATCAATCAAATTTGGTTTCAAAATCATATGCATCGAATAAGCACGATTAGTAAACCCAGATGCATCTTTATGATGTAAACTAGAATGTGAATGCCTCATTGATGAGATTGACTTCTCCAAAATTTTTCCCACAGTCATCACCAAGTTTCCTCAACACCTCTGCCCCCGACAACCACCACCTGACTAACACCATTCATCTGTCAATTCAAGGAGTTTCTGGCATTAGATCCCCCCTCTTTCTTTTCACTTTTACTTAATAAATGTAATTAAATTTTTTAAGTTTCGATTTGATTTCGAGAGAATTCATAATATAATTAGATACGATTATTTTTAAATAAGATTTTAAATTCAATTTTTATGTATAAAAAAATAGACGTCAAAAGAATTTTATTCTTTACATATCTAATTCAACTCAAATTTAATTTAATTAGATTTAAAATAATTATCATATACGAATGATTTATAAAAAAATAAAAAGACCAGATGTTACCATGCCATTGATCATAAGTCAAAATGGATCATTTCAAAAGGGAAACCCCAATCAATTCCCCTCACCCCCTCTCAAGGAACCTTATAATTTTATAACATGAAGGAGAAAATGATAATTATCTTTAGTTATAAATGTGACCCCCAATCAATTACCCTCACCACCTCTCAAGGAACCTTATAATTTTATAACATAAAGGAGAAAATGATAATTATCTTTAGTTATAATATGTGTCACATTTATGCAACTCTTTTTAATTTCCTTCTTGTCTAGGGGATAGAAACCCTTTGAATGGAGTGTGCCCCATCCACCCAAAGTTGGGCTTCCACTGCACTGCTTTTGTAACTTAAACACAAAAGACATGAAGTCTGACTTTAGTTTGTGTGTGGGAACTTTCTTCTTTTGATTACTCTTTAACTTTTCATTAGGGAATACAAAAGAGTTCCTAATTGAAACAATAGCTGTTTAATACATCATAATTTCTTTCAATTACTAATAAAAATATTTAAATTTTTAAATAGGGATATCGGATTAATCCATTTCAATAAGTCGAACTATTAACTTTGAAGTAGTTGATTCTTTGGTTTGGGCTCATCTACTCCGCATACACCATTTTCTTGAAAAGATATATATATACACACACACACACACACTATTTTGGCAGAAAAAGATCGAGCATTAAATTAATCATGGCGGCTTCAAACTAACAATAAAGCCTTGTTGATGTGAACACATAATAAATACATGGAAAACAAATACATGTTGACAAATGTAGATAGTCTCCAAAGTATATGCCCTGAAAAGCAAGAAGCTTTTATAATTTAGAGTTTTGGTTGCAATTGTTGAAATTCAATTCCAATCCAATCCCAAATGGAAAACTTGTGAAACAAGCATTTATGAAACCATTTCTCCCCTTAATAGCCAAGTGGGTGCACCAACTCCTCTGGGGTTGAACCAAGCTTTCCTCCCAAATATGACCCTTGTTAATTAATCAATACCTAATCTGCCAACTCAGGAACAACCTTCTCTCTCCTCTTGATCTCCTCTATATAAAGAGCCTTGTATACTTCGTTCTCTCATGCAATACTTACACAAACAATTCCTTCAAACAAAAGAAGAGCTCTTGTGGTAAAAAAAGAGATATGGAAGCCTCCAACAACAATGCTTGGTGTTCTTTCCTCTTTGGTTTTTTGCTTCTCTTTGGCTCTTTTGTGGTCTTTGCCAATGCTGAAACTCAGTACCATGAGTTTGTTGTATGTTCTTGTTCATCATCATATTTGTAGATAACCCCTTTATTTTCTCTTTTTTCTTCTAATTTTTTGAACTTTTTTTTTTCTTCTTTTTGGGGAATGGAATAGGTTCAAGCAACAAAGGTGAAGAGGCTATGCAATACTCACAGCACCATCACAGTGAATGGACAATATCCAGGACCAACTTTGGAGGTGAATAATGGAGACACTCTGGTGGTCAAAGTGACCAACATGGCTCGATATAATCTCACCATTCATTGGTAAATATGATTTCATGTCCATAGTAGTGCATGCAAACATAATACACTTTATAGTGTTCTGTGTCTTACAACAATTGACCAGAGTATTGCAGAGTCATTTTAGTGTGGAGAATATAAGTTCTTTACGTTTAACTGTTCTCTTTCTGCGTATGGTAGGCATGGTATTCGACAAATGAGAACAGCATGGGCCGATGGACCCGAATTTGTGACCCAATGTCCAATCCGACCAGGATCAAGTTACACATACCGGTTCACAATACAAGGACAAGAAGGGACACTATGGTGGCATGCTCATAGTTCATGGCTCAGAGCCACAGTTTATGGTGCTCTCATTATCCACCCTGCAGCTGGATCTTCCTATCCCTTTTCCAAGCCAAAGCGCGAAAATGTCATTCTTCTGGGTAAATCAGATAATTGCTAAAATAACTACCAAATTTCATCGGTATACATTTTAAGACAAAAGATTGTTAATAAAAATTAAATTGTGGTATTCAGGAGAATGGTGGGATGCAAATCCAATTGATGTTGTTAGGGAGGCAACAAGAACAGGTGCAACTCCAAATGTGTCAGATGCTTACACCATCAATGGTCAACCTGGTGACTTCTACAACTGCTCCAGCCAAGGTTTGTTTCTTTTTAATCACTAAATATTTCCTTTCAAAGTAAAATTTGATTCGCTAACAAAACACACCAAGTTTTGGTTTGTCAGCCATCAAAACCAAACAAAATTTAATCACGAGACTCGATGGTAGAATAAGCCTTTAGATTTTAAACAGATTCTTTGTACACAACTTGTCTTATTCTCCTTGGTTCATTTTTTCTACAGACACCGTGATAGTTCCAATAGACTCCGGTGAAACAAACCTCCTAAGAGTGATCAACGCTGCACTCAATCAAGAACTATTCTTCACGGTAGCCAACCACATGCTCACAATAGTAGGAGCAGATGCCTCATACACCAAGCCCTTCACCACCAATGTCCTAATGCTCGGCCCGGGTCAGACCACCGATGTCCTAATCTCAGGCAACCAGCCCCCTGCCCGCTACCACATAGCCTCCCGTGCCTATCAAAGTGCACAAGGCGCCCCGTTCGACAACACCACCACCACGGCCATCCTAGAATACAAGTCCGCACCATGCCCTGCCAAGGGGCTAATCAGCACTCCTGTCTCAGCCACCCTCCCTGCCTTCAATGACACCAACACTGCCACTACATTCACCACTAGCTTCCTTAGTCCTCGACAAGTTGAAGTCCCAACTACTATTGATGAAAACCTCTTCTTCACTGTTGGATTAGGACTCTTTAACTGTCCTAAAAACTTCCATCCTAGTAGATGCCAAGGTCCTAATGGAACAAGGTTTACGGCTAGTATGAACAATGTCTCATTTGTTTTGCCGTCAAATTTTTCAATCTTACAAGCGGCCCATCAAGGGATCCCTGGAGTTTTTACTACTGATTTTCCTGCGAATCCTCCTCTGACATTTGACTACACCGGAAATGTTAGCAGAGCACTATGGCAACCTGTTCCTGATACTAAGGTGTACAAGTTGAAGTTTGGTTCTAGAGTTCAGCTTGTGCTGCAGGGGACTAGTATTTTCGCTGCAGAGAATCATCCCATTCATCTTCATGGTTATGATTTCTATGTTCTTGCAATTGGTTTCGGAAACTTCAACCCTCAAACTGATTCTGCAAAGTTCAATCTTGTTGATCCTCCTTTGAGGAACACCATTGGTGTGCCTGTCAATGGTTGGGCTGTCATCAGATTTGTCGCTGATAATCCGGGTAAAAATCTCAAATACCCAAAAGCCATTCTTTTAATACAATGCTATTTGACATTTTTCACCGGCTTTCTATAATTCGGCTAATCTATTTTAATACCCAAATATACACTTTCGTCTAATCCGATGTAACATGTAACATATAATATGAGTGGTCAAACATCATATCACACTATTAAGAAAATTAGGACAGTTCTAACCTGCAATTGTTTTCCTTGAAAATTTTGTGTTTTTATGTTGATTGGAGAACAGGGGTCTGGATAATGCATTGTCACTTGGATGTTCACATCACATGGGGACTGGCAATGGCTTTCTTGGTTGAAAATGGAGTCGGAGAATTAGAATCTCTGGAGCCTCCACCAGCGGATTATCCAGTTTGCTAGAAAAAGTCTTCAAGAGAAGAAGGATCGAGATTCATGACCCCCCCCCCGGCCAACAAAAAAAAAAGAAAACGGGGTTGATTTTTTATTATCTAGCAAACATTAATTACATAGAGTTATCAATTTTCAGAAAAAAAGAATTGTCTTCTTCCCATGTTTGGGGGAATAGTTTCCTTCTGTATCAGTTTTGCCTTTCCCAATAGATAAATGGGATCTGAATTGTGGCATCTGATTATTCAGACTCCAACATGTTTGTTGATTTGTATTTGTTTCTCGAGCTGAAAGCTCCTCATAAAATTTAAATTTTGATTAGACTTTTATTGCACCCCATTTTTATTTCTCCGATCTCTTTGTGAAATTGAAAATTCATGTTGCAGCTAAAAAAAAAAACACAAAATTTAATATTCCATTTAAAAATATTGTGAAAATTTTAAATATAATTTGAAAAACTATTTTTCTAACCATTTTAATTCTATCTTTTTGAGATGAGAATTTAAATTTCGACATGTACACTTCCTAAAATTACGATATATCTCATGAAATAAGATTTATTTTATCTTTTTGATATAAAATTTCAAGTTTTACAGACATTTACGAGACATTTAAAAAAATTATTATGTGTTATTACATATTATGTTAATAATTAACAATTTTTGAATTAAATTAAGTTTAACATTTTTGTACTTGACTTTTAATATTCTCAAAGGATCGGAGAAAACAGAAGAATTTTGGAAGCGATGACTCTGATGGGTCAAAAGTGGGTGCAACCACAAGGACATCAAGAGGCTGGTGGGAGATGGCAGGAAATAATATGTGCATTTGGGCACAAGTTAGATCAAACTTACAAACAAAATTGAGAAATATACTATCACATTTTCCTCTCGTTTTGATATTTATCAATATTTATACTATTATTTTGATTAATTTAATTTAAATATTTACGAAATCTTAGTTAAAAAATAACTTTTTTAATATATATATATATATATATATATATATACTTTTTTTTTTAAAAAAAATTAAATCTAAAAGTTTTTTCAAAAAAATCTATCATTCCATTTTAATAAATTGACCGTTGTCCTCTCTTTCTTCTCTCTCTTTCTATTTTCTGAAGTGTGAGCTGAGACTATTGTTTGAGTAAAAAATCGCAGAAGAATCGGTAAAGGCAATCATGACAAGCAAAGGGGTGTTAAGAAACTAATCATGCCCAAAATTGATTTATACGGGGTTGGTGAGAGGAAAATGCCTACTGATACAACTAAGAAAGTGAAATGAAATTTCAGCACGTCATGTTGCTCAAAATACGCAAACAATGGTTTGATAAGGTCACGTGTTCCAAAGGTTTCGCTTTCTTGATCTTAACAAGGTATGATATTAAATTTTTTAATTAAATTTTTAAATCTGACTTGCGACTTGAGTATATAAAAAATTATATTGAGAGGATAATTTTTTAAATAATTCACTACAAGTCTCAAATTAGATTAATCGAAATATAAGTCTAAATATCTAGTATGATATATATATATAAAAAAAAATTCTTCTCTGGGTATAAATCAAACATACGTGAACTATTTAAACAAAAAAAAAAAGAAATTGATATTAAATTTGACAAAATACAATTTAGAGAGACAAAGAAAGGAGATTGAGATTATTAATTTTAAGAAACAAATTACATTTTAAGGATTTTAGTAGTAATTTTAAGAATTTTAGTGATATTTAAAAATTTTTGAATGTATTTGTTAAAATGCTGATAATGGATATATATTAATTTTATTTATATAAAAAAATTAAGAACGACATTGGCCCTCTCTTAGCCCCAATTCCCCTTCACTTAGCTTTCAGATATTATACAATTAATTGCAATGAATTAAATACTGAAATTTTCAATATATAAAGATGGGATTGTGAGAGGACTGAGAGGCCTAATTAAGCCCGCGAGCTTAAAACTAGCCCATTGTAATATGGGCCTCGTCAGATCCAGTAATTTTTTTTTATGTGATCATTGGAATCCGAAAATCCTACAAATCTAGTTCAGTAGTTATGGACCCTATTAATGGGTTGTTTCTTTCGGTATCTGTTTTTCATTTTTAAGAATCGAAATCATATTTTGATTTAAAAAATTTAACATCATGCTAATTCGCGAATGGTTGGTATATCCTGTAATTTCGGAGCTAGAACAGTTCTCCCCTCCATCTTTTTAACTGTTTGCTTAATTCCATGAAAAAGAAAAAGAAAAAGGAAGAAATGTACCAAAAAAAAAGGAAGAAAGAAAAAGAGCTTTGGGCTTCTCTTATTTTGACCCAAACTTAGTTACTTGACCCATCATCGAGAAGAGCATTGCCTGTTCTTGCAACCCAAGATGGCCCAATAACCCTAAAAAAGAAAAAGAAAAAGAAAAAGAAAAAGAGTTTTGGGCTTCTCTTCTTTGAGATCTCTCGCTTTCTCTCTCCGCACAACTTAAAAGAGAAAACTAAACTTTTGGATCGAGTAATCAAATACTCTATTTTTTTAATAAATTGAATGATTAGATATTCTATTTTCTTAATTAGATATCTCGAGTTTAAGTTTTGAGAATGATAAAAATGAATTTAGAAAAATTAATTTTTAAAATTAATTTTTATTATTTTTAAATTAGATTAATAAAATAAAATTCGGATGATAAAAGAAAAGAAAGAGAGACCATTGTTTGTTATCCACATGGAATCCAACACTTTTCTTGCAAGTAGTGCATGCAGGACAAGTGTTGATGGATAATTTTCAACTTTCCATTGTATTGTGAGATTTGTGTGATATGTCATCGGTGACTCATTTTTGTCCTCTTCCGATGCAGACAACTCGAAAGGACGCTTCGTCAACACGTACTGGCTTACGTGAATGCGTAAAATAGAAAGCACCGCAAAAGCTACTTTCTAATTTGGGAGACTCAATTACCATTATACCCTCATCTTGAATCTGGTCCGTTTGGTTGTCTGGTCAAACTCGCTTCTTGTTTTGGTCGCTGGGTTGAAGAAAACAGTGTAAATTAATGCTTGATGACCACTGTACCCTTATGTGTAGTTTTGGAGTACAAACCTACTTTCTATTGAAATGACTGGACTACCCCACTCCGAAAAGGATCTTCCCTTCTTTTTCTCTTTTCTAATTTCTTTTCTCTACTCTCGATTGATGCATAAATTTTCTCTCTCTTAGGTTCTTTCTTTTTCTCTCTCTATTGTGAGCAATTTTGCTTCGCCTTCCTCTCTTTTCTTTCTCCTCTTTCTCTTCTGTTTATCTTCTCTCTCCCATCTCTCACTGACAGATTTCCTCTTTTCTCTCACAATTGATTATTTTACATTTGTTTTAATCAATCTTTTTTCTCACGCTCAATAAATCCTTTTCAACCGAAATTTAAAGGTGATAAAGAAAGAAGAGAGAAAAAACAACATATAAAAGAAAGTGCGAGTAAAATTATGAACAACGATTAATTGATTAAAACTGAAATCATTTATGACAATTGAGAAAAATCAAGAAATCATTACTATCAAGACATCAAAAGAAAGTGAGAGATAAAAAGACAGACAGAAAGATTGAGATCAGATCAAGTTGATAAAAAAAACAGAGAGAAAATTCTTAATCGATTGGCATAAAGAAAATAGAAAAATCAATTAATTATTGTATGGATTGTGATAAGAAAAAAAAAAGATTAAGAAAAATGTGTGTGTGAGAGAGAGAGAAGGGAAAGTTTTCTTGTGATAGCAATTTGATCATTTTTGTGTAAGTGAAGACAAGTTATTTAAATTCTACACTCAATTTGGAATATTTTTAAAAATTTTTGAATTTCAATTTATATGAACCATCGATAACCAAATATGCAATGCCTCTTGTTGTTCACGACCAATAAAACAATCAAAATGAATTTTCACACCGCAATTATATATATATATATATATATGATAATCGTATTAAATTAAATTAAATTTGATTAAAATTAAAATAAAATTTTAAAACGTTAAAATTCTCGCGAGAAATTTTTTTCAGATATCAAATCGGTGACGATGCATATCAACGAGATATTGAAATAAAAGTTTTGTAAAGCAGAGAAGTCTGCCCGATTGTTGGCCAGAGCATTTAAGAGAAAGGCAAATCAATGAAGGAATTTAAATTTATGGGCAAGACAGTAATTATGGCGTGTAGCAAAATAGAGAATAAACTAGAAAACAAGGGTAAAACAGGAAACAGGGGGAATAAAAACGAGGGGTTATCTTCATCGCCAAGGAAACGATGAACGAAGCCGTTCCTGGTTCGGGGAAGTTTCGAAGCCACGTGGCAGAGAATCCGGTGCAGAAAAGGCCACGACGCGACTAGGAAAACGCCACGTGGACGATATTTACAGAGAGGGAAATATCTAGAGAAGGCTATAAATAGGGCATTCAGCTGTACGAGTTTGAGCTTTTTCGGATTCTTCACTCTTCACGATCTTGCCCAAAGAGTACTAGTAACAGAGGAACCAAAAACAGAGAACGAATAGAGGAAAACGAAGTTTTCAGGGAAACCCTAGTGAAATTATTGCCGGCATTTGGAGATTTTGCTGTCGGATTTGAGGTTTTCGATGACTATGTCGTCCGATACAGTCGAAAGGTTGGTGCTTTTCTATGTTTTCCTCCTTTAATTTTCCATCCATTTCTGCGTTTTTCTTTTTCTTTTTTCCTTGTTTGTTCTGTTTTGACGATTGTGTATGTTTGTGTGTCTTATGTCCCGAAAAGTTTTGGTTATTTGTTCTGGATTTTTGTTGGTGGGTTCCGTTTAGGGTTTGAGGATTTTTTGACTGATGATCTAAATGGGGTTTAGGTTGGTATTATCTATGTTTCTCCTTTCTTTTCCTCTGATTTCTGGGTTTTTTTCGTTGTTCTCTCTGATTTGGTGATTGTGTATATTGGAGTCTTATTTTCAGAAAAATTTTGGGAATTTATTCAGGGTTTTGCTGGGTCCCCTTTTAGGGTTCGGAAATTTTTTGACTCATGATCTAATTGGGTTCTGAATATTGAGTGATTTTTTGTGGGGTTTGTATCTGAAGACTTGGGTCTCTCTCTCTCTCTCTCTCTCTCTCTCTCTCTCTCTCTCTCTCTCTCTCTCTCTCTCTCTCTCTCTCTCTCTCTCTCTCTGTATTTATTCGAATTTTGCATATCGTTGTTGGGTTCTCGTGTAGCTTTTGAATTGGAACCAATTTTTTTTTTATATTTGTGATCGGTTCTCGTCTCTGTGTGTTGTCTTGTAATAATTTGAAGAATAATTGGTTTTTGATCTGGTTCCCATCTACCTGTGCTGCTTATAATTGAATTTGGGTGTCACTGGGAAAATCGAATAGTTCTCTATTCAATCCTTGAATCATGATTCTTATTTTTATTCTAATTTTTCCATAATTTTTTTCCTTGATTTAGGCCTGTATACTTGCTTCAATTATACTTATGTCAGAGACATTGTTTTCTATGTAATTAGACCTTATAGTTCGTTATTTCCGAGATTCTACAAACATAGTTTTGAAGTTGTTTACTGCAACGAAGATAAGCATTTCTTGTATCGGTTCTAACCCTCATTTCTTCTTTCCAGAAAGAGGAAATCACGGAGCAGGCGGAGTGGTTCTAATTCCGTAGCTGAGACTATTGCAAAATGGAAGGAGTACAATAATCAGCTTGAAACCTTGGTTGATGATGAGGGGAAACCACCTCGAAAAGTTCCAGCCAAAGGCTCCAAAAAAGGATGTATGAAAGGCAAAGGTGGTCCGGAGAACTCGCGGTGTAACTATAGAGGTGTTAGGCAAAGGACATGGGGTAAATGGGTAGCTGAAATTCGAGAACCCAATCGAGGAAATAGGCTGTGGCTCGGTACCTTTGCAACTGCCATTGAAGCTGCACTTGCTTATGATGAAGCTGCCAGGGCAATGTATGGTTCCTGTGCTAGATTAAACTTTCCCAACATTAAGCCATCAACATATTCTTCGAAGGACTCTTCTTCAGTTGCAACATCGTCATGCTCTTACTCAACAACAACTACATCCAATCATTCTGAAGTATGTGGATCGGCTGATTCATATTTGAAGCTTCATACCCATGTAGGTCATGAGGATGGAGAAGGTGAATCTAAAATTAGTGATCAACAATCAAAGGAGATTGATCCTGGTTTAGGACAGGGAAATGGTCAAGGTGAATTAAAAGTGGATAATCAGCCTGTAGTTGCTTCTGTTCAGCAAGAGATGAAGGAAGAACCATCGGATCAAATGGAGTTTGAAGAGCCTATGGAGTTGAATGAGGACTACTCGAAAAACTTTTCAAAGGAAGAAATGTTTGATGTGGATGAGCTTTTAAGTGCATTAGAGAAAAACCCAACACTTGATTTTGAGCCGAGGCAAAATGCCAGCCATGGGGATGCTGGTCAGCCAGGATTATCTCAGCCTGAACAGCCATCTGATCTGTCTTATCAGCTGCAGAACCCGGATGCCAAGTTGCTTGGGAGTCTGAATCACGTGGAAGAGATACCTTCTGGTGTAGATTATGGTTTCGACTTCCTCAAGCCGGGGAGACCTGAAGATAGTAATTTTGCGCTGGATGAGAATGACCTGCTTGATCTCGAGTTCTAGAGTTTCTTGGGAGCATAGACATTGGAGGATGAATATTTGAGCAGCTTGTTGTATCTTAATTCCTTTGTTCTTTTACGGCTGACTTTCATGTTCTTCTTAGAGCTAACAAACTGTGTGAAAGCTGATTCTCTTTAGGTTTTTAGATTGGAGAACTTGGCTTTGCTTCCTTTTTGTTTGACAAAGCCAGTCAAAGGTCTTGACCTTGGCAAAAAGATATCTTTGCTTTAAGCTTTTCCCCAGCTGGCACTGTTACCCCTTTTTTTTGAACGGTGAGGAATGAGCCTCTGCGTGCTATATTTTTTCTTGTACATGTGAGAGTAAATGTTCAAGTGTTTGAAAATAATGAAGTTGGGAATATAGTTGTTGTGAACCCGAGTTTGGCTCAGGATCATTATACCTTTCTTTTGTTCTTGTGTCTATGGAATAGCTGGCAGTAGCTCCTTTATGAGAGGTGTTCAAGGACTTGTCTTTGTTGCGCGGGGTAAGATTTTGGGACTTTGTCCACGTAGGTGCTTATCTGGATTGGGCTAAAGCACTGTTTCTCTTTTTATGCTCTCTCTTCCTATCATTTGTGTATTGGTCAATTAGCTGGGATTCTAGGGGTGTCTTGGTGCGCAAATGGAACTAATGGAACAAGCATGATTTGCTTGTTGCACTTGAATTTTTTTCCGCTTTATGTTTTGGCATGACTACTTCTAATTTTTTTTTTTTTTTTTTTTTTTTTTTTTTTTTTTTACCTCCTCTTAGATAGAGCTAACACCGTAGAATCGGATTCTCCAAAGGTTGTCAGATTGTAGTAGGTGGATTTCTGCCTCCTTTTGTTCTTTGATGGCGAGGAATGTGGATATGACTCCAAAACATGACACCTTGTTGCAAAAATGTTATAAAATAGTAAAAAAGAGTAATACAAATGTTAAAAGTCTCACTTAATTTCCCGAACAGAGCCTATAAATTTTGATCTTTTATCATTTTATATACTAAGAAATGCTCGACTTGCATGGTTCTTTTGGTTGAGCCACATTCTTTTCATGCCTTGTACTTTGCAGGCAGAATTCCACAATAAGAAGTTCCAGGTCCATGTGAGTATAAGAAAATGACTTTGTGGCAGTTGAGATAGAGACATACAACGTTTAAAATTTTCATGAACATGGAGAAAATGCCCACGGGCCATTTGGGTTTGTGAATTCATTCGGGTCATCCGATTTTGAAGGAGATTGAAATCGTGAGAAAATATCACTCTATTCTCTTAATCAGAAATTTTAAGTTCGAGTTTTAAAAATAAAGAAAAATGATTTAGGAGAGTCAACTCTTAAATAGGCGTTATAGTATTTAAATCAGATTAATCAGATAAAATTTGAATAAAAAACAAAAAATAAAAAAAGAAATCATGAGAGGGTGAGCCTGGTTTTGGTTCGAGATATTCTGGACCCAAAAATGTGAAATAACCATTGGTCTTGAAACGAGACCAACGGCCTTTATTTTTTTCATTTTTGCTTTTTTTCGATCATCTCTCTCATTGGATTTCTTGATGTTCATCGATGAAAGATCTCAGCCTTCATAGAAGATCCTATAATTCAATTTCTTTTTACATCTTAATATCTCAAATTCTAAAAATGAAAAAACTAATTTATTTTAGTTTACGGGCGATCTCAGCCTTCCATTCCCATTCTCCTTCCGTCTTAATCGACACTAGATCAAAAGAATAAGAATCATAACTTTTTTAACTAAATATTTATTTTGAATCTTAATCATAAAAAATACATTGATAAAATTTTTCTTTAAATTGATTTAAATAATATTCAAATTCGATTAATAAAATATAAGTGTAAATATCAATTAGTTATTAAAAAAAAAATTTTCCTCCTACCGATTTCGGGCCGGTTCATGCCCTCGGACACGATCACATTGGAGTTGACCCATTTGGTTGAAGTGGATGTGTCACTTTTTCATCAATCCACCTAAAACCACCTAAAACGACATTGTTTATTTTTTTTTGATATTATGAATTGGACACCACCCGATATCAAGAATTTCATCCCGACTAATCCAAACTGACCGCTATAGTGACTCCTTTTCGAAGGACGAATCTCTCAACAAGGAACGCTCCATACACACGAGATCCAATGCTCCCAGCGAGAGTCGAATATCGATTATGTTTAAAAGAACTCAACCTCAAATCCAGTTAACTCAATCCACATTATTTATGTAGATTGTTTAAGGACCCGATACACATTGTTTATGTACGTTAACAAGCAACAAAAAAACAAAATAAATTATACATTAATTTTTATATTTTGGATCGATTATTAAAGAGATAAATTTAGAGATGATTAAAAAATAAATAATATATATAAATAAATATATATATTTAAAATATATTGATTTAATTTGTACAAATTTTTTTATATCATTTATTCATATCCAATATTATCTTCTCGTTTAAACTCTTTACTATCATATATTTACGAATAATTTACATCCAAATTTTCAGCAGTCTATTTTTACATTTTATTAGATCTCCTATATTTAAGTTCTCAATTTTCCTAACCGATACATTTTTGAATTTTTTTTACACATATTCAAATCATTTCAGACGACACTTTTGCATCTTATCCATAATTAAACTAACTTTCAACTTGTTACGAATCTTTTCATTTCTAATTCTATCTCTCATCGTTTTGCTACACATCCATCTAAATATCGTCATTTCAGTTACAGTCATTTTTTTTAATTTTTGTTATTATTTAATAACCCAATACTCAGTATCATACAATAGTGCATGTCTAACCGTGATTTTATAGAACTTTTCCTTCAAATACAGTAGTATCGTGTGATTGCAAAAATTTCAGATGCTCTTCTCCGTTTCAACCAATCTGCTTGAATTCTATAATTTACATCCCATCTATATTGTCATCATTTGAAAAAAATAGAATCTATATATCTAAATCTAAATCGTTGACTTTCGGATACATTTTATCCATCTAACCAAATCGTTTATTTATCATTCCGATAACTGTCACTAAATTTACATTTTATATACTTAATTTTCGATTTACTCAATATAAATCATTTGAATTTCTGTGTGATTCTCTATAACTCTAATTTAGCAGTAATATATTTCCTAATTTCATCAACTAACATTATATCATTTGCTAAAAATATATACCATAATATTTCATTTTGAATGTTTTTTATGATTTCGACTATCACTATTGCAAAGAGAATGAGACTTAATATCGAATTTTGATGGATTCCAATATTAATGGGAAACTATTGATCAAATTTCTGTAATTTTTTACATTGGTTATAGTTTTTACATACATATATTTAATGAAATTAATATATTTCAAGAAAATTTATTTTTTTATCGGCGCGTATCACAATATATCTCTAGAAATTCTATCATATATTTTTTCTAAATCAATAAATACCATATGTATGTCTTTTTTTTGTACTTTATATATTTCTATCAAATGTCTTAATAAGTGAATTATTTCCGTGGTGGATTTTTCTGATATAAATCTAAATTAATTTTAAGACATATTTATCTCAAATTTCAATCTATATTCTATCACTTTCTTCTATAATTTCATGATATCGCTCATAAGTTTAATTTTTCTATAATTAGAGTAATTTCGTTTGGTTCGAATAGTAATGTGTATTTTTTCGTTCCACCACTATGATTTTTTACCTATTGAAGCCTGATTCTTGGATATACCAAGAATCTCTTTACTTATATTCTTAATCTCAATAGATGTCTCTTTCCACATTATTTCTGAATTATCACTAGTGGACCAATTTGCTATTTGAATTAATTTATGTTTAAACGTCATCATCCTTTCTTCTTTCAGATTCCACCACTTAATTTTTTACTTCACAAATAAATGATATATTTTTTTAATACATACATATATTTAAAATTAGGAATTTATATCGAGTTACCACCATCTCTCCCGATATAACATTTCAATTCTTATATGTCGTTCTATCACCTGTACTAGTAAGAAAAAAATCTATTTAATTAGTATTAAACCAATTTATATATATAACTAAGTGTTTTTTTTTTAAATAGTATTTACAATTACCAATTTGAATGCTGTGACAAATTTTAAAATAGTATTTTCTACCTAATTCTTACTACTAAATCCAAAGTTCTCATGTACGATTTTGAATTTTTCATTCCTTTCTCCTATATGTTCATTTAAGTCTTCTCCAATAAATAACTTCTCTCTATTAAGTATGATTCGTATAAATTCATCTAAATTCTCCAAAAATTATCTTTTACTAATTATATTTATATCTGTTTGGAGCGTATACACATTGACTATATTAACTATATTTTCTCTATCTACTAACCTAACAAATATAATTTTATGAAATTTTCTTCTTATTTCTATTACATCATTTAATAGATTATTATATATAATTATTCCTAACTCATTTTTATTTTTGTTCCTACCTATGTACAAATTTAATGACTATAAAAGTCTTATTATTCTATATTTTTCCCGACTCACTTAATTTTTTGAAGGCAAATGATATGGATTTTTTGTCTATTCATTATTTCTCCTATTTCTCATAACTTATCGGTCAAAAATTCTACATCTTAAGTGATTAGGCAAATCCTATCATCATGGACTAACTTAGTTATCCACACCCTAAAATCTCTCGTTAACTTGTCGCAAAACCTAGGATCCGATATAACGCGTCACTGAGGGGGAAACGTCCCAAAAATTTTTATATGTTTGTCTCTTATTTTTCACTTGACAAGAAATTTTATACTGATTGTTAACCTGTCGCAACCCTACTCCTTTACCTGGATTTGGGAGCGGCCGTAACAGAGTTTTTCAAGTAATGATATATAAAACAAATTAAGGGAAAAAATAAATAATAATAAATAAATAAATAAACCAAAAAATATATATCATAATATATATATTTATAATAATAATAAGATAATAGAATTTATATTAAAATTATACGACTGTGAATTTGAAATATTTTAAATTTTATTAATTTTAAATTTATAATAATATATATCATATTAATATTACAAGTGATACTATTAGCGGTAAAAATATTAATAATAATAATACTAATTCGAATAATAATAGTAATAATGGTAAGAATAATAGTAACTTTAGTGATATTAACAATAACAGCAATACTATAATAATAAAAATAATATAACTGATAATAATATCACTAACAATGATGATAATAATAATAGTGGTAACAATAAATGGTAATGTGTTAATATTAATAATAAACATATTAATAGTAATAATACTAATAATAATAATAATAATTATTATTATTATTATTATTGTTATTATTATTATTATTATTATTATTATTATTATTATTATTATTATTATTCCGCCAAGGAGGCAGAAGGGGGGCAGATGAGGGGAGCTTTGTGGTTTCGGCGGGAGGCAGAGAGGGGTGTTCGTCGGGTGAAAAGAGGTGTTACGGTCGTACTCCGAGAGAAGGGTGAAGGCATGGGTTCTCGTTGGGTCAGTGAGGGAATATATAGCGTAGATCTGGGCCGACGGAAGGTGGATCTGAAGGTAGTGATTAGATCTGAGGGCAGATCTGGGACATCTTGGCTGGAAGGGAGGTAGATCTGGGGGCGAGAGCTTTGGAGGGGAGTAGGTAGATCCGGGCTGAAGTGAAGAATGGAGCAAGAGTGAAAGAACGAGAGAGAGAGAGCGCGGGATGGGGAGAGAGAGAGAGAGAGCTGATGGGAAAGAGAAAACACACCGCGGTCACGTTAGATATCGTAGATCTCGATTACTCTGTCTCTCTCTCTCTCTCTCTCTCTCTCTCTGCAAATATCCAACTACCCAAGTACCAAAAAAGCGCTCGTCTTGAATTCTCTCTCTTCACTCGCTTACTATCCCTCCGCCTCGCGCGTGACACTAGCAGCTCCAAAAACCCTGAAGAGAGAGAGAGAGAGAGAGAGAGAGAGAGAGAGAGGAAAAATGCAAAATTTCCGGCTACTGAATTGTTATATTTCTATTTCTCTCAACCATTGGTAATCCATTTCGGATACAATCATCGAATACTTACTTTACTAATACTCAGGTTCGTTTCCTTGTTTGTTCGGAGATTCTTATGGAAAATTTTACTACATGGACATTTGAGTTCTCTAGTCTTTGTGGTTTGTGCTTTATTTTCTGATTTTTTTGACAGATTATTTGTTTGTTTTGATGGAAAATAAAAAGTGGGTTGTGGAGTTTATGTGTTTTAAATTCAAGGAAAGAGTGGAATGAGTTGACAGACTACCAAAACCACTAGGGAAACTAAATGTCATTTTCTTGGATGAGTTGTTGTGTGCAGAATCGGTGACCATGCGTTTCCATTTTCTGCAACCATGGTGATGAGGGTATTTCATTTTGCAGAGATGGGTAAAGTTTTTGTACTTTTCTTTTGTCTTTTTTGGAGGGTTTTTTGTTTGGGAATCTTACTGAATTTTCGGAAAGATTGAAAATGGGTAAAGGGTTCTTAATTGTTTTTCTTTTTTTGAACGGTGAGGAATGTGCCTCTGCCTGCTATATTTTTTCTTGTACATATGAGAGTAAATGTTCAAGTGTTTGAAAATAATGAAGTTGGAATATATTTGTTGTTGAACGCAAGTTTGGCTCAGGATCATTATATCTTTCTTTTGTTCTTGTGTCTTTGGAATACCTGGCAATAGCTCCTTTATGAGAGGTGTTGAAGGACTTGTCTTTGTTGTGCGGGGTAAGAGTTTGGGACTTTGTCCACGTAGTTTCTTATCTGGATTAGGCTAAAGCACTGTTTCTCTTTTATGCTCTTTCTTCCTATCGTTTGTGTATTGGTCATTTAGCTGGGGGCCTAAGGGCATCTTGGTGGGCAAATGGAACTAATGGAACAAGCATGATTTGCTTTTTACACTGGCATGACTACTACTTTTTTTTTTACCTCCTCTTGGATAGAGCTAACAATGGAGAATCTGATTCTCCGAAGGTTGTCAGATTGAAGTATGTGGATTTCTGATTCCTTTTGTTCTTTGATGGCAAGGAATGTGGCTGTGACTCCAAAACTTGAGACCTTGTTGCAAAAATGTTATAAAATAGTAAAAATTACTTTTTTTTAAACTATAATTATAATACAAATGTTAGCAGTCTCACTTAATTTCCCAAACAGAGCCTATAAATTTTGATCTTTTGTCATTTTAATATACTAAGAAATGCTCTGCTTGCATGGTTCTTCTGGTTGAGCCACCTTCTTTTCATGCCTTGTACTTTGCAGGCAGAATTCCGCAATTAGAAGTTCCAGGTCCATGTGAGTATAAGAAAATGACTTTTGTGGTTGTTGAGATAGACATACAACGTTTAAAATTTTCATGAACATGGAGAAAATGCCCACGGGCCATTTGGGTTTGTGAATTCATTCGGGTCGTCCGATTTTGAAGGAGACTGAAATCGTGAGAGGGTGAGCTTGGTTTCAGTTCAAGATTTTTGGGACTGAAAGATGTGAAATAACCATTGGTCTTGAAACCAGACCAACGGCCTTTGCCTTTTTCATTTTTGAGTTTTTTCGGTCATCTCTCTCCTTGGATTTCTCGATGTTCATCGATGAAAGATCTCAGCCTTCATAGAAGATCCCATAATTCGATTTCTTCGATTACATCTCAATATCTCAAATTCTAAAAATGGAAAAACTAATTATTTTAGTTTTTGGGTCGAACTCAGTTTTTTATTTTTATTCTTCCTCTGTCTTGATTGACACTCGATTAAAAAAATAAGTCATAAATTTTTTAATTAAATTATAAATTATAAATTTTATAATAAAAAAATATATCGATAAAGTTATCATCTAAATGGATTTCGACAATGTTGAAATACGATTACTCGAGTTTGAGTTTAAATATCAATTAGTAATTAAAAAAATAAAAAATCTCCTCTGCCGATTTCGGGCCGGTTCAGGCCTTTGGACACTATCACATTAGGTTGAACCATTTGGTTGAAGCGGGTTTGTCACTTTTCATCAGTCCACCTAAGACGACATCGTTTATATACATTAACAAGCAACATCAGATGAGACTGCGGTCAACTACTGACACACCGCAAGAACAGAGCCCGAGCCTGATTCAAAAGTTTCATCCTCAGTTAAGAAAAAATTCACAAAACTGCTACACATTAGATATCGTAGATCTCGATTACCCTCTCTCTCTCTCTCTCTCTCTCTCTCTCTCTCTGCAAAAATCCAACCACCCAAGTACCAAAAAAGGGGCTCGTCTTGAATTCTCTCTCTTCACTCGCTTACTATCCCTCTGCCTCGTGCGTGACACTAGCAGCTCCAAAAACCCTGAAGAGAGAGAGAGAGAGAGAGGAAAAATGCAAAATTTCCGTCAACTGAATTGTTAGATTTCTATTTCTGATCTCAACCATTGGTAATCCATTGCGGGTACAATCATCGAATACTTACTTTACTAATACTCAGGTTCGTTTCCTTGTTTGTTCGGAGATTCTTAGGGAAAATTTTACTACATGGAACGTTTGAGTTCTCTAGTCTTTGTGGTTTGTGCTTTATTTTCTGCAGATTATTTGTTTTTTTTTTATGGAAAATAAAAAGTGGGTTGTGGAGTTTATGTGTTTTTAAATACAAGGAAAGAGTGGAAAACACTTTTGCAAAATCTTAGGAATGAATGCACAGACTACCAAAACCACTAGGGAAGCTAAAGTCATTTTCATGAATGAGTTGTTGTGTGCAGAATCGGTGACCATGCATTTCCATTTTCTGCAACTGTGGTGATGAGGCCATTTCATTTTGCAGGAGATGGGTAAAGTTTTTGTATTTTTCTTTTGTCTTTTTTGGAGGGTTTTCTGTTTGGGAATCTTACTGAATTTTCGGAACGATAGAAAATGGGTAAAGGGTTCTTAATTGTTTTTCTTTTTTTGAGGGAGCTGTATCTGCTGATTTATATGGGAGTTATATGAAAAATTAAAATGGGATATGGAAGTATGTGGAAAGAAATTAGTCAGTGTCCTAGGGAAATAATTTTTGTCTGAATTTGGTTGGGTATACCCTTTTTAAGGGCTCTGTATCTGCTGATTACTGTGCCTAATATGGTGGAGATTCAGACAGCTGGGTTAGCAATAGTTTGTGATCATGTAAGCTCTAGGGGTCACAAGATTTTACTGGGTCTTGGTGTGGTGAGTTGATCTAAAGCTTGTGATCCTGTGGTGTCTGAGACTCTGAGACTCTGAGTCCTTTGGACACAACAAAAATATAGATAGAACACTTTGTAAGTTATAATAGTATAAAGTTTTTATAACTTTATGGTGCGATTGTGTCCGTTTTATGTCATTTACAATGTCTGTGCTTCATTGGTTGAACTAATAATCTATGCTGTTATGGCCTTCTCGGAGAGATGTATGAGTGAATCTATTTCTGTCTTTAATACATGATGTGATGCAAAGAAAAGTTCCAAGTATGGAGTGGATTTTTAATAGCCTTTAATAGCCATGTTATGACCTCGCTTTATTGGCTTAATTTCCTCTTTTTGTGGCTTTAAAAGTTATAGTGAGACTTGATTTGAATCTATTTGTTCTTGCATGGATATTGATCTATAAATGTCCCTAGAGTACTTAAGGTTTGTCTTGATCTTGAATTGATTTCGGTTCCTATTATAAGTATTTTTAGTTGTCAATGTGCAACAGCTGTGCTAATGTTGAATGTTGAGTGCGTTTTTGCCGCAATTACTGTAAATTTTGTGTTCGTTTGCTGAACAACCATGAAGAGAAAGCGGTTATATCGAAGCCAGCACCCAATTGATGCATATCGTGAGCCTTTGCCACTCCTCATTCTTGAGTTCATGTAAGAAATTTGTGTTCAATGATAGATCTTACCCAATTGTTGATGCCATATGTGTGACAGCTTTTGAGGCATTTGTTTTCGGTTCGTGGCAACCTGTGGAGCTCATAAGGATTAAGGATGGCAAGGTTACCTTAAATTTCTTACATGATAGTTTAATGGTTGAGGAGAGAGGTCCCCCCTCAAATTTCCGGCTAAGGTCACGGAAAGCAACTTTGTCTGATTGCACTTGCTTTTTAAGGCCTGGAACTGATGTTTGCGTGCTTAGTGCCTCTCAAAATGTGGACAATTCTGATGAAGAAAGTATTGAACTGGTGAGTTTTTGCTTGATTTCCATAAATAGATTTTCCCGTACTCATTTTGAATGACTCAAGTTGCTTGGTTGGTCTCATTCTTTAACTATGATGGATATGATTTACATAATAAGCATGATAAACTGTCTTTCTGATATAGGCATGGCTAGATGCCCGAATAAATTCCATCGAGAGGAAGCCTCATCAATCTGAATGCACATGCAAATTCTATGTGAACTTCTACACAGATGAAGACCCTGTTGGAATGGAAAAGAAGGCGGTTAGCACAGAGGTCACTATAGTAGAAATAGACAAAATTTCTATCTTCCAAGTACTCAAGAGAAAACCCTGTGAAAATGAACCTTATCGCTGGAAGTTCTCAGAGGACTGCCCATCAGTTGGGAAAACTAAACTTTTTATTGGAAAGTTTCTGACTGATTTTTCATGGCTACTTGTTGCTTCAGTTTTGAAGAAAACTGTTTTTGATGTGCGATCAGAACAAAACAAGATAGTTTATAAAATTTTTGGTGGTAACAATCATATCCTTCCATCGAGCTTGGATGCTGTTACCTTTAGAGTGGATAATGAAGTCTTGATCCCAATGGTTTACCCTCTTCCTCCTGCTGACATTGTTGAGGCAGAGGATCCTAATTCTAACTCATCTGAACCTAAACCATTGGCTGAGTTTATGGAGTTGCGACGGTCCAATCGTCGGAATGTACAACCAGATCGTTTCTTCAGCCTAGGTGGGTTTAATGAGTCCGACATTGGCTCTTTCCGTGTGAGGTCTTACTTTGTAACCAAATGGGCAAAAGAAGATGATGAGGATGAGGATGAGGACAAGGATGAGGACGAGGATGAGGACATGGCTTACCTGAATGCTGATGGAGAAAATATAAGTTCATACGAGGACTTTCTTGTGTCAAAATGTGAGGTTAAGCGAAGGGACACTTCTTCGAGTAATCCTTTTGACAGCTCACAAAATAATCACCTTGCTATTGTTCCAGCTAAAGGCGAAGAGGAGATCGATAAAACATATTATAAGAAGTGTCGGTTTCATGTCAAAAAATGCACTTCTAGATTAAACAGAAATGATACTTTAGAGGCAGAACTAGAGGACTCTGATGATATTCCTTTAAAGCATTATATTCATGCGAAAAATGGTGCTTCGAAAGTAAACAGAAATGATACTCTGAAGGAAGATAATACAGCAAAAAGCCAAGAGAAGACTGAGGAAATTTCTTCAAAATATCGTGCTCGAGTCAATAATTTTTTTTCCACAGGAAACAGGAACAACAACACTTCAAGGCCAGATTATATGGACATAGAGTCTATAGAGATTGAAAGTAGATGGGAGTGGAAAAGTTCTTATAGAAGACGGCATGGGAGGAGGCTTTATTCTTTTCCTACAAAAAGGCCACGGTCGTCCGAAAAGGGGACTGAAAGGAAGAAATATATGGCAACTACTCGGTACAATGAACTGATAAAAAAGTACATAAAGAACATTGAGTCCACAATTAATAAAACAAATCCATCTCTTGTTGATCCATTGGAAGACATTCAGGCAACAGAACGCACGAGTGAAAAGAGTGGAAACAAGAAATCAGTTGGCAGATCAGAGGAGAATGTGGATGATGGGGAAGACACTGAAACTGAAATGCTGTGGCGTGAAATGGAACTTGCTCTTGCCCAAACCTACATTCTTGGGGATGATCAGGTATGGATTTAAATTTCCATACAGCACTTTTACCATGTTGATAATTTAGGTGCAGTGCATATATTCACCAAATCATAAAATAATGGCGATGGTCGCCTTCATCCTTGTCACGCAGACATATATATAACTGCACTCGAACGCATGTGTGCATTCAAACACACATTTTGTAAATCTGCTGCTATATGTTACTCGGTCTTTTATGGATCTAAATTTCCATACAGCACTTTTACCATGTTGATATTTTAGTTTAGGTGCAGTGCATATATTCACCAAATCAAAAAATAACGGAGATGCTCGCCTTCGTCCTTGTCACTCAGACATATATATAACTTCACTCGCATGCGTGTGAGCATTCAAACACACATTTTGTACATCTGCTGTTATATTTTACTCGGTCTTGTAGGGTGTGACAGTCTATGAAATTGAGTAGTACGTGAGCTTAAATGTGTTGCTCAAGGCTTAGATTAAGGATGTTAATCATATATTGTCTTGAGTGTGTGTGTGTGTGTGTGTGTGGGTATTTTTTATATTTCATCTAGTTCATTGTTCATTCCTTTATTTCACAATCTTTTTTTTTTCAGTGTTCAAATATTGTTGCATCAAACAAGGATGCACAAAAATCAGGTGAAGCTTACAAGCACTGCAAACATGAGTTCAAGTTGAATGAAGAAATGGGAATATTTTGCCTTTTGTGTGGTTTCGTGAGTACTGAAATTAAAGATGTCTCGCCTGACTTTGTAAGTGAAATTTGTGCTTTAGAGAAGTTGTCAAACCCTATTTTCAATTTTTTTTCTTTGGTCGGCAGATTTCCAGATAAAACATTATTATTTGCTATATGTGCTGGCTTGTCAGGAAGCGGGTTAAGAAATTGAATTAGTTTCATCATCATTTTCTTTAATTGTTAACCGCGCTTATATGTTGCACTTTGCTAAATAGTCTACTAAATTTTTGGGCTCAAGTGATGATTTATGGGATTTTATGTTGATTTGCTTGTGCACTATTTAGATATTTAGCTTGTTTTTGCAGATAATGTACTTGATACTTGTTTTCTTCTTTGAATCTGCACTGCAGGTGCAAAGTACAGCTTCCATCAGAAAGGGTGATTTACAGAATGAAAATGATTCGGAGCCCCGAGCAGCTGAAGATTGGGACAAAGATATGTTCCGAGATCCTGCCTCCTCTGAGATCCCCTCAGCAGCAGAGGGGAAGGACAGTGTCTGGGGCTTTATACCTGAACTTAGAACAAAACTGCGCCTCCATCAAAAGAAGGCATTTGAATTTTTGTGGAAGAATATTGCTGGTTCTTTGGTACCAGATGAGATGGACCCTGCAGTTGGAGGTGGTTGTGTTATCTCTCACTCTCCTGGTGCTGGAAAAACTTTGCTTATTATTTCATTCCTTGTAAGCTACTTGAAATTGTTCCCTGGGAAGCGGCCGTTGGTCCTTGCACCGAAAACGACTCTGTATACTTGGCACAAAGAAATAATTAAATGGGAAGTTCCTATTCCAGTCTATCAGATCCATGGTGGTCGAACATACAAATATGAAATTTATGAGCCAGCACAAAAGTCTCGAGGAGATCCAAAGCCCAACCAAGATGTCATGCATACTTTGGATTGCTTAAAGAAGATACAGAAATGGCATGCACATCCAAGCATTCTTCTCATGGGTTATCCATCATTTCTATCCTTGATGCGTGAAGATTCAAAGTTTGCACATAGAAGATACATGGGTAAGATTTTGCGGGAAAGCCCTGGAATTCTGATACTTGATGAAGGGCATAATCCAAGAAGCACCAAGTCAAGATTGAGGAAAGCTTTGATGAAAGTTAGCACAGACCTGAGGATTTTACTCTCTGGAACTCTATTTCAGAATAACTTCGGAGAGTACTTCAACACACTTGCTTTGGCAAGACCAACGTTTGTTCTTGAGGTGTTGAGATCATTGGATCCAAAGTTCAGAAAGAACAAAAAGGCACCCAAAATGTCTGTTGTATCAAAGGAGAATCGGGCAAGGAAGTTCTTTTTGGACAAGATTGCTAGGAAGATTGACTCTTCAGACACTGATGAAAGGACACAAGGTCTGAACATGCTAAGGAATATGACTAATGGTTTCATAGATGTGTATGAAAATCAAAATGCTGATGACCTTCCGGGTTTAGAGAATTACATTTTAATGATAAAATCAAAAACCGCACAGCATGAAATTCTGAAGAAGCTTCAATCAGAAAGGGATGCATGTGACAAAAGATTTCCACTGGAGTTGGAGCACCTTATTATTCTTGCAGCTATACATCCATGCTTGCTCAAAAGTGCAATTTGTGCAACAAGGTTTTTCAGCAAGGAGGATTTGGATGAGCTCGAGAGCCAGAAATTCGATCTCAGCAAAGGGTCCAAAGTCAAATTTGTTGTTAACCTTGTGCACCGGTGTATCTTCAAAAATGAGAAGGTGCTTATCTTTTGCCATAACATTTCACCCATTAACTTATTTCTTGAACTTTTTGAGTGGCTTTATGGCTGGAGAAAGGGCGAAGAAGTTCTGGTTCTTCAAGGGGATCTAGAGCTATTTGAAAGGGGAAGAGTAATGGATAAGTTTGAGGAACCGGGTGGGGTCTCAAAGGTGTTACTCGCATCGATCACAGCTTGTGGTGAAGGCATTTCTTTGACAGCAGCGTCCAGGGTGATTTTGTTAGATTCTGAGTGGAATCCATCCAAGAGGAAGCAGGCTATTGCACGGGCTTTTCGACCTGGTCAAGAGAAAGTAGTCTATGTGTACCAGCTTTTGGCTACAGGGACACTGGAAGAGTACAAGTACCGAAGGACAACTTGGAAAGAGTGGGTCTCATATATGATTTTCAGTGAAGAAGGTGCAGAGGGCAGTACTGACTCGCAAACTAAGAACATAGAAGACAACTTATTAAGAGAGATTGTGGAGGAGGACCCCGAAAAATCTTTCCATATGATTATGAAAAGTGAGAAGGCTTCGCATGGAATGGTCAAAGGTAAAGAACTAGTTTCTATATGATATTTAGGGAGGAGATCAATCCCTTTAGTCACACAGCCGTTTGCTGAATGTTCTTTTTCTTGTTGAAACAGCGTTGTGTCTCTATTTTTGTATGTATTGCTTAACAAGATGCAGTTTGGAGTCCACAGCTGCATGCCATATTGCTTACTTTGTTTGTGTTCTTTGCCCAAATAAAATGCTGTTTGCTACTTTGTATTTTGTGAATGGCACTCTCTCTCTCTCTCTCTCTCTCTCTCTCTCTATCTCTCTCTACCTGAGAGGCATGCCAATATGTAATGTCAATATATAAAACTATTAGCTGCTAATTTATTGGTACTTACTGAAGAGAAACATGGTCTGTTTTGTCTAGTTTTCAATCCTTGTTTTTGGGCCGATAAATTTTCATAATTGTTCAGCTGCAAAACTTTTACTGTGATCAAGCAGAGGAAGTATCTCCTTTACTAATAGGCAGAACTCGTAAGACATGTTTCCATCAGATGCTTTATACTCCAAAAACAGTATGAGAAAGAAGGGATGTTCCACGTAGGGAGTTCGCAAGTTGATAGGCATGACTACGTTGGATATGCTGGAGCTTGGAAGTGATCATTTTTGAAGGATCTAGACTGCATTGAGGTTACTAAAGTTCAATGTGGCTGAGTAAGTTTCTGAAATTCTGCAATATTACCTATGTATTTTTCGAGAGTTGCAGGAGGAAGTTGAATAGGTAAAGAGCTAAAAAGCAACCTGGGACAAAATGTTAAAAGGTCTCTCTCTCTCTGCCTCTCCGTCTCTCTCTCTCTCTCTCTCTCTCTCTCTCTCTCTCTCTCTCTCTCTCTCTCTCTCTCTCCCGCTGCATTTTTTTTTGTATATGATTGACTCTCAGGAGGCTCAGCTTGTGACCTAGTAAGGTGTTTTAGGCTCTATTTGCATAATTAAATTTCAATCTAGTTCTTGGTATATCTTTACGTGTTCTTAGATCATATAGCTATCTGGAAGCTAACAGAGCTGTTGAATTTGATCGAATGCCATGCTAGGTAGGCTAAGGTAAGCATCTTTTATCATATAACTAGGTTACTATTATTGGCCTAATATTTTGTTATTTGATGGCCTTAAAGCTCCTTATAATCCTTTTTCTTCAAATTTGTTCATCAGAAATATCAAGCAATCTTTGAACTTAGTTCTTTTACTGGGCAGGTTGATTTACAACAACATGCTTCAAGATCTGCTTTGTGATATTTGGTTGGATTGCTTTAACCCAAGCGCCCCCCCCCCCCAAAAAAAAAACTTTAGCAGGTCAGTTTTTTTGGCATTTGTCAAATAGTTCTGTATTTTGCACAATTTTCAGCTTAGTGGTTTCCATCATTTCGTTGCTCAACGGTATCTTAAGAGCAGGCAGACCCTGGGGGATACAATATGCATTATGAATTATGATTTCGAGGGTGAAGGTTATAATTTTTAGTGCAGTAAATAACACATCTGAGATTATATATTTTGAAACTGTATACAATTTTTTTCTTGAAATAAATTTAAGGCAGCGGCTGCCCACCCCCCTTGCCTCTTGCTTAAGAGCATCTTTTGTGCGATAACATGAATCAGATGCAAACCAAATAGTAGTTGAAGAACTTGCAAAACAGATCCAAGGGAATAATCTTTATAGCTCCAAACCACAAATGCATCTCAAACCAGTAAGATCTAGGGCTTCATCTTTCCATTTTAAAGTGGATATATATATTTCTCACCAAACTATTATTTTAACATATTGAATTCTCATAGCAGTGGAATATTTTGAAATCTAGTGCACCATGAGTTAGATTCAGTTGACTTCAAGGTGTTAATCCAAACCAAATGCAGCCTCTGAATTTGTACTTTTTCTGCTAATATGTGTGTGTGTGTGTTTTAATTTTTTAATTATTTTATTTTATTTTATGAGTTACCCAAGCCCATGAGGTTCATTGACCCCTAGTAGCTCAACTAACCCTTCCCCAATCCCCGTGAACTTATCTTGATGTTATCCACATTTCCAACACTAGTGAGACTATCTCTGCCCTGAAAATAAGGTAATCTGGGACCAGCCTTGCATACTTTAAATTACCTGGAATTTGTACTCATCATCATATTGTAAAATATTTCCTAGGTTGGTGTGCAAAAAGTTCAATGTTTTATTGTCATTGATTCAAGTATTCTGATTAGGCAGTACTGCTTGTATTACGGTAGGACTTTAACAGGCAAAGATATAGCCACTAGACCTTGATTTTCCCAAACTTGAAGGTGCATTAGGAGTGAAATTCTGCTACTTCTGTTGGTGATTGGGTTGTCTATTGACAAGAGGATGTATGAGCTTGACTAAATCAGAGATCTAATACCTATATGAAATTTAACAGCTTTACCACACCCCCCCCCCAAAAAAAAGGAAAAAAAGAACTAAACTTCTTACTAATTCTGCTGATTGATTTTGAGTGGAGAGGGGTAGTGGTGTTTGCTACCCCCCCTTGGCATGACGATCTCTTGAATTTAGCTTTGAAGAGCAGTAGTTGGACTCATTGTAAAAATGGCATGCACAAGAAAGCAAGCTATTCCTATTCCTATTCCAATGATGTGAGTTTAATTACTAAATTTGAAGATTCTTTTTTGGATGCACAGTAACTATATGATGATATGTTGTTTGCAATGATATTGGCTAAACAACCTATATATGCCTCTGATGACATAAAAATGGTCAGGCTTCCTAGTACAGTGTGTTACATCTTTAATTGGTGTTTATTTTTTATTTTTATTTTTTTTCCTTCTGAATTTTCTCATAAAAGAAGATACAGTTGTTTATCCTTCACCTATCCTAGACCCCACATGGATGTCCTTTTAATTTTGAACAGCTAGACATGCTTAGGTCCATCAAAGGCACAAAATTTTCTCCATTAAGTGTTTTTCCTCTTCCCCTCTTCTCAGCACTCTTTAACTGCACTATCTGCACTTGTAGTTGATTGCTTTGTTCCTTGTGCATTGTTTGGTCATGCAAAAGGGAGGCAGGGAAATCCCTCTAGGCTTGACCACCTCCTCCGGTTATAGAATGTCCGGTTTGAGCTATGATTATTGCCCTTAGCATGTTATCACGAGAACAAAATGACAAGGAGCTGTGGTATACCTCTATAACTCGATCATCCGGTATAATTTTGCAAGTGATTTCCTTTAGTCAAGGCATACACCAAAGCGATTTCCCTTTGTATCTTTTTTAGTGATATTTGTCTTTGTCGCTTGTGCACTGTAGGCAAGCTATTTTGATTAATATAGACAACAAAAGTAGTCATTCTATTATTGATGTACACGGCAGATGCACCCCTATGGCGAGGGAGTTCATAAAATATTTCATCCCCTGAACAATAATCATGGAGGGAACTATTATCACAAGTTTGGCGATGTCTCCTCCCGCAGAAACAAGGCTCAGCCCACTGAAAGACATTGGGGACGACTTTATGGAGCTTTGCACAACACTAGTGGTGGTTTGGTGTATTAACTATCTGCATGAGTTACCAACGGTCAGTTGGTTTAGTAGAATGTGGTATTAGATTTTTTAATTAATGTTACGAGTTTGACTCACGATTTGGGTATAGAACAAATTATGTTGGGAGGATAGTCCTTTTAAATGGATCACTGTAAGTCTGGAATTGGATTAATAGAAGTATGGCTCTGCATACTGATTGGTATAATATAAAAAAAAAAAACTACCTGCATGAGTTGATCAAAGAAGGCATAGCGAGTAGATCATTGCATCCCTTAACCAAGGTTACGAATTCAACTCGCAATTTGGGCATGAAATCGATTACGTTGGGAGAGTCATATCTCTTAAGAGGGATCTCGGTCGAGTCAAAACTTTAGACAATAGGTGATGGACCAAGTCCAAGAGCACAAAAAAAAAAAAGAAAAAAAAAAGTAGGCTCGAGTTCAATAGTGCTTGCTTTTTTAGGGCTATTTCGACCTTTGGACACACTTGCGAGTAAGACTAAATCACTATATTTTTGTCCTTTACTTTTGCTTTTCTTGAATTAATTAACAAAGCTACTGTCCAAATATGATAGATATTAAATCTTTAATTAACTTTTGAATTCGAAACTTGAGAATAAAAAAATTATGCTGAGAGAATCATTTTTTAAATATGAATTTTACAGATACTCGAATCGAATTATTTAGAAATAACTTCGAATACTAGTGATGGGTGAAAAAAAAAAAAAGAAGTTAATTGACAGAGCGAAACGGCCTTAATCTTGATAAAGAGATGCCCAACATGGTTAAAATATGGGTATTAAAACATTAAAAAAAGAAAAAGAAAAACCATGTCAAGTTCAATGGTTTTGTAGTTATCTGAACCTCAAAACATGACTAAACTCAAGTTTTGGTTGATTGCATTAAAAAAGCGTGTTGTATGAAATTGAAATAAACTAGTTGCGGGAACATTTTCCTTTGGAAGAAACTTCCTTGAGACAAACACCATACCAAGTGGGACTAATATAAAAATGTATACATATGTGTGTGTGTGTGTGAGAGAGATAGAGAGAGAGAGAGAGAGAGAGTGTGTGTGTGTGTAAGCATTGCCAACTGGAATATGCCCATTGGCGTTAGTACCTACTTCCTTTGTCCTTTTCCTCCTCTTGTTCATCCGCTTAAACCATCCACATCTTACCTTGTGGATAGAATAGACATTGGTTTCCTTGATCAAGTATTCTAATCTCGTGTAATGCTATTTGGAAAAAAAAAATTAAAATTTCAACAAATGAATTTGTTCATTTGATTAATTTGTTAATTTGGTTATTGACTGTTTTCAGTTTAGGGGTATTAGGAGGGTACGATTCAAGAAAGGTCACCTTAATTCGTATTTGATAATTAGTTTAATTTACAACAAATGAACTTAAGAAATAATGTTTCAAGAGAATAGTTTAGTCGTACAAATTTTCTTTCCTAATATAATGATTTCATGTTCAAATGCTTATGAAAAAAAAAAAAAAAAAACTTGAGAAATAATCTATCTATTTCTTAGATACATGCATGAATCAATGTTCCATGGAACATACAGTGTACTTTGAGGTTTGGCTGCACGGGTGCATAAATAATATGAGTTAAATACCTTATCATTCCATTATTTATTTATTGTTTATTTCAATTTGTTAATTGTAAACCTTGAATATTAAAATTACTTTTTTTCTTTTATAATCAATCATTATTCGAACTGATATACTGATTAATGTGATCCAAATATTGTCGAATCCAATTTAAATAAGATATTCTTTCAAAACTATCTTTTTCATCTTCGAATTTCGAATCTGATATTTGATTAAAAAAATATAATATTTTTATCTATTAAATCGATTATCCATCAACTAAAAATTACCCGTGCAATTTTGAGTTTTCCCTATCAACGACTTGCGTATTGGTTTTATTGAAGGGTTCCAAATTAGTTAAACAATAATATTTGATGTTTCAATCGAAAAATAAAAATATGTTCAAGTGCAGCACACACAGTGAATCAGTTGGCGTTGTTGATAATGGGTGTTTCGACCCTTTTTTCATGTTTCTGTTTGACTCTGCGAGAAGACGAAAAAAATGAATATTGTTGAGAGATCCGCCTCACAAAGTGGATTCTATAACGATCGGTCTAGATTTAGTCAAAATAAAGTCTCAGATATTAGGTGGTGGCCTAGTCAAGGTATTCAAAAAAGAGAGAGAGGGACAGAGTGTGGGCCTATCAACGGACAGTTAACTTAGTGGGATATAGAATCAAGCACCCGAATTTGACTCGCGGCTAGAATATGAAAAAAACTACGTTGGGAAGATAGCCCATTTAAATGGGCCACTGCAAATGGCACACGAGATTAGTCGAAACATAACTTTAGATACCGATCGGTATAATTTAAAAAAAGAAAAAAAAAAAAAGAGCCGTGGGCCTAGAATCTTCGATGTTGAGGAGCTGAATGGCTTATTTTTTCTAATGCTTTTACCTATATCATGCGTGACTATAGACCCCACTTTGAGGAAATAAAAAGTGAGGGGCCAAAAAAAAGGAAATTTATATTATCTTATTCAAAGTTTTCAAGCAATTTGCAACCCCATTTTTGACTTTTCTTAGAGGATTTTTTTGGATGTCTCCGAAGTCACGCCGCTACTGTTTATGCATGCAACTCTCATTAGTATAACTCAATACTATGGAAAGGAACACCATTCTCCAAGGCTTCTCTTTCGCTTAACAAAAGGCAATTACAATGTTCCAAATTGGGTGCTTGTAATTATAGAAATTTATCTTTAAGTGTAATAAAATATCAACCTAGATAATTAAAGTGATAAAGTTTTCGATCTTCTTTGGTAAAATCTTGAAGCCCGACTCTGTTAATATACGATAAATCGAGATTTTTTAGTATTTATATTCTGGAATTTAATCTTACGTAAAGATTGGCATATATAAGTTTGTAAAAATACCACCTAGTCTCTCCAAATTTGTACAGTATCCTAAAAATATGCTATTGCTAAGTTATTCAAAAACTGTTCATTACGTGTCCTCATTTTTAATGTCTATTTTATCCATGAAAATCTTCAAACAACCATATGGTATACTAAATTTTGAAGGGTATTTTCAACCCCAAAGAAAACCTTGTGGATTTTGAATAATGATAAGTTGTTTCTAGATTATTCATCATGTTCTTATTTTTTGATGTCTATTTTATGCCTGAAAATTTTCTAACCATCATAAAATATACTAAGATTTAAAGGGTATTTTTAAACCCAAAAAAAAATTATGGGTTTTGAATAATAACAAGCATAGGTTCTATTATAGGATAGATAAGAAATCACTTCACCATATCCAAATTATAGGAGAGAGAAAGTAAACCTAGCTCATTGGGATTTTATATTTTCATTATGTATCATTAATTGTTTCGGAATGCAAATGGTATGGTGGGCCTTCAAATCTGTGGTGATTATTCTCCCTTTGGGGAGTTTAAAACTCAAAGATGTCAATCAAAAAAGAAAAGAAAAGAAAAGGATGAAACCCCCTTGTCTCTCTTCAAAACCTCTGCAATAGCAAACCTATGCCAAACGTCTCATCAGGACAGAGATGACATGACTAGGACTAAACAAGAAAAAACGCTTCAAAAGAACGACTAGAAGGATGTTTTCCATATTGTCCGAAAGAAATTGCTTTGTGACCTAACTAATAACAATAAAAAATACCGCTATTGGGGGGGGGGGGAGTTTTTAGGGCAAAAATCGTTGTTGCGGAGGAGGGCTTTTAATTATGTGAACTTTGTGGTTTTGGTCGATGAGAGACCATATGAACAGTGGGCTCCAAATTCTCAAACTTTAAAAACTATGATCAAGTTGATATCAAAAGTGGGTGGGAATAGAAAAATTGAGAGGAAAGGACAATAAAAAAAGAGGTCATGGAGAATGGAATCGTGTTAAAGTAGTAAACAAGCAAGTTAACAAGCAAGTTAAAGGGTAAAACCAAGAAGAGAGAGTGAGAGAGAGAGAGAGAGAGAGGTTGGTTGGTTCAAAGGGTCAGTGTTGATTAAAGTTGATGCGGAAAGAGGATAAAAAAAGGTCAAGTTGGCCATACAAAATTACCTAGAAGTCCCCAGTTCTGATGTTATCAAAATTACCATGCAGACCTTAAATCCTTCCTCCCTATCGTTAGGAATATTGATATTTTTAAATTAAAAAAATTTTAAAAATCTCCAAATTAAAGAAGTTTTAAAAATATTGATATTTTAAAAATTTTATATCGTAAAGATTCTATTTACCTTTTATATTTTAAGATTTTTTTTATAAATAGGGTATTTATATAACCTATTGATACACAATATAATATAATATAATATAATATATATGAATCATCATTCTCTCTTTATTCTCTCTGTTCTTTCTATTTTATTTTTCTTTTTCTAACATAGTATCAGATATTTCTAAATTTCTATATTATAAATATTCTATTTACCTTTTATATTTTAGGATTTTTCCCTTATAAATAGGGTTTTTGTATAATCTATTGATACATGATACAATATAATGTAATATATAATATATGAATCATTTTCTCTCGGTCTTCTCTTTATTCTCTATATTCTTTCTACTTTATTTTCTTTTTTCTAACATGATATCAGAGTCTACTGCTTTTTCTAATACCAACCTCAACCTCTTTCTCATGAGGTTTGAAGCCTTCTTGTATATGTTGATACCCATAAAACATTAATCTCTTTCATAGTTTTGAATTTTTTTTTTACTTGATCACCATTGTTCAGAAATTCAAGTAATTTTATTTTTGACTCTCAAAATTCGAACTCAAAATTTTAAATTAAAAAATTTAATATTCTACTACTAAATCTACATAATATTAACACATTATTAACAAACTTATTTTAAGGATAAATTTTGTTCAACATAATATAGAAAAATGAGTCCTTTGTCTTGAAATATTAGAAAATATGGAAATGATTCTTCAAAGACAATTCTCCTAAAATGAATATAACCTAAAGAGTAAAACTAGGAATGAAGTTCAATCATTTCTGAATTTTGTCGAATTTGTTTAGAATATTCAAGGATAATTTTTTTCCCGGATAAGAATATTCATTGTAAACTTTTTAACTGGCACACAAAAGAGAAAAAAAAAATTATGTTAGGTGAGAGAAAAAAAAAAGGAGAAAATTCCCTTCTTTATTTCCTTTGGCCAAATTGAAAGATGGACAATAGAATCTAATTGATAGAACAACACTTGTGTTCGACCTAAAGAGTGTCAACATATATCATCCAGACAAAGCTAGTGAAAGACGAAAAATTCTCTTCAAAAGAGCTTACCACACTGCAGTTGCTTTTAAAATGGATGCATTTTGACAGGACATTTCTATCGTTGCTTGCTCTAATAAATAACTTCCCTATGGCAATACCAAACAACCATTTTGAGAGAGAGAGAGAGAGAGAGAAAGAATCAAGGCCTAGTTAGATGAGATATTAGATTTTTTAATTAAGTTTGAAGTTTAAAACAAGAATGGAAAATATCATGTTGGCAGAGCTGTCTCTTAAATAGAGTCCCACGAACTGGATTAATCAGAATATGAATCTGGATATCAATGATGAAAATAGAGAGAGAGTGTGTGCGTGCGCGTGTTAGTGAGATGATTCTAAATGGTGATGTGAAAGAAGAATATATCGGGCTGCTGCTAGCTACTAGCCAATCCTAATTCCACCAAGTCCTGCTCAAAACTATTTTTCAGAAGAAAACTTGCTATCTAAGTAATGGTTTCGGGTGTGTGAAGCTGTCCATATTGAGAGACAAACCAATGGGACCTCTCATATGTTCAATTTGGCCAATAGTTGATGTTGAAGTCATTGGTTTATAGAGATTCAAAATGTCACAGCAGCATTTGGTCCATCTAAATTGGCCATGACAATGACTACATTCAACTTATAAACTTCACTTGATCTTTGGAAAAATTGGTTGCCGCAGTCTATCACTATTGAGGACAAAAAAGATAATTACCTACTAAATTGTCTCGGCTTATTAGATAAAAGGGTTCTAATTTTTTTTTTTTTTTTACCACTGACATCTGGATTTTGTCTGATTAATTCGGTTCAAGTACTGTGGGACCCATTTTAGGAGTTAGTTTTCTTAAATCATTTTTCGTCATTCCCAAATCTTGAACTTGAGACATCTGATTTCGAGATAAAATACTCGATCACTCAATCTAAAAGAATTTGGTATAAAAGAGTTCTATAAAAGCTAAAGCTTATGTTGTCAAAGAATATTATAAATAATATTCTTGTTAGATCCGACTAAATCTAAATCAGATTTAAACTGGATTGAACTCTTAAGAGTAAAACTCTTCTGGTATATGTTTTTATCATATATAAGAGTCAAATTCAAAATTTTATTTAAAAAATATAAATATACACCCACTGAATTAATTAGGCGTGATATAATAATTTAATAAAATAATTACTAGGGTTCATATATTTTATAGTATTTAAACACTTTGATCAGAAAATTTTCCGATGGCCAACCAAATGCTCAATAATTTCGTTTTTGAACAAACGAAACTCGGGCTTTCATCATGTTTATTGTCTCTACATGGGTCTTACATTAACAACTTTGATGAAAATCATGTTATAAACACACTCACTTTTTGAGAAAATATTCAATGAAATGGCTGAAAGGATCACTTTGATCTAATTGTCAATCTCAAATTTTTGATTCATCGATTGGTTACCAAATAATATGATTCACAAAATTTTATGTAGTTCGAGTCCCACAAAAGTATTGATCTTCGAATAAAATATTTCAATAATTACCCCCAAATTTTTAAAGATAAAAAAGATCAATGCATAGTGTTAATGGCATAGTCTGGCTTAATACATATCCAAACCCCATTAATAAAAAATAAGAAAATAATCGTAGGTCTGATTGCTCTCTTGAAATTTTAATGAAAAATTATATATATAAAACCAACATGCTGTGGGTTTAACGACAAAATAATAAACTTAATCAAATTCTTGAATTCAAATTTTAAAAGAATAAAAAAGCAGACACCAAGAGAGCTAACCCTATAACTATTTGAATTAAATTACTCAAATTTTTGAATACCATCGATTAAATATCAAATATATATAGAGTTTTTGTTATGTATCCCCGGTTATAACGTCGTTTTGCCTTGCCATTTGAATCAGATCTTTTATTTTGGTTCGAGTATTAACCTATTATTAAATTATTAAGCATAAAATTATGAAATATGAAATAATAGAGTAAAATTATTTATATTTGACTAATTATAAGATAATATTACATATAATTTTGATTTTTGAGTAATACTAGATAAATTAAATGGATTAAATTTTATAAAACAATTTTAATATATTTTGATTCTGCATCATCAGATAGATATCTATTATGGTCATTTTAGTGAGTGGGATAAGGTTTGTCTTTAATATAAAACAATACTCAAGTGGTAATTTTGTAGTTATGCAGAAACTAAAGACGTTATTTTAATCATCTCCCTACTTCATTCCAAACTAGTTTTTACAACTTGACATGCCCACTTGCACCACCCTCCTTACGCCCTATCCTCTCTCCTTCTCTATCTCTCTCTCTCTCTCTCTTCATATTTATGACATTCATCTCACAAATCACCCAAGCCAAATCCTTCTTCCTTTCCTCGTATAGAAAAGAGAGAGAAAAGAGAGAGGAGAGAGAAAACAATACAAAAGAATCAAAGAAACCCAGAAAAAAAAAAAAAACCATGCCTTCAACACTTCAACACCGGAGGATCACCACTGCCAACACCACAATAACCACTATGAACTGCCACAGACAATCAGAATCACAATCCACCACCTCTCTCCCCCCCGCCGCCGTCGCCATCGCCGCCGCGGCGTCACCGATCCCTGACAACGTAGCATGTTACCACAACCAAGCGGTGGGTCCCAACCAGTGCTGTTCTATCGTCGTGCAGCCCATAAGCGCCCCCATCTCCACCATCTGGTCCGTCGTCCGCCGGTTCGACAACCCCCAGGCCTACAAGCACTTCCTCAAGAGCTGCCACGTCATCCTCGGAGACGGCAACGTGGGCACCCTCCGAGAGGTCCACGTCATCTCGGGCCTTCCGGCCAATTGCAGCACGGAGCGGCTCGAGATCCTCGACGACGAGCGCCATGTCATCAGCTTCCGGATTGTCGGAGGGGACCACCGGCTGGCGAATTACCGATCGGTAACGACCCTGCACACGTCAGCAAACGGTAACGGAACCGTGGTCGTGGAGTCGTACGTTGTTGATGTGCCAGCTGGAAATACTAAGGCAGATACTTGTGTTTTTGTCGACACTATTGTTAAGTGCAACTTACAATCGCTTGCTCAGATCGCCGAGAATATAGCGAGAACCGGCAAGAAATCGCCATGAGTCAAGATTAATTTGTTCAATGTATGTTGTTGATTATTATTATTATTTTTTTTGTTAGTTGATCTTAATTTTGCGGGTGAGATCAATGTATGTGTGTATTGTGTGTGTATATATATAACTGGCTGATTTAGATCAATAACACCCACGATTTGGAAACCTCATCGATGTAGTATATTTTGAATGGTTTAAGGTAAGTAATTAATATTACTATTGTAGTATTTCTCTCTCTCTCTCTCTCTCTCTCTCTCTCTCTCTCTCTCTCTCTCTCTCTCTCTCTCTCTCCCCTCCCCCCAGGCTGAAGAGTGGTTATTGGCGTTTACTATCTATTTTATTATGTGGGTAATTTAGTGGGGTAGATTAAGAATTTAAGTGTTCGTTACCTGCCCTAATTTAGATTAATGACATCCACAATTTAGGAAAACTAGATTATTACGAAGGATTTAAGGTTATTTAGTATCATTATCATATAAATATTCATTTTTTTTCTTGTTGTCTATATAATTAATGAAGGTTTTTTTTTTTCAATAAAAAAGAGTTGAGAGTAGTTGTTATTGTTTGCTACCTTTATTATTGTGTGATTAATGTTTTTTTTGATACATAAGAGAGAATCGAACTCAAAATCTCTAAAAAAAAAAGATTATATCAGTTAAATTATAACTCATTAACACTATATAATTAATTTAGTACGTAGATTAAGATTTTTAGCAATTATTATCGGTGTTAATTTAGATGATGCCAACAATTTATAAAACTATATTATTTGGAACGGTTTTAAGGTTTTGTAGTATTACTTTTTTTTGTTTTTGCCAGTCTATCTTGGTGAATAATGCGGATATTTTTTGTTTGGAAAAAAAAAACCGAGAATAGTTATTAGCCTTTGCTATAAATATTTTGTTTTGGTATAAATTTCATTAAGAAACCATTCGGAGTTATTTGGTAATTCTTTTATATTATTCTTTTAGGGTTTTTATCATCATAGAAGTTTTCTCCCTTCTTTGCTTATCTCACTTTATGAACAACCAGAATACTTGTTAATCTAAAAAATCAAGAGTAGTTATTAGCTTTTGCTATCTCTCTCTCTCTTAACATGTCGGTATGTCAGTATTTTGTCTCTCATAAATTTTAATCGGAAATTATTTGGAATTATTTGGTGTTCTTTTATATTAAAGGGGGGCAAACTTTGATATAAGATTGAATTGTTTATTTGATGATTTCGAGATTATGTATTCGAATCGTAAAAACAGTTTTTTTGTAAAATATATAAGGGAAATATTGTTTACATATACGTCTACCCCCTATCTCACACTAAATTATGAAGTATTTTGTGCACCGGATGAATTTTTTTTTTGTGTTTTCCTACATTATTCTTCTATAGATTTTAAAATTTTTATAAAATATATATATATATTTTTAGGTAAAATATCTTTTCTTCTAAGTAGTTGTTCTTTCTTCTTTGAACGTATTTGTGAATCTGAATACAAAATTTGCACATTTCCAAAGTTATTTTTTTTTTAATTTGAAAATTTATTTAAAAAAAAAAAACTCAGAATTGTTGGATGGAAGCCATTGCTATTACTAGTTTAAAATTAAGAATTCATAATGGAAGAACAAAAATGTGAATATAATTCGGAGGATCAATGGGACTTTCAAAGTTGTATGATGAAATTGTAGCCGTCCGTTTTCATCAAAAAATTGGAGGCATCAAAATGTGGGCCCCCGCCATTTCCAAAGTCCAAAATTCTGCCGTACCCGAAAAATTAGGCATTGGCCAAGTTGCCAAAGCACTTGATTAATTTCTTTATTTGATCAATTTGTTATTCTTTTTTTAAAAGTTAATTTTTCTAAGAAAAATAAAATATTTTTATACTAATTTATCTATCAAAAACAATTTATATGATATAGACAATCAAATATTAGAATCCCGATCCACGGTCGAAATTTATAAAAAAAAAATTAGAATAATACAGTTTAAATCAAATAAATCAGATATTACCAAACTCCTTTGGATTTAGTGGTCAAGCACTTTACCTTCTTAACCAGAAGTCTTGAGTTCGAGTTCTGAGAATGACAAAAAAGGATTTAGAAAAGTCAACCCGTCCCACAATGCTCTAATTGGAGTAATCAGACAAATCCGGATACCGGTAATAAAAAAATAATAATAAATCAGATATTAAATACTTTAAATTATACGTGATAATATTTATTAATAAAAAATTAAAAATTTTAATAATTTTTAATTAATCAAAATATATTTTAAAATATTCTAAAAGGGGCTATCGAAAAAAATTCAATTCACTCCATCTTTAGTAATAACAAATCACTGTGAATAGAAAAATGCCCTAAAAGTAATTATAATTATCTCTCTCTTGTTCATTGGTTGTGCTTACTTAGCTGAATCCAGTGGGCATTAATATTTTAAAATGAAAAATGAATTAATTAAACACTTTCAAATAAATTTAAAAATAAAATAAAATAAAATTCTGAGCATTTCCGTACCAATGCATGCATAAAAGTTGCAGTAAAATATTAATTTCTTCGGGGAGGAATCAACAGCTTAGACTCTCTTTGCCAACTTGAATAAAATATGAAAGAAGAATATAATATTAAAAGAAAAAAAAATTAGGCAAGTTGGTATAAATTTTCTCTTTCCAGAAACTAAGCCAAGTTGGTGTTTTTTTTTTTTTTTTTTTTTTTCCATTTTCCTTTTCTCTCTCTTCATACTATTTTATGTGCGGTGTTTTGGACGGGATTTGCAAGTTGGGTTTGCAAGTGGGGAGAGGTTGGGGGGTTCTTTTAATCATATCACAACTCGAGGAAGGCTTTCTCATGCCATCAAAACCACACCCACGCCTTTGTGTCTCATAAATGATTTAACTTCACACACACGAAAATCAACTAATACCATGTACTATTGAACCTGATCGAATACCCGAAGAGATTTGACTTAAGTGGTATCTTTTCTTTTCTCGTATAATAGATTTGGGCTTGAGTCTCAATATATACTAAAAAAACAAAATGATTCTGATCGAATACTGATTTTCTTAAATAAGATTTCGAATTCGTGTTTTCTATATAAAGAAAACAGATATTGTAAAAAAGTTTTGTCTCGAATTTAATTAGAATCGAATTTAATTGGTTTCGATATAATATTGGGATAAAAATAATACACACTTTAAACCTAAGTCAACAATTTTGCTTTTATGATTTTTTATTGTTTATTTGCATTTATTAATAATAGTAAACATTCAACTTGGATCAAAGCAAATTGCCTTATTTTTTCTCCCAGCCAGTATGCTTTTCCACGTCAAGCTCTGTTTGCAGGGGCCAAAGGACTGGGTAATGGGGGCCATTATGCCCAAATTTTAAGTAAAAAGTAAGTTCCAAAAATTTCTAATAATATTTTATTAAATATCATTAAAAATTCAATAAAATATTATTTTATCTTAAAAAATTACCAAACTGTACATATTATGATCCATTTGCTTAGTATAAAATTTTGATTTCCACCCCATTTGCTTGTTTTTCATAGGAAAACCATATCCCCACCTCCAAAAAGTAAATTTTCATGAAAAGACATTTCTTTATAAAAACACATCTCTATCGAATAAGATCCATTTGCAGGCAGGGAGTCAAAAGTCATTTCACAAAATTTTGATTATCTTTCTCTTGCATAGAAACTTTTTTAGTTCTGCATTAAATCTCTTGGAAATAAACACAAAAACATATGAATAATTTGTAAGAAATCATCTGTTAATAAAGGAACAGAGTACTTTTAACAATGTTAAAAGAAACATGAATTATATTTGATAAATACGAATGCGTTATAATTCAACTGATATCATTTCCTTCTTGTTAGAAATCTCATATTCGGGTTTCTCATATTATATATATATATATAATTTGGAAATTCTAAAGTAAACAGAGATGGTGAAATTCAGAGGAGAAAAAAGAAAAGAAGGTTGTGCTTGGACAAAACGGGCCCTCAAGTAAAAAGTGCCATGGTTTCCAAACACCAACGTTGGCTTTTCATTTTTTATTTTAATATCCCTTAAATTAGGCTTTTGATCAAAGGTTGAATAGGCTTACCCCAAAAAAAAAAACTAGACTTATTTAGAATATTTACAAAAGGCTTGGTTTTATTTAGGTCGAACAAAGGCAGGCTAATGTCAACAATTGCGCATGACTTATAACTTCAATTTGAAATCTCTGAAATTTGTATTGGAACTCTAACAAGTTGCACCAAAAATTGAAATTTGTATTGGTTTTATTTTAATTCTTTTATTTAACACCAAGTCACCAACATTTGTTGGCGTAGGTAAAATTCGTACCTTTATCCTTTATCCCTTAACTAGATCAGGAATTCAATTCCCTCTGCGCACACAAAAAATAATATTGAGAGACCCATCCCCAAAAATAAGCCCTGTAACGATTGATCTAGATTAATCAACACGAAATTCAAGATACTAAGTGGTGGCAAAGTCAAGATACAAAGAAAATAAAAATGAAACACCAAGCCCAATGCTCAGACCGCGCCTGAGAGACCCAATCATGAAATGGCCCACCCCAAGTTGAAAAGTGATTCAAACTCAGCATGACCCGACTTACTAGCTTTTCATTTATTTTTTTTTAATATTATACCGATCGGTATCCAAAACTATACTCCAATTAATCCGATCTGAAATTTACAGTGACCTATTTAATAAGACTATCCTCCCAATATAGTCTGCTCTATACCCAAATCGCGAGTCAAACTCATAATTTTAGTTAAGGGATCTAACACTATATCTCACTGGTCCAACTAACCGTTCGCTACTAGCGTCTCATTTTGGAGTAACTTATTTGGGACCAAGCAAGTTCATATCAAAAAAGAAAACACGAGCATCTCTTGGCTGCGATTCACACACCTCAACCTTGCAAAGTCCACCAAAGTCGAGAATGAATTTTGTGAAATTGAAAAATTACAAAAGAAAAAAAATAAAAAATTCAGCGCAGACTTTGCAAAGGAGAAACCAATAACTCGTTAGTTTTTTAAGAACATAAATGTGCAATAAGTGAAACTCATGCGCCCAAATTTTGCACTTATATCCATTTCAAATAAAGTCATCTTGGACAAAAACAAAGGAAGAGAGCCCGGAAAAGGTTGTCACGTGTGCATCTGCATGCGATTCGATGATTATGTCGTTTAGGGAAAGCCGAGTGGGATCCTAAGTTGACATAATGTGTGATGAAAAATAAAAATTCAAACTCGAATTTCATGAGGAAGCACCTGTGCATGGTCAACAGGAAGCAGTGTTTGACAGAATCATCTTGAATTGTTGCAGAATGTCCACGGTGGAGTTAAGATAGCTAAGAATTAATCACTAACAGACATGGATGCAACTCATGTTGCTCAAAACTTGTAAGAGTACGAACTTTGATAACCTTGAGATGAAGGTCCTCTGAATCTCTGCCACAAGGATTCGACCGAACTCTGGAATAGTTCAAAGCAGCTATGTCAGCACTCATACACACACCATAACAGCTAGATGCTAGTTTAAGTGTACCAAAAAGGGAAGGCAAGTTAAGTAAATAACCCTCTACCTATACACAGGATGACAGGTCCTGTAATCACCATTGGAAATGGAAACAACTCCCTCTCACTCAACTCTCAACATTCCCTTGTGGGTCCATGTGCCATTCTGAGTGGATAGGGCTCCTCACATCATAGAGCTACCCAACTATGCATACTTGAACAGACACTTCTACTAAAGACCTTTGTCTGTATTAACTATGACCCTATTGCTTGTACTCGACGTTCCTAGTATGCCTGCTTTAAAGACCTGCAATATGTAACTGAAACACCTTTTCTGCTTCCATGACTTTCTAATATTTTCTTTTCAACCAAACACACTTTAGTACAACTCTCAACACTTAGATATCTGATGATGAACTGGTATACGGAAGTTGGAGTTCCATCAGATTTTCTAAGGTTGATGCATGTGGCATGTCATAATGTCTACATAATGTTGCATCGTTAACCAATATATTTATTAATATGCATACCCTGTTATTTCTGACTTTGTTATCTCACGAGTGCCATGTTGAATAACTGTCTATAATTCAAAAATTAACACCCATACTTACAACTGCAGACATGAAACAAAAAGCCATACCTGGGTTCTCCTGGGTAAGCTGGTCCAAAAATCCAAATTTGGAATAACCTGAAAAACGAGGAAATACCAGTCAAATTCTATGTAAAAACTCCTAATTAGCTTAACAAATAAAAGTTTGAAATAGTAGATCAGCACTTGCGATAAACCAAATAACAGCAACAACACTGGAATTTGACATTTGCGAGACTCATAGGAAAAATTATAACGCTTTCAGCATATTGACAACATAGCGAAGATGAAGATCAGATGGTTTCTTTTGCCAGACCATAATCATTCATATTCACCCATCTTCACTTGGCTTCTATGCCCCACGTTATAATTCATTTGGCTTGAGCCCAATTGATCACTTGATCACCTACTACTTAACCATGTTTATCAGTATTTCATTATCCTGGGATAAAATAGCTTGCAGTGATTGTGTGATATTTCTGATATCCAATTGTGATTCCCAAAAGAAAAAGAAAAAAAAAAAAAAAGAGCTCAAATTGATAGAGAAACATACATCTACCCCACGAATTCCGAGGAGAAAATATCTATAAACTACACCAGCCAGCAGATATGCTCCTAAGAGGCAGAAAATTCTGAAAAACAAATATAATGTCACTTCAGATGAGTTGAAATGATAATGAGGTAATTAGGATATTGCAAACCATTAGCAAGATATGAAAATCCAATTACAAGGTAATTAGGACCCTTACATGGTAATCAAGGTACCAAACCAACCCAATCCACCTCCATTAATAGATACAATCTTAGCACAACCAGCAGGATGCCTTAAAACTGTAGCCTGTTAGAAAAGGAAATATCCACTGCATATCAGTAATTCATTGATGAAATCACTCTGTTGACAACCACAATTTGTTTATAAGTAGATGTGCTAGGTTCATATAGCACTCACATAGCTGCAGGTCCCTATTTCCTCCAGTGTCTGTGGTCCCTGCAATGTGAATGACAAACATTAATAGTGGAATATGCAAGCTAAGAACAAATTCTTGGTATCATCAATCTCCAAAGCGTTTACAAACAACAACAAACAGTTCTCACCTTAGGTCCTCTCTTGTCACAAATCACAGATACAGACAGGGAACAACCCTGTCTGGTAGAATTACTAAATGTTGTAACAATGACACCCATTCGAGGATTCTTGTCATCTGCCATGTCCATTGGAGCATATTATTATTAATCTTCTCATGTTGATTATGCATAATGAATGACCAATGAGAAGATACACATGATAAATGAAATTTAGCATTGGCTATGACCATGATACTAGTATAATTTAAAGGAAAAGGTAAAAACTAAACATGAGAAATTTCCTATTTCTTGATCGAGAAGAAAACAACAAAATAACAAGAAGTTGGTAATTATACCAATGAGTTTGATTTTTGAATTTGATGCATGCCCAATCGTAGTGCAAACACGATAACCTGCATATAGCACCTGGACACAATTAGATCTACAAAATGAAAGCCGCAAAAACTACAGCAACAGAAGTTCAAAGCAGAGAACAGAGACTATATGGTGTAAGAAACGTCTCAAATTCAATATATATTTTCTTTCAATTGTGGGGTTGAAGTGCAGCTTGGTTACAACCCCTAACATGGTGGGGGAGTGATGAACTCTCGCTCCATTTCTTCTTTGAGATGCATCATTATATTGTTGCTGCTTTAAACATTCAATAGTAGCTTAGCTTACAGATACAATAGTGTTTGGAAAAATAAGAACAAACTCAAAATATAGATTCAAAGTTAAGTTTCAGTTTCATACATAATACTTTTAAAAGGATAATTCTAGGCTGTTCCTCTAATGTTTCACATCATTTAAGAAATACAGAAGAGGACCATGTCCACAAAGTCCTATTCAGATGTCCAACGCAAGTGAAAATCATTCTCCGTTTCTTCAAATTCAGAAGAGTAATCAAAAAATCCTCATCTTGCATCAAGAAAAAACAGCTAACAAGTATAGTGAAAAACTCATATCAGCGAGTAAATGCTTACCATCAATATTTTTGGCCAGAAGAGCACTACAACCCATTCCACAGCGAGATGGACCCCCACAATCCTACCACATCAAAGAAAAGTTTAAGCATGACAATCTTAAATTCCTGAGAATGAGCAAATTCCAAATTTTGTACAATGTTTTCACTTGTGGTTTTTATTCTCTCATTGATAAATATGCCAGGTATTCCAAATATGTAACACACTGTGGGAATTAACTGCTCCATTAGATGCAACTCCTGTATTTGGAATGTCCAGATATCTACGATATAAAATAAATAATCTTCAAAGTGTGTTCGGATTGTATTAATAAGTGTCCACATTGAAGATCCTTAGCTTGCAAACGCTACTATTCCCTCCATATTTGCCACACCAATCATATCGTGTTCAGCTTTTTGAGACATGTTATGTCCACAGGATGCAATATTATCATAATGTGGTATTTAGACAAAAGTACAAAGGATGATTGCATTAGCAAATGTTACTTTTGTGCTTCATGCTTCATGAATGTGAAGAGAATAAATCATGTTCATGTGAAAAACATGTACCTGGCAATCAAAACATCTTGGTGGGTCATGGTTGAAGATCATTTCATCACAAAGCTGCTCCAGACAATCAACAGAAAAGGAATTTATCACAAAATGGTACAGCTAACATGGTATCAAGTTTCTCATCAAAAAGGCCAAAATTTACCAATAAATTTTAAGAGAAAAATTAAATGTCAAACAGAATGGGCTCATAAACTTTTCTTTCAGGTTCTTTGAGTCTTGGTTCTACCAAACATGCAAGCATTTCCGAGATATGGCCAGAAAAAATACACTTACACGCTTTTACAAGATAATCTCAATAAACTAAATATGAAGATACCTCATACACAAAAAGGTTAATATAAACATAGCTTTGTACAAGAAAAATAGAGATTAATATGTAACCTGATGGAGCCAACCTGAAACCAAAGCACAGTCTCATTCACCGCCACCTTGTAAAAGCTGTATGATTTAATAAAAGATTACAAGGAAAAAAAATTATATAAATTAGGGCTGGTCTAAATAACTTTTTTATTAGTAAACCATGAAATGGAATTTAAGAAAAGCAAAATGAATAACTAAGGCATACAAAGTGCAAAAGACACTACCGGAAGACATTTATGAATAACTGTCGACCACAAAGAAAAGCAGCCTCCACTCAAATTTGTTAAAATTACCCCAAAAAATAAAAAAATTCATAGGACAGAATCTAGTCAAATGCCATTCCAATTCCTAAGCACATTCCTCCGGATAAAACAAAAGGGAGGAAAAAACTACAATATGAAATCAAGGCAAAAATTTCCAAATTTCTGACATATTTAGACATAAAATTCAGCAACACAACACAAATAGCTTTCAGAAAAATTGGTTGAACTTCCTTATCACATGGTCAACATTAATAAACAACATGATCCAATTAGTATATGTTTAAGGTAAACATTACTAGTCAAACTCAAAAGACCCACCTAATATGGCTGATGTCGCCGTAGATCCAAATACAAGGTTTGAACTATTAAATTAATCTAAAGTACAGGTTAAAGTGGGTAAAGGAGCAATTGGACTATAAAAGACACCTCTTTTCAAAATTGATGATGTATTGCAAGCTAATACCGTGAAGGGCAATGCATTCAAACACACACTATGGAAACATTGATTCAATTTAATGGATAAAACTGGGGGGGGGGAGAATTGCATTCCAACACGCACCATGAAGCATCGTATCAATTAATTCTTCAAGAAAACACACTTAAAGAGAGAAAAAAACGAAAAACCCAGATCAGCAAATGAATAAAAATGAGAGAAAGAGAGAGAATTGCATTCAAACACGCGCTGTGAGGCATCGATTCAACTGATTCTTCAAGAAAATACATTCAGAGAGAGAGAGAGAGAGAGAGAGATCAGCAAATAAATAAAAATAAGAGAAGGAGGGATAGAGCTTCATTCAAACAGGATAATTCAATTAATCTTCCACAATACAGAACTCAGAAGATACAAAAACAAAAACCCATATCAGGAAAAGACCAATACCGAGAGAGAGAGAGAGAGAGAGAGAGAGAGAGGGTACCCATCTTCGCTGAGAACACCATGAGGGAATTTTGGGGAAGGAGAAGCCAAGTTGAAGTCATAAAGGTTGTTGCGGTCATGAAAACCGAGCTCACAGATTGCGGCAGTGTCTGAACCGAGCGAAACAATATTGCGAAGAATCATTGTATAAAAGAGAACCACAAACCATGTGCAAAAAATCCTCATTGTCATTCACAGTGATAACACAATCCTCATCATTCCTTTGCCGGCCCCTTTTACGGTTTGTATCTCAACATGACCTTTTTCTTTTCTTTCTTTTTCTTTTTCTGAGCTTCCCCGGAATTTTCCGAATTCTATGCTTTGCGGAAGATGACAAACCACTCAAAATGGAGCGTTTTACAGTATTAAAACGATTTCTCTTGGGAAATGCCCTTTATGTGAAAACGAAAATAAGTGCGGCGTTTTGGACCATACCACCCTAAGGTTAAAGAGGACGGAAATAAAAATTAGATTGAAGCTCGCGAGCCTTATTTGAATTAATAGAATAAAAATAAAAATTTAAAAATAAAATCCTCAAAATTAGGAAGTTTGTAGAACCAAATAAAAATTTGAATTTTGTAAATCTCATAGAATGATTTTTTATTTTGAATCTAATTTTGATTTCTGAACACAAATCAAACGTATCCAAAATCTTCATCATCCAATTCCCGATCAATACTCACAACGGACCTACTTAAAACTTCTTCTTATTTCTATGCTATGATGTATGAGTGAGATGATGCATGCATACACATCAAGTTGAATTTTTCATATCATATATATATTTTGATTTTTATCGATCGGTATCTGAACTTTGTTTGATTAATTCGGTTTGATTATTATAAAACTCATTAAGAGATTGATTCTCTTAAATCTCATTTCTTTATTTTTATGGTTTGAATCCAATACCTATATTTAAAAAGTGTAGCATCCTTATCATTTTATCTACTAGAGTTTGGTTCATATCATATATTTTCGGCACAAAAGTCAGCAACTTGATTTAGATAATTCTCTCACCATTCATCTGAACTATATTTGATAAGATTGAGGAGTAAAATGGAAACTTATTATTAAGATGTTTAGTGTTTTGGGTGAGAAATTAGAAATGATGCTGCAAAAAAGTGCAAATAATGACAAAAAAATTGACTTGATTGCTAAATGGTGGACAAAGCAGACTTGGTTGTTTATGCATTTCTAATAGTCATCAAATGGCATTTCTATTAGAAATAATTTTATATATTATAATTTTTAGTATAAAATATTAGAAAAATACAATTTAACATTCTGATCGGTATTAATTATCAATTTTAAAAATAAAAATATAACTAATATAATAATAAAAGTTCTAAAAAATTAAAATTTAACGAGACGGATGTCCTCAGAAGTCATAGATTCTCAAGAAACCAACAAATCCTGTTGTAAATATCGGATCCTCATATATATGGAGCGTTCTCTGTTGGGAGACCCGCCCTCCAAAATGAGCTACTGCAGTAATCGGTTCTGATTAGTCAGGGTAAAATCTTAGATACCGGATGATATCTAAGACATGGTACCAAAAAAAAAATAGATTCTCAAGAAACACAGCCCAGCCCATATTAGAAAATGAGCAAGAAGTGGCCGACCGGCAAAACTCATGAGGAAAAGAATTCTTCAACCCGTGGATATGATCTTCTTTTCGGGTATCAAACCATTGGTATATAACCAACGCTTCGTTACTCTAATGGAAAGGGACTAATATCCCACACCAAAAATTTATGTTTGAGTCTTGATAGTGACAAAAACGATATTGCGAGAATTCCCTCTCAATTGGAATTCGACAGCAATTCGACGGAGATTAGTCAGAAAAATCTCTGAATACTTGACGATGGATCAAGTTTAGGGAACTAAAAAAAATCAAACCATTAGTATATAAAGTCATACTTGGCGGTGGGAATGATACCCCTCGTCCCTTAATCAGATTGAAAGTTCGACTCTCCATGGATACGGAAAAAACAATATTGGGATATTTCCACTCAAATGAGACCCGACAGTCAGGTTGGTCTGGATTAGTCGGGGGCGAAGTCTTGTATATCGGATAGTGACCTAACCATAGAGACCGAAAAAAAAATTATATTTCGATTAATTCGTTATGAACGTTCGTAAAACTTGATTTTTGATTATTGAATGATACTAAATCATCGATATTAATTTTCTTAATTCTCTCTCCCTTTCAAATTCTTCTTCCCTTCCCTTCTCTAGTTTCTCATCTTATTGGTTTCCTCTTCTCTCTGTTCTCCTACTTTATCTCAGATATTTGGACGTGTGCGCGCATGCGTACGTGCGTGCGCGCGCACGCGCGTGCATTTGTGCTTGTGCTTGTGTGTGCGGACAAAGCCCTTTGGAAATCTATTTAGGTGCTAGAGATAGTTTTATAGTACTATAGATGTCTTCATCTGGGATGGAATGATACTTGTTTTTCTTTTTTTATTGTATAAAAATTTTAACATGAAATTATCAAATTTGAGAAAGAGAGTTTGAATCACTAAATTATCTCTTTAGGGACATGATACTTGTTATTTAGCGGTATGGCTTATGCATCCATATTCAGAAAAAATGAGGTTAAACCGATAGGTTAGTTCATATGTAATTCAAAAATATTTAATCGGATCTTTTTGTTTCCTTTTTTTTTTACCAAAGTGTCAATTTAAGAACATTCCCGAGCGCCTAGTCATTTGAGTCTGAGAATCTTTTTGGTGGATACTGTAGTTTCTTATTAATTTTTCTTGAATTTAGTGATCAGAAATATTTTATTTCTTTAATAAAAAATTTTAAATTTAAATTTTAAAAACAATGAAAAAATATTTTAGAAAGATAATTTTTAAAATAGATATTATAATATTTGAATCGAATTAATCGGATAAAATTAAGATATTGATAATAAAAATAAAAAAAAAAAAGAATAAAGCTCCAGAATTTCTTGGGACTTGCGATAGGCTAAAAGGGGTGTGGGTTCGGGTGAAAGTGGACAATTATTCATAGCAAAAGCTAAAAGTAAAATAATAATAACAATAATAAAATGAACAGATCGAGAGAACAAAATTAATTTTCTCAACTGCATTTAGTACCCAGAAAGCGGTGAGGATCCCCCCTCGGGGGAGAAAAGGGTTCCCAACCCACATGGATAATGTTTTTTACTTCAGAAAATAGAATAGAAGCATAAATGAATATACCATTACGAAATTCCCCTCCTTCCGTGTGGGGAGTTCCTCAAGCCTCTTCCATGTCTCATCACCTTGAATTGTATGTTTCTGATACTCTATTTATATTTATTACATATATATATATATATATAAAGTCAAATTATGTCAAAATTTTCGATTTTTTTTAATTATATCCTCTATTATTTATACTCTTATGATTAGGATGTGAGTGATGCTTAATCACAGATTGAATAATGTTAACGATATATAATCATACTTGGTTATGATGAGTTAATTGCGTAATATTGGAATGTTAACTAACATAAAATCCGACCAAAGTTGTCGGTATGGCCTCAAAGGCCCATTGTATGCATTTATGGGCTCCAAACTTAATTTGGGTTAATGAAAGTCTAGGTTAATGACCTTTGATTAGTTGAGACAAAACTCTGGATATTAAGTGATGACTAAATTAAGGTATAAAAAAAATGGACTTCAATTAAATCTAATAAATGAACTTCTAGGACCCGCTCAATTGTCATTGATGGGCCTAGAAGACCCATGTACGCATTTATGGGCTCCAAACTTAATTTGGGCAACTCAAGGTCTAGGTGTCCCCGATGGGACAATTTAGTGGTCACATCTTCTTCCTCTAAACTCATAATTCAGAATTCAAATTTCGTTATAATAAAAAAAACTCTCAAAATTTAGGTTTACAACACCTAAAATTTGAATGAAATGAATCAATTAAATTCAATAAAATGAACTTGTCGGACGGACCCAAAATCTTCAATGATGGGTCAAAAAGGCCCACGGTATGTATTTATAGGCTCCAAATTTAACCAGGGTATATGCAAAGTCTAAGTTTACAACTCTCTAACAGAGAAAAAAAATATCAACATAGATATTTTAAATCTCTACAGAGAAGACAACCCTCTGAAATATTTTACCAATATTATGATCGATTTAAATAAATATTTAATTAAAATATATTAATATAACTATCATATGAAATTTAATCCGATCCATCTGATATATCTCTTGAACATTTTCCTTATATAAATTTAAAAATTCAACAATTTTCCCACCAATGACACCTAAAATGTATTTTTCATGTGTTTGTGGTATTTGTGGTTGCATTTACAACCACAAAAGGTAAATTATCAAGAATATAAGGTATTATAATTAAACCGATCACACTTACACTAATTTGGTTAATTATACACAACATGTGATAAATAATTTTTGTTTATAGAGCCATGTCACCGCAATCAACAATCAACAATTGCAAATGATATCTTATGCATAGCATATTTATTTGCCCAAAATATCTAAATATTTTGTATATTTTCTTTGCTTTCACTTTTTATGCCTTAATCTTTATTGCTAATTGACCATTTGAAACCCTTTTTTTGGGATTTGGGATCTGGGTTTTGTGATTGATTATAGGAAGAATTACCCTAATCAAGTTTGCTTGCTCCTAAGACATAAATATCGAGGAGAATCCGAACAAAAAAGAATAGCAAATCAAAATAATATATAAATACTTGGGTATACCCTTTTGATAGCTGATAAATGTTTCTGTCTTGAGATTATTTTAAATCAATAAAGATTTTTGAACAAAATAAAAAACTTAATATTTAATTTAACTATTTATTTATTTGAAAAGTTAAATTTAAACACTTTAAAAGAAAATCAAAGAAAAATAATATTTAAATTTCATATATAATTAAGTTTATTTAAATTTTAAATTGGCTCGATCAATTTTAAATTGATTATTTTATTTATAATATTTTAATAATATGATATACTACAAAATTTTATAAATAAAATTTAATTTAAAAATTATTATATTAATAATATTTTGGATAAAATATTTTAGCAAGAGCTAACACCATTATTAGAATTTATATTAAAATATCACTGATAAAAATTAATTTAAAAATTATTAATATAAATAATTTTTTATGTAAAAATATTAGTTAAAATATACCTCTCTTAAATGTCGCATTCCAAGTTAGTTACATGACACGTCAGCTGTAATTAATACTTTAAACGGAGTGCCGATTAGCAGCGGTCTCCTTTTCTCCCGTCTCTCGCTTCTCTTCTCTGCCTAGTTATTTCAAGAACCCTCACGCTCTGATTCTCAAAGTCGTGAAACCCCTCTCCCTCTCTCTTCCTCTCTCTCAGAGGCTTGCAAGATCACGATCGGAAAGGAGGGTTAGGGTTAGGAATTGGTGGTCTGTGATTATCTTTCTTGATGTTCTTGAACGAAATCGGTAGGGTTTCTTTTTATTTTTATTGTTCATCCTTCGGTATTTTGGGTATTTGTATTTTATTTTACATCTTACGGTTTTCTCTTTGCAGATGTGAGTCATCGACTAGGAAATTCTGCGAAGTCAAAGGGTCATCAAGCGATTGATTCTGGAGGTATGATCTTACGGTTTTCTGAATCTTGGTGTGATCTTCTTTCTTCCAAATTTTGATGCCAAAACAAAGTCCATGAAATTACTGGTTCTGTTCTCTCTGTCTCTGCAATGCAAGATTCCGAAAAACAGAATAGTGAGAACATCAAAAGGACAAGTGATCGCTTCCGAATTCATCTAATTCATGTTTACTAAAGAGCTCTTCAAGACAGATTGTGGGAGATCATCATAGCAGATGCTGCATATATATATATATATATATATATATCAGGAAATTGTTATAATGTTTAAAAAAAATTAGGAAGATTCTCACTTGCTTTTGCCTGACAAAAGAATTGTTTGGTCAGAATCTTGAATTGGAAATCAGAATTATCTCAATGACTTTTTTGTTGATCATCCAGGCGGGACGGAGGGAGGGAGAGTATTGATTGTGTTGATGAAATTAAATCTCATTTAATGGATTCATCAGTCCTCTTTTGCAGTGCCGATCATGATATTCTTCATCAGATGGACATCATTTTTTTCCATGAACTTGGATTTTTAAGACCTTTGTACCCTTTTCATCTTTTTTCGTTCTTGCTTTTCTACTATGTACTTTTCATCAATAGTTCTCTCTCTCTCTATTGGGGCCATCAAGATTCGATTGTGATTTGGAGTTTGTTTGATTGTTCAATCAGTTTCTGTCCCCTTTTTTTGAAGGGACAAATGAATATATATGATGATTCGATTTTCTATTCTAGTCACTCTAGAAAGTTTGTTCTTCCAACATTTAGAATAAATCCTGAAAAAAGTGAAAAATTACGGTTATGGAGAAATGAAACCCCACTGACCCTTCTGTTCTATTTTGTGGAGTTTGATTCATGGGTACAGTTGTAATGTTTCCATATTTTGTAGAGTATTAAGAAAATGTCGGTGACTCCAAAGATCTCAATCAACGATGGAAACCTTTTAGTTCATGGGAAGACCATACTCACAGGAGTGCCTGACAATATTGTACTGACTCCTGGGTCCGTTGTGGGGCTTGTTGCTGGCGCTCATTGGTGCTTCTGCTTTGGATAGCAAAAGCCTCCATGTCTTCCCCATGGGCACTCCTGAGTAAGAACACAATTTCCCTATTAGATTCCTTTTATCATATTCTATTTCTTATGCCTTTTGAATATATATATATATATATATATATTCTTTTATAAATATTAGCATATGTAATGTTCTTGACTCAAAAATAAAATTCTTACATATGGTAGTGAAAAATGTGCAATGATGCATAAGATTAGTAACTAGAGGATTTGTATAATTTGTGTATCAGATGGATTGTGAATCTGTTGAACTTGATGAACATGCAATTAATGGGGAGAATTATGCTATTTGAGCTTTAGAGATAGAAAAGAGAATATGTTAATGTGATCAAGTAAGTTTTAGCATGGACTGAAATTTACGAGGCCTTTTATTCACTTTCATTAATCTTAACATGGTTATTCTTCTATGTACAGGGTCTTCAATTCATGTGTCTGTTCTGATTCAAACTATGGTGGATGACTCAAAGAATGGCACATGTGGGAGAGATGTTCTCCAGAAGACCCAATTCATGCTTGTCGACAGCAAGGACAGCAATGAAGGAACTGAGCAAGGTGATGCCCCTACCGCCTATACTGTGTTCCTTCCTCTACTTGAAGGCCAGTTCCGTGCTGTCCTCCATGGAAATGACAAAACCAAGTTGGAGATTTGCCTTGAGAGTGTTGAGTAGTATATCATGGTCATCAAAGCATCTGCTATAGGCTAACATGAAAGCCTTCTTCATCATTCCACAAATTTTAGTGCCACTTCTTCAATTAATGTAGTCCCATCCCCACTGGTCTCAAAGAAAAGGAGACGTTAATTGCCTGACATCGTGGGGTGGAGCTGTTGGTTATGCACACATGAGCATGAAGGAGGCACCAATCAGTTCATCTTGTCACTAAAATGAGCCAAATTTAATGGAGTTATTGGGATTTTGGTGAAGAAAATTAGAATGGATTGAGCTCGAAAGAACTGGAATGACTTTGTTTCTTTGTTTTTTTTTTTTTGCAGGCAATGAATCTGTTGAAACCAACCAAGACCTCTACCTGGTTTGCTTGCATGCTCGGACAAACCCATTTGAAGTTATCAGTGAGGTTGTCAAGTGGGACATACACTATCTCAAAATTTTTTTCTGTTTGCTCATCTGCATCAACATGTTCCTTGGAATGGTTGATGATCAAGTATCATTTTTAATGGATGGTGACATATCAATGAGTGCTTTTGTATGAAACAAGGCAGTGAAGAAACATATGCAAACATTCCTTCATCATGAGAAGAAAAAGGTAAGAACTTTCGTTTGGTTTTTGTTGAGAAATTGCTTAGATATTTGGAAAAGAAAAGCTATGTATCTCAAATTGTTTCCCTTTTCTTGGTTGTCTTCAGTTGCCTTCTTTCCTTAATTGGTTTGGCTGGTGCACATGGGATGCCTTTTACACTAATGTCACCGCTGAGGGTGTTGATGAGGGCCTTAGAAGGTAATTAAACATTTAGTTCATAATTATGGACATAATTGTTTTGAATCAGGTTTCATATTTATAATACTTTGTGAGGGTGTTCTAAATGCTTTGCTTTGTTATCTTTTGCAGTTTATCTGAGGGAGGAACTCCATGCTTCCTAGACCAGTCGCCCTGCGCAGCATCAGAAGGACACAAGTCCTGTATCAGAACATGCAGATAAAGATTAGTATTACCATTCCAACTCTTATGCTTGCCTTTTTTTTTTTTTTTTTTCAGGTAAACGATTTCCGAGCATGAGGTTTTAAATTTTCTATTATCCAGTTGTATAAAATATAGACCGTATTTTTGATGTTTTTCTTTCATGAACATTAGTTGCAAGTACAAGATAATTATATTTCAGCTCCTAGATAAAATATAGATTGTGTTTGTCATGTATTACTTAAAATATAGTCTTGTAGTTCTTGGTTTGTCCTTCTTAGTCCTAAATTTTCCCCACTTTTGCATGTTTATGCTTTCCTGCACCGGTAGTCAGGACTTCACATGTCAGTACAAACTTCTTGAGATATTTGGTTTGCTTTAGGAAATTTTTGAGGCAAGTGTGCAAAACCAATGTAGCAATTAGTTTTGTTAATGCCACATCTATGTATTGAATATTCAAACTATAATGAATTTGATGTAGGGGAAGGGTTTAGGCTAGTTAGAGCTTAATAATTAGTGTTAGAATATGGTGATTATCATCGGAATGGCAACTAGGCTTAAAGTAAATCAAATAATATTCTTTATTGAGAGTGAAAATCAAGAATAATATTAAAAAACTATCACTATTCTCCAAGTAAGGATAAATCTTAATTCCAAATTAAAAACATTCTAATTACTTAAAATTTCCTAAATAGTTAGATAAAATAGAAAAAAAAAAAAATGAGAAACTCACTAAATAGAAACCTAAATAAAGGAGAACTAATATAAAACTAAAATTTTGAAACTTTTCAATTTCTCGCATGTTCTTGTATGAGAATCTCTTAACTATCTCATTTTTTTAATCTCCTCTCTTAACTTTTTCTTCCTTTCCTATCCAAACCCTTTGAATTTAATAGTGGTTTGATCTGAGTATCTTTCTTACCTCTTATTATCATCAAAACTTTGTACACTTTCTTAAAACATAATCTTGTCCACCTCTTTGAAATTGTAATAAAAAAATATAACTGCCACAAAATAATGTGTTTTTTCTTTAGTTTTCATCTTATATCTCCTATCATCACTTTGGTACTTTTCAACCCTTTAGCAACTTTGCTTTTTGTTTTTGTTTTTCCTTCTTTTTGTCTTTTTCAAGCTATTTTTATGTAAAATGCTAGAATATCTCATATTTTGACTACAAAGTGTGGATATTCCCCCTAGAGTGGCAAACAAATGTGAGTTCTTGGTGAGGGGTTCACCCAAGAGAGATTTATTAGAAAAGTGTACGGCCTAGGTTCACCCTACTATATAAAAAGTGTCTGTTATGTAAGTTTTGCTCGGGTCAATTAGCTAAACGAGCTGAACTTTGTTAAATGTGGGTTGCAACTCTTCCCGTAGCTTTATTTGAAGTGTCTTGGGTTCGGCCTACTTTATGTAGGTAGTCTTGAGTTTCGTTTGGATCAATCTTTTTCTAAACGAGCCGAGTATGGCTACTTTATACTCATTTATGACCTGCGGCTTTCTTGATTTGTTTGCAACTTATGTTCTCCACTCACGTTGGTGCCTAATTATTAGATATTTTCGCAAAATCACTCAAAGCATAAATATTTTTTTTCTCCGTTCTTGCACCAACCATTTTCTTGAGTTTAGCTTCGTGTGACTCTTTTTCTCAACACATTTTTGTTCTCCATATTTCTAATTTTCTTATCCTTTTTCGCTATTTTGAGCATAAAATTATGAATTCTTTAAGAATAGAACTTATTTATGTATATGATTTTAGTTTTCTCTATCATCACTTTTGTACTTTTCAACTCTTTTGCAACTTTGAGTTTTCTCCCCCCTTTTCAAATTATTTTTATGTAAAATATTAGAATATCTCATATTCTGACAACAAAGTGTGGATATTCTCCCAGAGTGGCAAACAAATGTGAGCTCTTGGTGAGGGGTTCACCCAAGAGAAATTTGTTAGAAAAGTGTATGGCCTGGGTTCACCCTACTATATAAAAGTGTTTGCTATATAAGTTCTGATTGTGTCAATTAGCTAAACGAGTTGAGCTTTGTTAAATGTGGGTTGTAACTCTTCCCGTAGTTTTATTTTTAAGTGTCTTGGGTTCGGCCTACTTTATGTTGGTAGCCTCGAGTTCGGTTCGGATCAATCTTCTGCTAAACGAGCCGAGGATGGCTACTTACTTTATACTCATTTATGACCTGCGGCTTTCTCGACTTGTTTGCAACTTATGTTCTCTACACTCGTTGGTGCCTAATCATGAGACATTCTCGCAAAATCATTCTAAGCATAAATATTTTTTTCTCTGTTTTCTTAACTTCTCTTGCACCAACCATTTTGTCGAATTTAGCTCTCGTGTGACTCTTTTTCTCAACACATTTTTATTCTCTATATTTAAAATATTCTCATCCCTTTATGCCATTTTGAGCATAAAATTATGAGTTTTTTAAGAATAGAGTTTATTACGTATATGATTTTAGCTTTATGTGTATCATCACTTTTGTACTTTTCAATCCTTTTGTAACTTTACCTTTTTTTTCTCGGTGTATTTTGTGTTTTTCAAACTATTTTTATGTAAAATATTAGAATATTTCATATTTTGACAACAAAGTGTGGATATTCTCCTAGAGTGGCAAACAAATATGAGCTCTTGGTGAGCGGTTCACCTGAGAGATATTTATTAGAAAAGTATATGGCCCGGGTTCTCCTACCATATAAAAAGCATCTGCTATGTAAGTTCTGCTCGGGTCAATTAGCTAAACGAGCTGAGTTTTCTTAAATGTGGGCTGCTACTCTTCCCGTAACTTTGCTTTTAAGTGTCTTGGGTTCGGCCTACTTTATGTAGATAGCCTTAAGTTCGGTTCGGATCAATCTTCTGCAAAACGAGCCGAGTTTGGGTACTTACTTTATACTCATTTATGACCTGTGGCTTTTTCGACTTGTTTGCAATTATGTTTTGGTGCCTAATTATGAGACATTTTCGCAAAATCACTCTTAAGTATAAATATTTTTTTTCTTTGTTTTCTTAACTCCTCTTGCGCCAACCATTTTCTTGAGTTTAGCTCCTGTGCGACTCTTTTTCTCAACATTTTTATTCTCTATATTTCTAATTTTCTTATCCCTTTTTCATCATTTTGAGCATAAAATTTTGAGTTCTTTAAGTATAGAACTTATCATCACTTTTGAACTTTTCAGCTCTTTTGCAACTTTGCCTTTTTTCCTTAATATATTTTATCTTTTTCAAATTACTTTTATGTAAAATACTAGAATATCTCATATTTTGACAACAAAATGTGGATATGCTTCTAGAGTGACAAATAAATGTGAGCTCTTGGTAAGGGGTTCACCCGAGAGATATTTATTTGAAAAGTGTACGGTCTGGGTTCACCCTACTATATAAAAAGTGTCTGCTGTGTAAGTTCTGTTCGAGTCAATTAGCTAAACGAGCTGAGCTTTGTTAAATTTGGGTTGCAACTCTTCCTGTAGCTTTACTTTTAAGTGTCTTGGGTTCGGCCTACTTTATGTAGGTAGCCTTAAGTTAGGTTCGGATCAATCTTCTGCAAAATGAGCCGACTTTGGCTACTTACTTTATACTCATTTATGACCCACGGCTTTCTCAACTTGTTCGCAACTTATGTTCTCTACTCATGTTGGTGCCTAATTATTAGACATTCTCGCAAAATCACTTAAGTATAAATATTTTTTTTCTTTGTTTTCTTAACTCCTCTTGCGCCAACCATTTTCTTGAGTTTAGCTCCAGTGCGACTCTTTTTCTCAACATTTTTATTCTCTATATTTCTAATTTTCTTATCACTTTTTTGTCATTTTGAGCATAAAATTTTGAGTTCTTTAAGTATAGAACTTATCATCACTTTTGTACTTTTAAGCTCTTTTGTAACTTTGCCTTTTTTCCTTAATATATTTTATCCTTTTCAAATTACTTTTATGTAAAATGCTAGAATATCTCATATTTTGACAACAAAATATGGATATGCTCCTAGAGTGACAAATAAATGTGAGCTCTTGGTAAGGGGTTCACCCGAGAGATATTTATTCGAAAAGTGTACGGTCTGGGTTCACCCTACTATATAAAAAGTGTCTGCTGTGTAAGTTCTGTTCGAGTCAATTAGTTAAACGAGCTGAGCTTTGTTAAATTTGGGTTGCAACTCTTCCTGTAGCTTTACTTTTAAGTGTCTTGGGTTCGGCCTACTTTATGTAGGTAGCCTTAAGTTAGGTTCGGATCAATCTTCTGCAAAATGAGCCGACTTTGGCTACTTACTTTATACTCATTTATGACCCACGGCTTTCTCAACTTGTTCGCAACTTATGTTCTCTACTCATGTTGGTGCCTAATTATTAGACATTCTCGCAAAATCACTCTAAGTATAAATATTTTTTTTCTTTGTTTTCTTAACTCCTCTTGCGCCAACCATTTTCTTGAGTTTAGCTCCAGTGCGACTCTTTTTCTCAACATTTTTATTCTCTATATTTCTAATTTTCTTATCCCTTTTTCGTCATTTTGAGCATAAAATTTTGAGTTCTTTAAGTATAGAACTTATCATCACTTTTGTACTTTTCAGCTCTTTTGTAACTTTGCCTTTTTTCCTTAATATATTTTATCTTTTTCAAATTACTTTTATGTAAAATGCTAGAATATCTCATATTTTGATAACAAAATATGGATATGCTCCTAGAGTGACAAATAAATGTGAGCTCTTGGTAAGGGGTTCACCCGAGAGATATTTATTCGAAAAGTGTACGGTCTGGGTTCACCCTACTATATAAAAAGTGTCTGTTAGCTAAACGAGCTGAGCTTTTTTAAATTTGGGTTGCAACTCTTCCTATAGCTTTACTTTTAAGTGTCTTGGGTTCGGCCTACTTTATGTAGGTAGCCTTAAGTTACGTTCGGATCAATCTTCTGCAAAATGAGCCGACTTTGGCTACTTACTTTATACTCATTTATGACCCATGGCTTTCTCAATTTGTTCGCAACTTATGTTCTCTACTCATGTTGGTGCCTAATTATTAGACATTCTCGCAAAATCACTCTAAGTATAAATATTTTTTTTCTTTGTTTTCTTAACTCCTCTTGCGCCAACCATTTTCTTGAGTTTAGCTCCTGTGCGACTCTTTTTCTCAACATTTTTATTCTCTATATTTCTAATTTTCTTATCCCTTTTTCGTCATTTTGAGCATAAAATTTTGAGTTCTTTAAGTATAGAACTTATCATCACTTTTGTACTTTTCAACTCTTTTGTAACTTTGCCTTTTTTTCCTTAATATATTTTATCTTTTTCAAATTACTTTTATGTAAAATGCTAGAATATCTCATATTTTGACAACAAAATATGGATATGCTCCTAGAGTGACAAATAAATGTGAGCTCTTGGTAAGGGGTTCACCCGAGAGATATTTATTCGAAAAGTGTACGGTCTGGGTTCACCCTACTATATAAAAAGTGTGCTGTGTAAGTTCTGTTCGAGTCAATTAGCTAAACGAGCTGAGCTTTGTTAAATTTGGGTTGCAACTCTTCCTGTAGCTTTACTTTTAAGTGTCTTGGGTTTGGCCTACTTTATGTAGGTAGCCTTAAGTTAGGTTCGGATCAATCTTCTGCAAAATGAGCCGACTTTGGCTACTTACTTTATACTCATTTATGACCCACGACTTTCTCAACTTGTTCGCAACTTATGTTCTCTACTCTTGTTGGTGCCTAATTATTAGACATTCTCGCAAAATCACTCTAAGTATAAATATTTTTTTTCTTTGTTTTCTTAACTCCTCTTGCGCCAACCATTTTCTTGAGTTTAGCTCCTGTGCGACTCTTTTTCTCAACATTTTTATTCTCTATATTTCTAATTTTCTTATCCCTTTTTCGCCATTTTAAGCATAAAATTTTGAGTTCTTTAAGTATAGAACTTATCATCACTTTTGTACTTTTCATCTCTTTTGCAACTTTGCCTTTTTTCCTTAATATATTTTATCTTTTTCAAATTACTTTTATGTAGAATGTTAGAATATCTCATATTTTGACAACAAAATATGGATATGCTCCTAGAGTGACAAATAAATGTGAGCTCTTGGTAAGGGGTTCACCCGAGAGATATTTATTCGAAAAGTGTACGGTCTGGGTTCACCCTACTATATAAAAAGTGTCTGCTGTGTAAGTTCTGTTCGAGTCAATTAGCTAAACGAGCTGAGCTTTGTTAAATTTGGGTTGCAACTCTTCCTCTAGCTTTACTTTTAAGTGTCTTGGGTTCGGCCTACTTTATGTAGGTAGCCTTAAGTTAGGTTCGGATCAATCTTCTGCAAAATGAGCCGACTCTGGCTACTTACTTTATACTCATTTATGACCCACGGCTTTCTCAACTTGTTCGCAACTTATATTCTCTACTCATGTTGGTGCCTAATTATTAGACATTGTCGCAAAATCACTCTAAGCATAAATATTTTTTCTTTGTTTTCTTAACTCCTCTTGCACCAACCATTTTCTTGGGTTTAACTCTTGTGTGACTCTTTTTTTCAACATTTTTATTCTCTATATTTCTAATATTCTTATCTCTTTTTCGTCATTTTGAGCATAAAATTATGAGTTATTTAAGTATAGAACTTATTACGAATATGATTTTAGTTTTATCTCTATCATCATTTTTGTACTTTTCAACCCTTATGCAACTTTGCCTTTTTTCCTCAATGTATTTTGTCTTTTTCAAATTACTTTTATGTAAAATACTAGAATATCTCATATTTTGACAACAAAATATGGATATTCTCTTAGAGTGACAGACAAATATGAGCTCTTGGTGAGGGGTTCACCCGAGAGATATTTATTAGAAAAGTGTACGGTTTGGGTTCACCCTACTATATAAAAAGTGTTTGCTGTGTAAATTCTGCTCGAGTCAATTAGCTGAACAAGCTAAGCTTTGTTAAATATGGGTAGCAAATCTTCCCATAGCTTTACTTTTAAGTGTCTTGGGTTCGGCCTACTTTATGTAGGTAGCCTTAAATGCGGTTCGGATCAATCTTCTACAAAACGAGCCGACTTTGGCTAGCTACTTTATACTCATTTATGACTTGCAGCTTTCTCGACTTATTTGAAACTTATGTTCTCTACTCATGTTGGTGCCTAATTATTAGACATTCCGGCAAAATCATTCTAAGCATAAATATTTTTTTTCTTTGTTTTCTTAACTCCTCTTGCACCAACCATTTTCTTGAGTTTAACTCCTGTGTGACTCTTTTTCTCAACATTTTTATTTTCTATATATCTAATTTTTTTATCCATTTTCGTCATTTTGAGCATAAAATTATAAGTTCTTTAAGTATAAAACTTCTTTAAGTGTCTTGGGTTCGGCCTACTTTATGTAGATAGCCCTAAGTTTGGTTCGGATCAATCTTCTGCAAAACGAGCCGACTTTGGCTACTTACTTTATACTCATTTATGACCTGCGGCTTTCTCGACTTGTTTGAAACTTATGTTCTCTACTAATGTTGGTGCCTAATTATGAGACATTCTCGCAAAATCACTCTAAGCATAAATATTTTTTTTCCTCTATTTTCTTAACTCATCTTGCACCAACCATTTTCTTGAGTTTAGCTCCCGTGTGACTCGTTTTCTCAACACATTTGTATTCTCTATATTTCTAATTTTCTTATTCCTTTTCATCATTTTGAGTATAAAATTATGAGTTCTTTAAGTAGAGAACTTATTACGTATATGATTTTAGTTTTATCTCTATCATCACTTTTTTACTTTTCAACCCTTTTGCAACTTTGCCTTTTCTCCTCAATGTATTTTATCTTTTTTCAAATTATTTTTTATGTAAAATGCTATAATATCTTATATTTTGACAACAAAATGTGGATATTCTCCTAGATTGGCAAACAGATGTGAGCTCTTGTAAGAGGTTTACCCGAGAAATATTTATTAGAAAAGTGTATGGCTTGGGTTCATCCTACTATATAAAAAGTGTCTGCTATGTAAGTTCTGCTCAGGTCAATTAGCTAAACGAGTTGAGCTTTGTTAAATGTGGGTTGCAACTCTTCCTTTAGCTTTATTTTTAAGTGACTTGTGTTTGGCCTCCTTTATATAGGTAGCCTCAAGTTCCGTTTGAATCAATCTTCTGCTAAACGAGCCGAGTATGACCACTTACTTTATACTCATTTATGACTTGCGGCTTTCTCGATTTGTTTGCAACTTATGTTCTCCACTCATGTTGGTGTCTAATTATGAGACATTCTAACAAAATCACTCTAAGCATAAATATATTTTTTTCTCTGTTTTCTTAACTCCTGTTGCACTAACCATTTTCTCGAGTTGAGCTTCCGTGTGACTTATTTTCTCAACATATTTTTTGTTTTCTATATTTCTAATTTTCTCATCCATTTTCACCATTTTGAGCATAAAACTATAAGTTCTTTAAGAATAGAATTTCTTATGTATATGATTTTTGTTTTATTTCTATTTTTCAAGTATACCACTTATTTTTCCCTTTTTCTCTAGAATGCCCTTGTGGTTTTTCATCAAATTTTCAATTTTTTTTTTTCTATTTTTCAAATTTACCACTCGCCTATTAAAATTTCTTAGGTTGAGAAATTGATAGTCTTGAAGTAAAATAGATCTAAAACTATAGAATAAAATTTAAATTGGAGAATATAGGTAAAAAAAATATTGAATAAAATTTACGGGATTACATTATTTTAATGAAAGTTGAACATTAAACTATAAAAGGTGTGCACTGCATATGAATAGGAATAAAGGAATGAACAGGGAGAGTATAGCTTAGAGAGCTTGGTGAGTAAACGAAATAAATTAATAAAAAATTGAATAACAATAACAATGATCCTAAAGAAATTGTTACGTGAAATTCGAAAAATTCAATTCGTCTAACAAAATGTAAAGGCCTTGCTACATATCCTGGAAAGTAGACAATTAACTAAAATAAAATGGTCTATGAAACAAAACAAATAAATAATTAAGCAAAATCTGAAAAGTTAAATGGTCTACAAATTGTGACGACACGACAACAACAGAAGGTGGCAAAAAGACGTGGTGGCGGAAAGATTAGCTCCGGTGATGATGTCTTGATTAGAGTAAACATCAAAGAGCAACTAGAGACCCAAACCAAAATCAGCCGTGGCCGGACTCGGAATTTCCTGCGATGATCCCTTAAACACAGCGGGATTGGAATTGATGGCAACAAAATCAAGTGAGGGCGGCTAGAAAATGAAAAGAGAGTGAAAGGAATTGAAATAGTGACCGGAACTGTGATAAAAGAAATTAAGGACGAGGAGGAAGTTTTCTCCACCTGCCATCACCTGCCATAACCCCCCTGTTGTCCTACTCTCTCTCTCTCCCCTTTTTTTGAATGTTCTTTCTCCCTTTTATAGAATTTCCATCCCTTGGGCCACAAAACCTTTCTCCTTCAATTCAATGGCTAAATCTTCCTGTTTCCATTTCATCTTCAAAATTTTTTCCTTTTCCTCTTCAATGACTTGCAAGAAACTCTTCCCCTGGTCTTTGTTCTTCATGTCTGTTGTGACTGTTTCTCCTTTGCAAGATAACTCTGGGTCTCCACTTTATTTCCAAACAATAGTGTTTCTTTTCTCTCATTTAAAGCATCTAGATACTCAATTTCTTCTTCTGTGTGTTGGACTTGTATTGCTCTACTAAATTGGCATTGGATTTGGGCTTGACAGATTTTGTTGGATTTTTCACAAATTGATCTTGAAGTTGGATTTTGATGTTGGCCTTAGACTTTTCATTGAAAATTCCAAAATTTGTACCTATGCATCTGCTGTAGGCTAACATGAAAGCCTGTTTCATCATTCCAGAAATTCTAGTTTCATTTCTTGTCTCAAAGAAAAGGAGACATTAACTGCCTGACACAGTGGGGTGGAGCTGTTGGTTATGCACACACCACCAAGCTGGAGGCACCAATCAGTTCATCTGGTCATTCAAATGAGGCAAATTTAATAGTTTTTTAGGATTTTGGTGAAGAAAAATAGCATAGATCAAATTTGAATGAACCAAACAACTTTTTTATTTTTTTTGGTGTGTGATTTGATTTTGCAAGTGATAAAGCCATTGAAACCAACCAAGGCCTTTACCTGGTTCTCATGCATGCTGGGACAAACCCATTTGAAGTCATCAGCGAGGCTGTCAAGTACCCCATCTTAAAATTTTTTCTTTTTGCTCAGCTGCATCAACATATTCCTTAAAATGGTTCATGATGAAGTATCATTTTTAATGGTTGATGAAACAGGGCAGTGGAGAAACACATGCAAACATTCCTTCACCATGAGAAGAAAAAGGTAAGAACTTTCGTGTGGTTTTGTTTGAGAAATTGCTTAGATATTTGGAATTGGAAAAGTTATGCCTTGTACCCTGATGTCATCGCTGAGGGTGTTGATGAGGGTCTTAAAAGGTAATTAAACATTTGGTTCATAATTATGGACGTAATTACTTTGAATCATGTATTCTAAATGCTTTGCTTTGTTATCACTGCAGTTCGAGGGAGGAACTCCTCCACACTTTCTAATCTTAGATGATGCCTGGCAACAGATCGGAAGTGAAGGCAAGGATACCAACTTTGTTGTGCACACAGGAGCACAGTCACATATTATGTCTCAAACCCTTGCTTATGAATTCACAGAAATAGACATGTTTAAATAATTCAAAATTTCCGTCACTATTTTGTCATAGTCAAACCATTCATTTGTTATTAAATGAATTTATTCTCTTGCAGGTTTGCAAGCAGACTGACAGAAATAAAGGAGAATGCAAACTCCCAAAAGAACGACCACTAGGCTTGAAGCTTGTGGATGATGCCAAGCAAGGACCCCATGTCAAGTAAGTGGTCCAACACACATTATTTTTGTGCTACACCATTTCCATCCCATGTTGATAGAGCTATATCATCACAACTACCTCTGCCATAATAGGAGATTCATGAGTGATTCTCTCAAGCTTAGATTTTGATTCAACAATTGAGCTAGTCTATTGGTGATCCGAATTCATGAATAATGTAATTTAATGCTTATATGACTTGGTGAAGTTAGAACATAAGATCATATATACCTTTTGGATTTCTTCAAATCTTTGGTTTTAGCGTAATTTCCCTTAGAATGCTTAAATGGACATATTTATTGTTCTTATCTATCCTTTCAATCAGCTTCATGTTTGAAGACGTAAGAGTTGGTTGAAATTGGGAAATATTTACCTATTTCTGTGGCCAGAGTTTTCTACTAGGGAAGCTTACCTACCAAAGCATTTTTTTGGAATAACCTAAACTGTGATTGAAAATGCTACTGTGTCTTCAACCTTCCGTGGGCAAGTAAAGAATAGGTTCTGTCATTTGGATGACGTGAATTTGGTTAGCTTAGCCTCCAATAATGTATATAGTGAATGAAGAAGTAAATATTTTCCATTTTGAAGTTCTAACTCTACGTTTCTAATGAATTTTGAACAGGAATGTGTATGTATGGCATGCACTGGCTGGTTACTGAGGCGAGTGAAGCCAGCGGCTGCTGATATGAAACACTATGAGACAGCATTGGCATACCCAGTACAAACCCGTGGTGTGAAGGGAAACCAACCGGACACTGTCATGGACAGCCTATCAGGGTTCATGGTGTTGGTCTAGTTCACCCAAATAAGGTCTTCAACTTTACAATGAGCTTCATGCGTCATGTGGAGTAGATAGAGTGAAAGTCGATGTTCAGAATATTATGGAGACTTGGTGCTAGACATGGCGGCAGGTTTCTCTTAGACGTAGTTACAACCAGGCCCTTGAAGCATCCATCGCAAGAAACTTCTCGGACAATTGTTGCATTGCTTGCATGTGTCATAACATGGATATGCTTATAGTACCAAGGAAACTGCTGTGGTGAGAGCTTCGGATGACTTCTATCCATGAGTTGCTGCTTCCTACACCACTCATATTTCATCTATTGCCTACAACACGCTATTCCTCGGAGAATTTAGTCAACCTATTTTGACATGTTTCATGCGATTAAATCTGAATTAATTGTACCATTTTAGTTTTTGTGATATACGTTTTAAAGTCAAAATTAGGAACAAATTCGCAAGTTGGTCTTAGGTTTAGCAATAATTTTGTTAAAATTTGGTCTTGAGGTATGCGTCTTGAAAACATATAAGAACTGCAAGGGAACATTAGGTGTCTTTTAAGGTCCTAAAGAAACGGCATTAATGGAGAAAATTTTACTTTGCACAGCCTGCTGAATATCATGCTGCAGCTCAATCTGATGGTGGATGTCCAGTCTGTGTTAGGTATGGATCAATTACCTTGGATACTTAGGTTCAAAGGCTTGTACTCACTCTAGCAACAAAAACTAACAGGTGTCCATTTTTCATGTAAACAGTGATAAGCCAAGGAACCACAACTATGAGCTTCTGAAGAAGCTGGTGTTGCCAGATGGATCAGTTCTACGAGCCCAGCCACCTGGCAGGCCCACACGTGATTGCTTTTGTGCTGATGCAGCCAGTGATGGAACAAGGTTTGCTAGTTTACTATGCTGCTTTCTTTGTTGTTTTAGCCTGTGAAGAACATCATAGACGACTAACTGTTGGCTGTTCATTGCTGCAGCTTGCTTAAATATGGAATGCTAATAAATGTTCAAGAGTAGTAGGTGTTTTCAACTGCCAAGGTGGTGCTTGGTCTAAGGTTCAGAAGAAGATTCGCATCCAGGATGCATCTCCTGGAACTTTAACCAGTTCTGTTCATGGTTCCGATGCTGATCGTATTAGTGCTCAAGTTGCTGGGCTGAAATGGAGTGGGGATGTTGTGGTTTCCTTGCATAGATCAGGTCGTTTTCTCTCTCCATTAGTGGGATATACATGCTAGGGATTTTATCAACATCCTAAAGCTTTACCTCTGAATCTCAGGAGAGGTAATTCGATTGGGTAAAGATGCATCACTGCTGGTGACACTTAAGGTTCTTGAATATGCACTTTTCCACTTCTGTCCGGTTAAGGTGAGTGCCATCTTATGATCCAATTTATGGTCACTTTGGAGAGAGGGAGAGAGAGAAATTAATCACTTTCCTGTCAGCAAGGTTCGTCTAAATCAAGTAGTTGGGAACCTATATTTTGATTAATGTTTCAACAAGCAGTAAAAAATTGTATTGAAACCATTTGGAAATCTTATAATACGTATGAATCAACTGGAACAAAGAATTTAGAATTAGAAAAACGACTAACTTTGCTTTAGAGTGTGGGTACGGGGAACATGGAGTGAGAAAGAGAGTTAATTCTGTTATGTTATATATAAAGGGCAGAAATGAGATTCATTTTCAGGTATGATCCCTTAGACTTTGATCCCAAAACAAAGTCCATTAAATTACTGGTTTCATTCTCTGTCTCTAATGGTTAACTAATTGCAACTATACCATTTTCTTGTAGTGCAGAGCCCTAGACAAGTTGCCGTGCGTAGGCATCAGAAGGACACGTCCTGTCTTTGATTGGCCTTGAACAACATTCAAATAAAGTTTGGTACTACCCTTGCAATTCTTCTGCTTGCCTTTTTCATATTATCTCAAGTAGCTGATTTCTAGTTATTATGTTTTAAATGTTTTATTATCTAATTGCGTAAAATATAGACATGCAAGTGCAAGATAATTTTATTTTAGCTTTTATATAAAATATAGATTGTGCTTGTCATGTATTTCATAAAATATAGTCTGTGTAGTTCTTGGCTTGTCCATCTAAGTCCTAACTTTTCTCCTCTTTTTGGCATGCTTATGCTTTCCTGCGCTGTTGGTTGGGATTTCACATGCCAGTAAAAACTTCCTAATATATGAGGTTTGTTTTAGGAAAAGGTTTGTTTTAGGAAATTATTGAGGCAAGTGTGAAAAACCACTATAGCGATTAGCTTTATTAATGCCACATTTATTTTTTGAACATTCGAAACTACAATGAATTTCATTCGAAACTACAATGAATTTGATGTAAGGAAGGGTTCATGACAGTTTGAATTTAATAGTTACATTTAGAATATGGTGATTATAGTTGAAACGGTAACCTCGTGTAAAAATAAATAAATAAATAAATAAATAAATAAAATTCTTTATTGAGGGAGAAAATCAATAATAATATTAAAAAATAATTATTATTGTCCTAGTTAGGATAAATTTTAATTCAAGAATAAAAATTTTCTAATTACTTAATATTTCTTAAATAATTAAATAAAATAAAAAATAATAAAATTTACTAAATAGAAACCTAAATAAAAGAAGAAAAACTAATAAAAAAAATTTTGAAACTTTCTAATTTCTTGAATATTCTTGTATCATAATTTCTTTCACATGAGGAGTATATTAGAGTTATATGAAAACATGCATGCAAGCCTTTATGCGTAAATGTCTTAAATGTCTCCTTTTTTTTTTCACCACCTCTCTACATTTCTTTCTTTCCTCTCCGACTCCTTTGAGTTTAGTGGTAGTAAATTATATCAAGTATTTTTCATACCTCTCATCGTCATCAAATGTTTTACATGTTCTTAATGCATCTTCTTCTCCACCTCTTTGAAATTGTCTTAAATGTCCTATATTCACTTTTGTACTTTTCAACTTTTTGCAACTTCGTCTTCAGTTTCTATTTTTTCACAAAAGTTTTTCTTTTTTGTTTTTACTATTTTTATATAAAATGATAGAATATCTCATATTTTGGCAACAAAGTGTGGATATTCCCCTAGAGTTTCAAACAAATGTGAGCTCTTTGTGAGGGGTTTATCCCGGAGCTATTTATTAAAAAAGTGTATGGCCTGGGTTTGGCTTACTATATAAAAAAGTGTCTACTAGTTCTGTTCGGATCACATAGCTAAACAAGCTCCGCTTGGTTAAATCATGGTTGCAACTCTTCCCATAGCTTTATTTTAAAATGAGGGTTTGGCTTGGATTCGGCCTACTTTAGGTAGGTAGCCTTGTGTTCGGTTCAATTCAATATTCTGCTAAATGAGTTGTGTGGCCACTTCATACTCATTTATGACATAAGACTTTCTCTACTTGTTAGCAACTTTATATTCTCCGGTCACCTTGGTGCCTTATCATGAGACATTGTAGCAGAATCACTCTAAGCCATAAATTTTTTTTTTCCTTCCTTTTTCCTAACTCCTCTTTCACCAACCATTCCATTGAGTTTAGCTCCCGTGACTCTTTTTTTTCGCTACATTTTTATTCTCTATGTTTCTAATTTTCTCGTCCCTTTTCGCCTTTTTGATCATAAAATTATGAGTTATGTTAGAATCAAGTTTATTACATATATGATTTTAGTTTTATTTCTATTTTTCAAATATACCACTTTTTTTTTTCCATGAGAATGCCCTTGTGGTTATTAGACAAGTTTGAAAATATTTTCTCTATTTTTCAAATTTACCGCTCGCCGATTAAATTACTTAGCTGCTGTCACTGTCGTCCCTCTTTTTTTGACACAAGTAAGTTTTCCCTGGCCACAAAACCTTTTTTCTTCAATTCAATGGCTAAATCTTCTTGTTTTCATTTCTTAAAAAATTCTGTCCTTTTTCTCTTTAATTACTTGCAAGATACTTCCCTTGTTCTTCGTTCTTCATGTCTGCACAAGACTCTCTCTCCTTTGACAGTCCTGTGCCTATCTGAATGGCCAGTCTCTGTCCTTCAGATCCACTACTAGTGATGGAGTCACTAAATACTTTCTCAACATTGTGCCTTCAAGTTGGTCCTTTGGCCAGACTTTCTCTAGTCCGTTGCAATTTTGAGCTCCAACCACCCTGCTTTAGGGTTCAGGGTGGAGTTTCCGTGGTAGAGGCATTGCTCTATAAATTTTAATGACTAGGGCAGCCTGCCGAATTTTCAATCAAAAACATTAAAATCAAGTTTTTTTGGTTTTGTGATGGGGTTTAAGATTGGGGGGTGAACCCTTGAACTCTCAAGGCTTACTGGTGGGTTTTCAACCATTTTCGGGAGCCATAAGCACTATAGAAGACAGGCTTTTAGGGCACCACGTGATTCTGGAATTCATTTGCAGATGACATTAACTAATCAAAAGTATAGCAAATGAATAAGAGGTTCAAAGAGCATGACGCTTCATATGGTATAATTTTCATTTTATTTTATTTTTCTATGCAATGTTTGTAACTGTTGTGTCGGTCTATATCATTATCCTCTGCTAATTGTGAGTTTCTTTCTTAAATTGTTAATGATATTCATAAATCAAGTTGGTTATAAATACAGTTTTGTTTCTTTGCTCTCGCATTTTTACTTGCGATTTCTTATAATTTCATGCTTGACTAATTCCTTAGTTTTTGGGAAAGGCTTCCCACTTGTGAATTCTTTTCTCCAGTTTCTGATTATGGTCATATCAAAAGAAAGACATACAGATACTCCCTTCAAATTGAGAACTTCAGAATGGGGTATTAGCAATTTCACTTGCAATAACAGAAGATGAGCCAAAATACCAAGTCTGCAGAGACTATGGAGCCTATGGCAACAGGTCCAGACTGTTTAATTATATGGTTCAAATTCAATGTTTATAACATTTGTGAATTCGGTAGGGCCACTCTTTCTTACATTTTTTCTAAAACAAAAACAGACAAAAAACTTTAATTTCACAACAAATATTCTTGAATAATTTGAGTTTCTCTCCTTACCATTACTAATGGAAACAGGAGAGGTGGTATTTCTACTTTCATCCTGGATGGGACTACTTAAAATTGAACTGTGAAAGTGCACAAAACAAAACATTCAATTCAGAAATTCAACAACTGGGTTTCTAAATTGCATATGGCACCTGAAATAGATTTAGAATAAATATAAGTTATGTGAGTTATGCCTCTAAGATGCTTCATGTAAGTTGGAATGGAACTGTATACCAACTCTTGATGCGCAGCTGCATTAGAATCTGCACTTTTAGAACAAGCTTCCATTTTACACAATAATGCAGCACCTTCGTTGGTTCAACTCATCCACCAAATTTTATTCCCTTTTCACCTTTTTCGGTTACTGAACAAGTTTCCTATACTAATATCATCATTTTTATTACTTTCCTTTATTCGTTTTTATTTGTTTCCTAATATAGAGAAGGGCAATCAGCGTTGTTTCCCTGTTTGAGTATTCTGCATAATGGATTATGCCTATCATAAAATACATAATTTGAGTCATAATTATTTTTTTATCCATCTTTTAGTTACTTCTTAGGTTTGATATGTTAATGTTATCAATTTTGTTACCATCCTGTACCGGGTGTTTTTCTCATCTTTTACATGGAGAGAAAGGTAATTAGCCTTGTTACCCTTTTTTGAATGTTATTATGAATGTTTTCACCTATATTAGTTTAAATTAAGGTGAGCAGATTACAATAAAGGTTTCGTATTCTTGGAAGATTTTAAAAGTACTCCATGTTTTGGGTATTGGTTGATAGAGCCTTGTTACGTAGTCAATTCCTACTCCCATCAATTATAACATAAGTAGTTCGTCCGTGTAAATTTTCACGAATGCATCTTTACCCCCTTTGTCTTGGTATAAAAATTCTGGGCAATTTAACATAAGATTCGTTAAGTGTTTTCTTAATTTATCTGTCTTGTATAACAACTTCATTACCAGCAAGATTCTTCTTGACCAAATCTACTACAGTTCAATAGTTTGCTAACAACTCAAATCTACTACAGTGCAATAGTTTGCTTACTAACAACTCCAGTTTTTTGCATCTACAAATACATTTGATTCCTTCCCTTGAATTCCCAGCAATAGGAATGGCCACCTTCATTGCTCTAGGATTTGCACTTCTAGTGTTCTCAGTTTATTCTGCAAAGGCATTAAGCTTCAATTACTATGATCACACACGCCCTCAAGCTGAGTCAATTGTTTCAAGAACTGTCAAGAAGGCTATGTTGAATGACAAGACAGTCCCTTCAGTGTTGCTTAGAATGCACTTCCATGATTGCTTCATAAGAGTAACCCCATTCTGTTTGCCTTTTCTTTTGGTTTTTTGCTTTACTCAGTTTACTAGTCTTCTAATTGCATGTTTAAGTTTGAATTTGAGGGGCTGCGATGCTTCTGTTTTGCCGAATTCAACAAGTAAAAATCAAGCGGAGAAAGACGGGCCTCCAAACTTATCACTGCATGCATTCTATGTCATTGACATCCCTAAAGAGGAAAATTGAAGCTTCATGCCCTGGCATGGTCTCTTGGGCTGACATATTGGCTTTTGCTGCAGACGGATGCCGTTGCTTTGGTAAAAACCCCCCTGCAGATGAAAAATTTTTGAATAGTTTGGACGGTCAGTTTGTCATGTCTATCGTCAAAAGGCCTTTATTCCTGTTCCTACAAAAGATGGTGAGGATCGCTCAAAAAATGATCATCTAAATCCAATATTTCGCAACATTTTTCAGTCTGGAGGTCCAACTTTGGTTGTGCCAAAAGGAAGATTAGATGGAAGAATTTCAAAAGCAAATGACACCCTACAATTTTCGTATCCGACTTTTAACATATCTCGGCTATAGAAGAGTTTTGCCCAAAGAGGTCTTTCCTTAGATGACCTAGTGGCTCTCTCAGGTACCACGTTCTATCCTCTTTCTTCCCTAGCATTTCTTTTTTATAAGACAAATGGCCTAAAAGTCATATTTGTTCATATTATGTGGAGGTGGCCACACGCTTGGACTCTGTCGTTGTTCATCATTCCAGAACAGAATCCACCACTTTGACACTGCCCATGGCTTTGATCCAACAATGCAGGCAGAGTTTGCTGCGAGTCTACAAAGTGTTTGTCCAATGCACAACAACAAGAAAATAGTAGGATCAAACATGGACACAACTCTAGTTGTATTTGACAATGCCTACTTAAAGCTGTTTTTGCAAGGGAAGGGTTTGTTCTCATCTGATCAAGCTCTACTAACAAATCCAAAGACTAAGGCGCTTGTTTCCAAATATGCATGCTTACAAGAAGAATTTGAGAAGGCATTTGTGAAGGTCATGATCAGAATGAGTAGCATTCCAGGTGGAGAAGAGATTAGGAATCACTGCACAGTGGTCAGGTGACTTTTAGCTTAATTCAGAAGCTGACGTGTTCACAGTATTGAGCATAGTTATTAAACCCGGACCGACCTGCCGGTCAGACCAAGTCAACCTCCACCCGCAGAGTGTACGGGTCGGTTTACTAGATGGACCATTTATGCAACTGACTTGGAAAAACTCACGGGTCAACGCGGGTTAACGGAAATCGTGTGACCTGTGGGTTTTTAGAAAATATTGCGGTTTTGTTTAAGTTAAAAAAGACCATTTTTTAGGGTAAGTTCAGTCTCATCTATGCTTCTTCGCTTCTCTCTTCTTCATCCGAAGTTTGATCTCCACATGACCTCTCTCTCCCCCTAGGATTAGCCTGAATTTCTAATCTTGGGTGAAACCCAAATTACCACCGACAAACTAAAATTCCATTTGAGAGCAAACCTAACCCCATTGGATCCTTTGATTGGACTCGGGGAAGAATCAATGAAGTTCCCCCCCCCCCCAAAAAAAAAACCAAACCTGTATGCATTAAATTTATCTTGGTCTTTAGTCGTCATAAATCTGTAAGACTTATTTCGGATCTAACCCCCACTTTTTTTTCTTTTAGCTTGTTTAATTTTATTTTTTGAAGTTAAAGGGACCCGCATGGTTTAACCGTTGATGAATGCATTGAGAATGTCTCTGCTATCAACTGTTTGATTAGGGGTTGCTTTGGATTTTTCCTTTATTTTTTGGCTGTGCAAATTTCTTCGGTGTTTTTCTTTATTTTGGTTTACGGAATATGGTTGAGATTTTATTTCCCCAGCACTTTTGAGGGTCTAACTTGAGAGGCTAATGAGTAGAGTCTTTAACCCTCTTGTGTATTCTGAATTCTTCAAATTGATTATTTTATGTAATTTTATTTATCATATTTTTTATTAAAAGTTTAGAGAATATTTACCTAAAAATTTTCAATTGGTGCCTTGGATTGGTATTTTAGAATTAAAAAAAATAATTATATATTTTTAAAATTTTAAAATAATAAAAAAGTAATCAGCGATTGAACTAATGCAACGGCTCAACCGGTTGAATTATAAATTTCAAGATGTACGAATCAATAAGCAGGTTGGATTTAATAACTATGGTATTGAGTGCTTGTGTTAAGTAGTCAAGGTAACAAAATTTTCACTTATGATTATGTGTTTTTTTCTCTTATCGGGTATTATGATTATGTTTCTGGTTATTTTAAAACATAGTGCTAATTAGAAATTTATCTGTGATTATGTAATAATTGTGTTTATGATTTATTAATTATGGTCTCTGATTTAAATTCAGTTTGTGTTGTTATTTTATTACATTCTAATGCCCCAAATATGATCATCATTTGTAAAATTCTTGTCGCAATTTTTTTGAGACATAAATACCCTTTCATACCCTTTAATATGCATTAAATATTTCTATTCTTGCCTAAAAAGGGGAGAATAAAGGAGAGAACAGAGGACCCATCAAGGTGGTTGTTCAAATAGATTGATATATTTTTAATTTTGAAAATCTTGAATTTAAATAAAATAGTTGAAATTATTTACAGAAGTATGTTAAAGAATCTTTCACGTCACGAAGGATTTTGTTTTTTTAGTCATTTTAATCATGCTGTGGTTATGATTTTAATAAAAATAATAATAATAATTATGATTTTACAAAAGAAAAAGAGAAAGATAGAAAAGGTTCTATTGAATTGTATTTTCTTGATACTTTATAGTGGAACATACTTTATACTTATTATATATATAGTCAAATTATGTCAAAATTTTTTATTTTTTAAATTATATTCCCTATTGTTTATACTCTTCTAATTAGGACATGAGTGATACTTAAATCACACTAATGATATATAATCATATTTGGGTATGGTAATTAAACTCATATAAATTATTTGGATTAATGGAATGAAAATAAAACTCTAAAAAAAAAAGGGGGTTTGTGAAACTCAAGTAAAAACATGGGTATTGTGAAATTCATATTAAGATTTTTGATTTTAAATTTAAATCTAATTTTTGAATGCGAACCAAGTATCCCCAAAAGTTTAGGTTTATGACCCTTAAAATCAAATAAAATGAACTTCAATTAAATCCAATAAAATGGACTTCTTGGACAGACTAGTCGTTAGTGATGGGCCAAAAAGGTCAACGGAATATGAAACTATTCTCTCAATATAATATTTTTTATTTTTAAATTTTAATTCGAGACTTGATAAATAACGTAATATTTCTGTCATCCCTTTTACAATTAAGAAAAGAGTTTGATAATCGATGCTTGAATCATCCCAAGAGAACAGTTTAAAAATTATAATTATGCTCTCCCAATCCCGTAATCAGCGATTCGAATAAAAAAAAATGCTTGAATCTATGGCCCAGTGAAAATAGAGTCCCATCATGTAATAAGGGAGCAACTTCAATCCCAACAACAATGCAAACCCGACTCGACTCCCATGAAACTGGCTCTCAATGCGGCCACAGCCTTGCCAACTTAAGCAAATTCAAAGCTTTCGAAACTTAATCCATGACTCAAAACCTCGCCACAAAAACCTCTAAAAAACTGCTGAGGATTGTGGAAAGCCACGTCTACATCACCGTGGCCTTTTTTTTATTAATTTTTTGATAAGAAATCAAACTAAAAAAGAAAAATAGAAATAGAACTGCTCGAACTATTCATGAAAAACACATTATCATGGCCTATTTCACTATCTTAGAAATGATAAAAAAGAATTTGAAAGATCCAATCCCTAAAATAAATTCCATGATACTTGAACCACTCATACATATATTAATAAAAAATTAATAGGAAGGAGGTTTTCATAGAATCCCACCATTGGAATGAGTTAATAACTAAAAAATAAATCAAATTTTATATAAAAATCTATATTAACAAAAAATTAAAATTTAAATAATTTTAAATTAATTATCTTTTAAATCAGAAATAAAAAATTAAAATATATTAAGACAGGTTGTCAAATAAAATATAATCATTTTATTCTTCTCTCACTTTTTTTTATCTGATCATTTGTATCAAAAATCATATTCTGATTATTAATTCCGTTTAAACATTTATAATGTCTTATTTAAAGAATGATTTTTCAGTATAATCATTTCTATTTCTAAGTTTTGAATATAAGATTTGATTAAAAAATCTAATACTCCGTCTGACTAAACTCATTATCTATTTATAATATCTCAGCACGACTTAAATAACAAAATTTTCATTTCATTTATCTTTTGTTGTATATCTTCTCCGCATTTTCCATCCAAATCAAACATGTTATGAAAGAGAAGTCCTCACATGGTATCATCCATCCTGCATTATTATTTTGAAAATACTGTTTTCTAAGGGGTTGGTGGGAAGAGGGCCATGTTCCATTTATCAATTTGGAACAACGTCTCCACGCGGGGAATATGTCTAAATCCGAACAACGTCTCCACAAGGGGAATGTCTACTTCCGAACAACGTCTCCACAGGGGGAATATACAACGTCTCCACATTGGGAATATGTCTAAATCCGAACATCGTCTCCACCGGGGGAATATGTCTAAATCCGAGCAACGTCTCCGCAGGTTTCAAAAAAAAGAAAAAAGGGTTGGCGTAACATATTCGAAAAAAAATAAAAAATTTATATTTAAAAGACGAATTATAATATACAGAGGGTAAAAGAGGACAAAAGATAAAGAAGGGCTGAGATCATAAGTTCTAAAAAACAGATAATATTTTATCAAATTTTTTTGAATTGTGTTCTCGGACATTTTACTCATTAACTAGAGGCCGGGAATGATAAAAAATGATTTGAAAGAATAAATCTCTAAAATGAACCCCACAATATTTGAAACGGATTAATCGGATAAATCTTAGATTTCAATAGTGAAAACAAAAAAAAGAAAAAATAATATTTTAACGATACTTTTAAGATTTTGACATTTTAAAAAATTTTTTACGATAATTTCAGATTATTTAGTGATATTTTCTAAAATACCACTAATTGATATACATATTAAAATCTTTTTTTTTTTTTGGTTAACACCGGCATGATCAGCATGAACCCTAGGAACGGAGGATATTACAAAACATATCACAGGATATATTGCACATTTAAAAGGAAACCACTGAGAAAATACCCATTACAATCTTTGGTCTGTTGTCTACTATTTGTATCACTTTTTTTCTTTTCTTTCTATCTTCCTTTTCCCTCTTAAGTTCATCTTTTCCGCCAGCTTTTCTTCCCCCCCCCCCCCCTTACACGTATCGAGCATGGGTGAATTCATAAATCTACGAAACATTTGATATTTAGATTTTATTTGATTAATCTGATCTAAATATTATAAAATTCATTAAAGGGTTAATCTTTTCAAATCTCATTTTTCTATTTTTATAGTTTATATCTAAAATCTATGATTAAGAGAGTATGATATTTTATCATTACACTTACGGGAATTTAATATAAAGATACTTTTAAGGTAAGAGAGAAACTTGGGTGCGAAGCAAAATATGAGCTTGTAGCTATAAGGGCCGCATGATCTTCCCAGCCGTTAAGAAATGGTAAAATTATGAGTATATTCTTTTCTCATTATGTGATATTTAATTTCTGTTATTTATATCAAATAATCAAAGATTATGTAACTTATATGGAAGTTCATGAGAGTTTATAAATAGGATGCACATAAAATCATTTTTTATATTCTCTTTTATATTTTTTCTCTTGAATTTGTTTTATATATATATATATATATATATATTTATATTTATATTTAATTTTAATTTTTACAATAATTGTTAAATTTTAATTTTTCTAGTTCAAATCTACAACTACTAAAACATCACACCATACATGGGATGCCTGAAAAAAAAAATCATTTATAGAAAAAGAGAAACATAAAAAAAAAAGGTAAATAGATGATTTGAGAGAAAAAAGTGGAAAGGCAGCATTATGAATTTATAATAAAAATTATAATTATTTTTTAAAGAAAAAATATGTAATGCTAATTTTATTTTTTGTAGTTTTTTTTTTTGAAAAAATTAAGATATTAAATTATTAAAGTTTTTACGTTTTTAAAAAAAATTCATAATGGAATTTAAATACCAAATTATGAGTTCACTTAAATAGGAGAAATTAGATTAAAAAAGGGTCTTTTTTCCGGGCGCGAAAGGTCGAAGCCCGAAGGAAGACAGTTATAGTAGGAAAGCGCCAGGCAAATTCCTCGTCCTGATTTCATACTATTCTTAATTATTCGAAGACTTCATGGGTCGTCGCATTCAATGTCTCTGATTCATATTCATGATTTACATTCGAAGATATAAAAAACGAGAAACACTAATTTTCCTCAAAAAATCATACCAATTGATAGCCAACACTCTCTCAGTTGTCCCAAACAAAATGACCCAAGTAGTGGAGCAAGATCGAAATCCTAATGACCCACCACCCTTTGATCCGAAACAACCTTCGATTCCAATCTCGTACCCTCTCAAAACACTAGAAGAGCTAAAATCTAGGGCTTATTTTGATTCTTTTCACTACCCATTTAACAGATCCTCTGTTCCTTTGAATTCAAATTCTGGAGTTGCTAATAGGCCCAGAATTCTGGTGTGTCATGATATGAAAGGTGGATATGTAGATGATAAGTGGGTTCAAGGAGGAACTAATTTTGGGGCTTATGGGATTTGGCACTGGTATTTGATTGATGTTTTTGTCTATTTTTCTCATGCACTTGTTACAATTCCACCTCCTTGTTGGGTTAATGCTGCTCACAAGCATGGCACTCGGGTATGTCGATTTTTCCGGTTATTTAATGAATGAAGTTTTGATTTTGGCAATTTTAGTATGCATTATTTGTTTGTTGAAGTTAATGAAATTTTGATTTTTTGGCAAATTAATGTTTCTTCGGTTTAAGTTGGATGTTGATCCTAGTTTAGTTAAATGGATGTATTGAGTGTGGAAGGTGGATTGAAAGTAACTCAATGAGTAGAAAATACGCTTTATTTCAAAAGTGAGATTAGCTTTTTCTTCTGATTGGACTTGTGTATTAGTAATAAAATTGCTACCATTAATCGTCTTTTCATTGCTCTATTCTTTGTCTTGGCTTTTTATTTATTTTTTATTTTTTATTTTTTTGGTTAATTGTGAATATGAAACCTCAAATTTTGGGCCTTTTCCGAACAGAATCAACAAAGACTTGATTTTTGAAACTGGTTTATCCACACTGAGATTAATATTTTCTTGACAGTAACATAATTTATATAATTATATGGATTGAGGATGGATAAATCTAAAACGACTTCTTAAAATTGAATTCAATTTTTTTTCTGAGAAGTTTGATGTTTATAAGGTGTTTGTGCAAATGGCCTACACCATGGTTGTTTTTGTATGTTTTATCAATGGGGAATGTGATAGTAGGTTGTTATTTGACAGTAGAAGGGCTTTAGAGCATATCATTGTCACCCACTTACATAATTAAACGATAAAGTTGTCTTTCTCTAATAATGTTGCTTATGTGAAAATTATAAGGTCTTGGGGACTTTCATAACAGAATGGGATGAAGGGAGAGCTATTTGCAATGAGTTGCTTTCGACAAAGGAATCAGCTCAACTGTATGCTGAACGGTTGGCAGAACTTGCTGTTGCTCTCGGCTTTGACGGTTGGCTGGTACCTTTATTTGAATTTTTATTCATGCAGAGACAGGCATACACAAACCACCCATGACACCAAATAATATACCCCTGATGAAGAGAATTAAAGGAAGACTTTGTATCATTGGGATTCATGTATTTGTTTGCAGCTCAATATCGAGAATAATTTGGACATGGACCAAATCCCTAATCTGAAAGAATTTATCGATCATTTGACTACAGTTATGCACACTTCACTTCCTAATTCTTTGGTCATATGGTAGGAACTGAGTTATTTTGCCACTTTAAGCAGAAATTCTGCCTTTGTTCTTTCATTCATGATGTTCAGCTCTGCAGGTACGACGCTGTAACAGTCAGTGGTGATCTTAGTTGGCAAAACCAACTGAATAAGAATAATAAGCCTTTCTTTGATATTTGTGATGGCATCTTTGTGAATTACTCATGGGAGGTAATAACCTTTATTCTTGTCAGATTACCCATCAATAGATTGCCATCCTCCATGTATTGAACATGTCTTTCATAAGGTGCAGGGGGAATATCCGAAGCTTTCAGCCGATGCAGCTGGTGACAGAAAGTTTGATGTCTACATGGGAATTGATGTTTTTGGGAGAGGCACTTATGGCGGAGGACAATGGAATGTAATGTCTCATTATCATTCTGAGAATCTTCAACACATTGGCATTGTTGTGGTTGAAGTAATATTTTTGGTTTTCCAATTATTTGAAAATTGATGAGTCCTTTTTGGCATCAGACGAATGTTGCACTTGATGTGCTTAAGAAAGATGCTGTTTCTGCTGCCATATTTGCTCCTGGATGGGTTTATGAAACAAACCAGCCACCTGACTTCGAGACTGCTCAAAATCGGTACTTTTAATTTTTTGTGCTGCAAAAGTCCAGAATAATAGAATTGTGGATGCCAACTATTAGAGCATTTCTATAAATTACCCTTGTCGAAATAAATTATTTTCTATCATGCTATTTTTGAGGAAAGTTAAAGGGTCAAAAATATTTTGGTCAAGTTTTATTCACAAAACATGGCCATTGCAGCTGGTGGGATCTTGTAAAGAAATCATGGGGCATACTGCTGAACTACCCAGAAGTATTGCCTTTCTACTCAAATTTTGATCAGGTAAAAAATAAATATGTTTCAATCTTCTATCTTTTTTAGAAGTTATCTGTTTTTGTTTATTCTTCTTTAGAGATAGAGCAGGTCTTGGGAAACGTACGTAACCATTTCTTTCTCTTGTCAAAATGAATTATGAAGTCCTTTTATCGGATAATCTCTCATCTCTTTTTTTAATTAGCATTTGAAATGAATTCCCAACCGTTGACTGAAAAAAATTGACCAAAGATCTGCACCTGCTTTCATTTAGGGTCATGGGTATCATGTTTCTGTTGATGGTCTTCAAGTGTCAAATGCTTCTTGGAATAACATATCTTCCCAAACATTTCAGGTAAGCACTTCATACCTTTGTCAACATCATTGAACATCGTAGATGTCTGCAAGAATTTTAAAAACTTATTTTCTGACTGCCACCGGTTCCATGTTTTATCTTAAGGCTTACCAGAGAATACATTTATGCATCTTCTCTCATCAATCTTACTGTCTCTTGCAGCCTGTTCTTGAGTTCTCTGAAGACCCTAGTCCAGATATTCAAGTCCTTGTTAAGTAAGTTCAGATTCTCCCCTTTTCTTGTGATTAATGTGATGTTCTATATGCTGTCCTCTTCAGAAGTGCAAGCAATTGTTTTCAATCAAAGAGAATGCTACATGCCTTTTGCATTTTTCTGAGCTTCGGAATGCATGTTCCACTTTTTTTTCCGGCCTTTTATCAGCTTTTTGTAGTTGGTCGCCACAATTTTCATTCAAGTATTCCCTCCTTACCCCCCCCCCCAGAAAAGGAACCCTTTTCAGTCATTGTAGCTGATTATATGCACTACTCATCTTCAGAAACTTAAAAGCATCTTTGTAAATGTAGTTTCAATGAAGCATCTTACAGCGGAGGGGCAAACATTACATTTAAAGGGACTCTTGAAGGCAAAGCTAATTTCACAACAAGGCTCTTTAAGGGAAAGCTTCTTTTGGGAGATCTGCCAGTCATTTTTACTTATTCTGTAAGTTATCTTGTGCATTTACTCTGCATCCAAAGCCACTTAGAGAGTTACAGGCTTTGAGCATAATTTCTGAGAATAAAGTACTGCTCTTTGAGGTGACAGTTTATATACAATCAGCTTCATGTCTCATCTTGAAGCTGAATTACTAGTGTAGATTAGTTGTCCCAACCCCAAAACTTTAGACCATATCAACTTTATGACGACTGCACTTAGTAGCAGAACTACGATCCAAAATACCTGGTTCTTCTATCTGTCCTCCAACATTAGTAATTGGCGATGAAATGTAAAATCTCCTGGGTCCATAGAGGCTTTGGAGGTGCATAGTGAGGCTTCAATTTGTAACTATAGCATTTGAAATGGGCATCTTAATCTGGCTAGGTTGTCCTTTTATACTCTAAAAGCAGTTTTGTGTATTATAAAACGAAAAGATAACAAAATCCATATGCTGTGTTCTACTCTAATTTACATTAATAGGTAAAATTTGTGTCTATTGGCCTCTTTGCTGTTTGGTTAATGGGTTTCTTTGTAAAATAAGATTATGGTCTATGTTTTCCTAATGACTACCTTCAACAGTTGGTGTGAACTATGTGCAGGTGAAATCAGATGGGAACTCTTTGATAGGCCTTTCTCTTGACTTCAATTCAAACTTGAATGAGAGAACATCAGTACTTCTTGCATCATCTGGGAATGCTCTGCAAACAATGAATCAATTTTCAAGTCAATTTGGTAAAGTAATAATGCCACACCGAGTTTTAAGACCAGAAGCTGCCTCAGGTTGGGTCATACAGGAGAGTCGTCTCTCAATGAATGGTTACATATTGACTGAAATTCATGCAGTGTGTTACAAACAGGAGTCTGAACCTCGCAAGGCTCGAAGTGTGTCGGACTTTTATGCGGAGCTTGGGCACATTTCGGCCAAAACACCCAATCAAAATGTAGTTTTCCCGCCCTCGACTTCATGGCAAGTTGAGGGTGAATATATTGAGTGGAGTTCAGCCTCTCAAGGGTCTATGAAACTTAGTGTCAAAATCAGTTGGAAACTGAAAGGGAGAGAAGATTCTCCTTTTTCTAAGTACAATATCTATGTGCAGAATTTGGCAAAAGAGGGTTTTGAACATTTGAGCTCTCCTACTGCAGGAGCTCATTATATTGGAATGGCTGCAGTGCAAGCTTTCTATGTTTCTGATCTACAAGTTCCTTCAGGAATTTCATCGGTCAGATTCATCATTCAAGTTTGTGGCATCGACGGGAGTTCTCAGAAGCTAGAAGACTCTCCGTCATTTCAACTGGATGTCAAAACCAAGTAAATTTCACCACTGCTTTTCTGTGCCTTATTTGTATGTGCAACTTGATCTAGAAAAATAATGTTGCTGGTATGTTTCGCTAGTTTAATGGAATAAAACTTCCTCCAAGATGCAATTTATAATGCCCTTTTGATTGAATTGATAGCAATGTGCTTGCAATGTGCTTTTAGACAAGTAATAATCTGTTTTTTCATTCTGCCCATGTCCTGCCTTTTCTTTCTTAAGGAGTTGAAGCCTGCAGTTTGGACTTTTCATATTACTCTTGTTTTTCTCTTCATACATTTTATCTCTTATTTTGTACTCCTATTGTTGATGATTGCTAGCTCTGCATAATTTGAAAATTTTACATCAATAAGAAGATGATTCTCATACAGACTCTGTAAAATTTACAAGTAAAAATTGACAACTTTACCTAAAAAAGAAAAAGAGAAATTGCAACATAATTCTACCATGACTTATGTTCCAAGGTCAAGTGGCTGAGCCCACTTGGCGGTGGTCACTGTCCTATGTGTGAGACAACATAGGTAAACAATGGATATAAGATCAAGGGGGTAGGTGTTGGAAAGATCTTTTAATACGATTTATGTTTTCAATCAATAAGAACTTCCGGATAAAATTCTATATAGTCAAAAAGATATGGACAATAATTGCATACTCTAGTTCCTCTGAGAACCATGACTCTGCATCACTACCACAACTTGTGGGTAAAAACCTATTCAAGAGAACTAGAAAACAGAAACTGAAAGAAGTAAAACATTAATGGTATAGAATCATCTAAAACAGAAAACTGGGATTTTTTTTTTTTTTTTAATTTTTTGGACCTAGTTTGAGATGCTCTGCCATAGAACCTTCAATGTTTAGTCTCACACGCGCACGCCCACGCACATGCCCACGCCCACGCACACGCACACGCACATTTAGTAGTAGAATCGCGCAAAAATGTAAGAAGGCCCCCCTTAATTAAAATATTAGGAAAGTTTTGAGTGGTCTAGCAATGTTTCAAAGCATAGAAAATATTGATTAGCAGTGGAATCAATTCATTAAACAAATGACTAAAAAGCAAATCAAATCATTTAACCTTTTCATAAATAGTATAAAGGGAAATTTTTTAGTTGAATTTAAGCTGAATCAATTTATTTTTATTTTATATATAATATTTTTTAATTAAAATAAAATTTGTAAAAATATAGAGTTTTGTAAAGAAAAATTAATTTATTTTAGAAAAGAAAGATCTAAATTATTAGTATATCGGTATCTTTCACTTTAAAAATGTCTGAAAAAGTTTAAGAAAAATAATGGAGAATCGGTATAGTGAGATAGAGTGTTAAATCTTTTAACCAAATTTTAAGTTCAAAATTTGAGAATGAAAAAAATTACATTAGGAGAACCGTCACCTAAATAGAACTTGTCCAAATCAGATTAATTGGAGTATCGGTCCAAATGTCCGTGGTGAAAAAATGCTTGAGGGAGAGAGGGAGAGAGAGAGAGAGTTAGTTTTGAAAAAACTAAACTAGGCCTTTTTCCTTGGATGTATTATCCCTCGAGCCCTCAAATGACAATTAGGGTATTGGGGTCCCATACAAGAACACAAATCTCTTGCTTTTCTCCGAAAAGGTGCAAAAATCGAGGTTGATAGATTAAAAGGGGGTTAGCATAATTTGTCTTGTTATTAAACTTTGATTACCTTTCTTTCAATGGTTAAGAATTTTTTTTCTCAACTTTTGACTATGTCTTACCTTCTCCCTCTATCCTCTAATCCCACCATGGAAGTTTTATGTAGCTTAACACCAATTTAGGGCAAAGTTGTTTGCTTAAAGATTGAGATGAAAATTGCCATTTTGCCGCCAATGAACTTTCAAAGATAGCTGCTAGAAGAGGACAGGACCCACCCACATCAAATCATTATATATTTGAGACTAATGTATCAACACGTGAACTTACACATATATACAAGTACATAAATACACGGGAAGTTTCCAAAATATATATATATATATATACATACACAAGATTAAATTCACAAATTATCAAGGAGAGATGGGTAGTACTATATAGATCAAATGAGAAGTCTACATTTCGGTTCATATCAGCAAAATTAGAACTTTTTAAACTTGAAAATTTTGATTGTTCATTATACCTTTTATTGTATTTTATTTTATTTTTATATATTTATCTCTCGAGAATTGATTCGAAAATTTAAAATTAACATTCAGTTTGATATCGTTGATCTATCTCAATGGCGATGACTACTTTCGATTAATCTGCCTTTCTTGCACTTCATAACCATCCACAGAAATTTGGGAAGAAAGAGGGTGAAGCACAAAAACACAACAAACGATGATGATAAGCAGAGGACAAATCAGAAGTAGCTTAGAAATGACTCAAATGGGTAACAAGAACAAAATGACAAATAATAGTTTAGTTTTCACCAATTTGCGTACATAGGATTCATGATTACATTAAAAAAACAAAAGGGTATAGGAAAATAAAGACATTTAAGCTGAGAACAGAGAAGGATTTCGAAGTTGATGGAAGAAAACCTTTTTGGAAGTTTGACTTGGGAAATGCTTTTACATATTAAACAAAAGCTTATGAGGAATCTTCAAGGTCAGTTGTCTCTTCTGTTTTTTTCCTTATGGCCTTCTGAAACATTAAAAAAATGGTGGGTCGACATATAATTGTAGAGAGAGACAAATATAGGAAAACATAAAAAAAAAAGTTAGGAGATTGTCCTGCCTCTTGTATATATCCATGAACTGAGCACTTACTTGCACTGCCTCCCACGTGAATGAAGTAGGAGTATTCGATCTGTTGTCATCTGAAAGTATGAAGATCATGTGACATCTGATGAAGAAAAATAGAGAGAGAGAGAGAGAGAGAGAGAGAGAGAGAGAGAGAGAGTACAGTGAATATGATTGCATCAAAGCTGACTTGAAAAAAGAAAAATGCAAATCAAACTTAAGAAACAAAGAAAGTGATAACTCCAATAATCAACCTAAGAATTTTAAAGTTTCTGTTGTTGTTGGACCGAACAAGTTGTTGATTCAGATCGATGAACTAGCATGGTCAAAAATTCTAATCGAATATTATTTCTAATTTCATCTTGTATGCTAAGATTATTTTATCATTGCCGTTGATATTAATTCCACGAGATGGGAGATACTGAATGATAGTTAAGATAAATTCTGTCTATCCAAAATTTTACCATGTGGATCTTCTTCACCCTCGTAAATATTAATACATGCAAAAATGTTAAAATTCTTACAATATGCCATAGTTTTCGAATTAATAAAAATAAGATAAAAGCTCTCTATAGTTTATATATGATCAATCTTAAACCAATTCATTTTCTTGGATTCTTTTAACGTATTACTGGAAATTGACTATCTTTTTATCATGAAAAGGGTTTGTGCCAATACAAACATAATTGAGTGAAATTTCTCTTTTAGGCAAAAAAACTAATTAACTTCATGAAAAATTTATCTTGGTTTCTTTCTTTTTGCCCAGACAAGAAAGGACGCTCCTAAAATACTATGCTAAGGAAAGGTAATACCCATTACTTGTCTTTGTAGCTTCATATGTTGAGAGAAGAAGCTTTTCTTTTTTGTCTTTGGGTCCTTATAGGTCTTCTAGGTTGGAAACTCAATTTGCAGGCATGTTATTTGAACGTCTATACTTTAAAAAAACAAAAATTTCAAAGTAATAGAATTAAGAGGGTGCTATCTGCAGTTGGAGATTAAGTGTGATTAGGTTTTTTTTTTTTTTTTGATTTTGGCCCGGGGGGGGGGGGATAAAAGTTGCTAGTTAGATGGAGAAAAGTGTGCTCATTAATGTAGGAAATTTTGAGGTGGTGAATATTTTTGATATTAGAATTGATGTCTGAGATGGAGATGCTTATAGAAGGGGCACCGACCCCTCCACATATTATATTGAATGAAGATATATATACATATATAGATGTATGTAGAGAGAGAGAGAGAGAGAGAGAGAGAGAGAGAGAGAGAATGAGAGAGAGAAACACCCATGGACAAGTTATATATATACACTTTTTTAACCATGTTACTCGGAAATCCCTTATTTACTCCACGTCCCACATGCTAGAGTTGACTCTTCCACTTACCCTTGTTTTCGGACACTCTATTCTACCTGTTTGAGTAAAATTTTGGCCACCATTGCATATTTTAACAAGTTAAAACCTCTCTCTCTCTCTTACACGTGCATATGTAACTGCAGACACACACCAAAAACTCATATGGGAGCAATTGAGCATTAAGTTCTTCGTCGCATTAATTAGGAGAATAAGAAGAAAAAGGAGGAGGAGAAGAAGAAAAGGACAGTCCCCAAGGGAACACCCTAATTAAGTTCTTCATCTCATTAATTAGGAGAAGAAGAAGAAAAAGAAGGAGAAGTAGAAGAAAAGGACAGTCCTCAACGGGACGCACTAGTAGTTCAGAGCTCTTGTTCTAATGTCTCTCCCGAGGTCTTGTGTTTGAATATTCATGGGTGCGTGTGATTCCGTGATTTTCATGGCCCTATATAATTAAAAAAGAGAAGAAGAAAAGGACAAAAGTAAAACATGGCAGCTAGGCATTAATTTTAAGAAACCATGTCATGACTAAAGAGAGACTCTCTCTTAAAAGAGTCTGAAATTACATGGCTAGAAGTTGAAGAAGATGCATAGTTTAGGTACTGAGGGAGATTATGTTGGAGAAGGAATGATTTCTCATCTGGGACATCTATCTGTGGTGTAGGTATTGCTGGCTCTTGTTGCATTTGAATGCAGAGTATCTCTGCTTGCGCCACTGCGAGTTGCATCTGCAACTGAGACACTTGGTTTTGCAGGTACGATATTGCTCCAACACAACCATAAACCGGGTCTCTCACTCTTGCATTCGCTTCATAAACCAAACTGCTCACTGCATCTGCTCTCTGATGAACCGGAAGCTCCTGCAAAATTCATCCAAAAAAAATGGTTAATGATAACCCTAAAGGGCAAAAGAAAATAGGTTCCGAGCAAACTTGAGACAAGCCAGAGGGTGTTCAAACACGTTCATTTTTCAGACAAAGTGGAGCCTAATGTAGGTGTAAGTGTAAGAAGTATGTTCAAACTCAGCTCATGAGTTAGGTTCAAAATGGGCATATACCCAATAAAAGAACCTGAACCTGTGTTCAAGCTCAGCTTGTTTAGTAAGTCTAAAAATTTGCCAGAGTTATCAAATACACAAACTTAGAGAAGGGGAGAGAGAGGCAGACAGACAGACAGATCGACCGACCGACCTGCAACATTTTGCTAACATTGCTAGCACCAAAGACCTTGTGAACAATGGCAAACTTATGCGGATCATCGGAAGGAAAATAAGGAGCAAAAATGCAGTCCTTAGCACAACGGCGACGCAGCAACTTGCAAGAAGCACAAGGAGAATTTCCACCCATTTACAGAGAAAAGGGAAGTCTTGAGAGGCTGTAGAAAAGAAGGAAGAATGGAAAAGAAAGAGACAAGAAACAATGTCAGGGAAGCTGACTAAACACAAGACTTTTGGAGTTGTGGAGAATGAGGTTTGTGTTGTGGGGGTGCTATCTATTTATAACGGTTGAGAGGATGCCTGTTTGTTTTGTGTTAGCCACACCTAGAGTGTCATAGATCAAACAAACATTTAAAATTAAAACTTCGGAAAAATTTTAATATATGATGTAATAAAATATTGCGTACCATATTTAATATAATATCTGAGATGAGAGAGTGAAGTGAACTATCATTGAGTTTTCAAGAAAGGTCCAGTACTGTTAGAAAATAGACCAAAACGCAGCTCCCACATGACCCGGAATAGAGAGAGAGAGAGAGAGAGAGAGAGAGAAGAGAAGAGATATCACTCCAGAGGATATATATTTAGAATTTTTTTAAGGTTAGAATATTATCAGAAAGTTCAAATGAGTAAAAAAAAATTAAATAAACTGAATTTTAAAATTTTTTTAATTTCAAAATTTTATTTAATTCATATAATATAACGATTTTGATGAACATGATTTGATTTCTCATTTTTTGTCGGGTTGAATAGGCAACCCGCCCCCAATCTGACTCATTGGCCCATTCAAAATAAAATTTTGGAATGTCATACAACAATTGTCAATTTTCACATCTTCAGAAGATGAAGGAATATATGAAAAAGAAAGGACATATTTCCATAATGAAGCCGTCGGACTTCCTTCCCCTTCTTTGTTTCTTTCTCTTTCTTTGCATGATTTCTTGATGAAGTAAAGGGAAACCCTATGTAACAAAGCTCCCTTTTGGGTAAGAAATCTGTCCTTCCTTCCCGATTGAAGAAACATGATTTAATCTGTTCTTGAGAGTATTTTACTCAAAAGTATACAAAGCAATTTCGATTATAATTCCATAATTTTTAGGAACATAAACAACTCTAAAGATTATAATTTTTAATATTATATGTTAATTTCTAGTTTTGTTCGATGATTAGACATTGATTCTTCTTAAATAAGATTTTAAATTTAAATTTATGCATAGAGAAAGAGGACTTCAGAAAAGTTTTATCTCTTAAAATCTAACTTAAATCAGATTGAGTTTAATCAGATTTAACCTAATTATCGGATATCAATAGTTTATAAAAAAATAATTTTTAACATTATATATGTAATTTTTTTTATAAAAATTTCAAAGGGCAAATGTTTTTTTGCCCCGCTGGTCGACTCAATTATTATTAAAAAGGGGGAAAAAAAGTCATAGATATAAACTTTCAAACCTCAAATTTGGTCATAAGTGCTCATCACATGGCGTCCTTTGCTGAATTTGAATCGGATGGAACCCAAAGGCATGCAAATGCATGTGCATGCTCTCGCTTTCAACAACGTTTCTTGTTTTCCCATAAACATCGTGAGAATAGTACAGCTACGTGTCATATGCAAATTTAGAAGAAAGTGATATTTTTGACAAAAAAATAAATAAATCATTAAATAAGATTTTATGTAATTTTATAAATAAAACAATTTAAATTTAAATTATAAGGTTGGAAGGGATGAAGTGTACTTGTTTTGTGGTCTCTTCGATTCTCATCTCATGCTTGATTAACAGGTGAGATAAAATAAAAATATATATTTTAATTATAATTTTAAGGTAGGATTGTAATTTTTATGAGAAAAAAAAAATTACTTTTCATAAAAATATGGCCCCCTCAGCGCTGCTTAATTGATTACTTGTGCCATTTTGATAAATTTTGAACAAATAGATTTAAAATTTACTACCAACGCTAGGTTTGGTTCGTGTTATCGTTTAACTACTTTTTAAATAAGATTTTGAATTAAAATTATATATATAAAATAAATAGATATAAAAAAATTTAATTCGATTCGAAATGAATTTAATCAGATTGAATTAGTCATTAGAGATTTAAAATTTATTAAAACTTCAAACGTTGGTCTATCGATTCTTAAAAGAATAGTCTAATGATTATATCTACTCTTTTAATTATGGGTTTTGTTTAAATTTAGTTATTAAAAAAAAAAATTGAGCCGTCAAGTAGGACGTGTAGGGGGAAAAAAATAGGGTAACAAGTAGTTGAAAAAATAGGGTTAACGTTGACAGCCGCCAAAGCTTGTGAATAGGCTAGGTGGCTTGTATCATTGTTGGTTCTCTGTTCTTCCTCTGACCCCTTTTTTGCGTGAGGCACAGAGAGGAAGAGAAGTGAGATTGCGATAGCTATTTTATAATTACAAAATTTTAAATTTAATTATGATGAATGGAAATTACTTATAAAATATATTCAAATAATTGAATTACAAAGAATATTGTTTAACATAATATTTTAATAAATTCGTGATGATTTAAATCAATTATTTTATAATAAAAAAAGACTTTAGAGATAATTTTTAAGAGACGATAAACTCTTATAATATTAATAAAATGAAACAAAAAGAAAAATAAAATTCATACAATAAAAGGTTTATTTGAGAATTAGAAAGGGTGAGAGAGTGAGAGAGTTGTGCGCTTACCAAACCTAGTTTTTAAGGATTAGGTTAGGTTTTGAAACACTAGGTTTGAGAGACAATTGGGAAACACGGTTCTTCTTTTTTTTTTTTCTTGGTACCATGTCTTAGACACCGCCCGGTATTCGGGACTTCGCCCCGACTAATCCGGACCGACCGCTGCAGTGGCTCCGGTTCGGAGGGTGGGTCTCCCAACGGGGAACGCTCCATACATATGAGGGCCCGATATTCCCGGTGGGAATCGAACCTCGGTCATGCTTAAGGAAACTCAACCCCACATCCAGTTGAGCCAACTCACGTTGGTAACACGGTTCTTCTTTAGCCTGTGAGAGAGAGAGAGAGGAGAGAGAAAATTAATGACCGGTCAATTTAATAAAATTAGATACTATATCCCTTAATCAAATAAAATTATATTATAAGAGTAAATAGAATTATTATAAATATATTCGAATCAAATTAGTTATATTTTAAAAGGAGAGAGATGGGAGAGACCAAATTCTTTTGATTTGAATGATTAAATACTCTATTTCTTAATTAAAAATTTTGAATTCGAATCTCGAGAATAGAAAAAAAAATATTTAAAAGAGTCAATTTCATAACAAATTTTATAATATTTAAATTAAATTAATCGATGAGTAAATACAGGTGATGAAAAGAAAAATGAAAGGGGAGGGGGAGAGAGAGAGAACGATGGAACGTGAATGTTTGTTTGACTGGAATTCACGTGAAACGCTCCCACGTCTTTGCTTTTATTCTTCGTATGGGTGTGGTCGAATCAGCTGCGGCGCCGGGCTTAGTCACCCCACATCAATCCTCACAACTACAGCCAAATTTCGTTTTACATGTGGCATTTTCAAAGGACTTTAGTCGGCCCTTCCCTTCTCCAACGTAATTAGACTAATTAACTTTTGTATGTTTGAAAATTTGGACAATAAACCCACATATTTAATTATAAAATTTAATCAAAATTCTATTTATTAAGAAAATAAAAAGATATAATTGATACGAAAATTAATACAACTCTGTCGGCACTTCATAATTAGACGTTTAAGAGGGTGGAAATTTAGGGCATCGATCTTTATCTGGAAATTTTGGGACATGGAGATTTCGAAAGCATAGCTACTAGTGTGCCAGCCTGAAACCGTGTAGGGGGACTCGCCATGTCTACGCTTGAGCTGGCTTTATTTTGGCTAGGGCCCCATGGCACGAGCTTCTTTGATTTTGTTAGAAAGGTAGCATGATCATTTGAAATTGAGACTTTGAAAGCTGAATTAAATTACGTTTCAAGGGACAAGGGTGCTTTGATGTGCCTTTTTCGCCTATTAAATGCCAAAAGGGTTAGAATGAAACAGCAAATGTACGGATGAAATGCATTCAAAGTCAAGGTGAAAAAAAGAGATCTTATATATGATGAATAATTTGAACACTTTGTATTTTTTTAAAAAAAAAAATTTGCGAAATCAAATTGGTATAGACAACCAAAGCAAAAAACCCATAAAAGCCCCCTATATAGCAAGAAGAAACAAAATAGGAAAGGTTAAAATTAGTACAAACACCAAGTTTTTTGATATAAAATACTGGTATTCAGTAATCATATTACACCTAAATGAATTCAAATCGAGTTGGGTTGCATTTTTAAAAAATAATTTTTTTTTCAAAAAATTTGTTTTTATCATGTAAATGACTCGAATCTAAAATATTATTTAAAGGGTATCGATATTTAGTTATTGAACCAATTAGATGTCAATATACCACACCAAGTATCCCCTAAATACCCCTGATTTTACTTTACTTTCTTAAATGATCTAAATTTAATTCTTCTCTACCAATTTAATGATGGGATTGGGGCCATCGACAACCCTAGAAGCAAAATTAAAATTAGATAACTTAGATCATTAGCATCTCCTTTTTCTGTCTTACTTATTTTTATACTTTTAATATTCGTAAAATTACCAAAAACTAATAAAACTGCATATAACTTTTAAAAGAAAAATTAAATTCTCTCTAATATAATATAAAATGTTTGCTAAGTTGAAATATTAGATTTGTATTCCATGCGTCATATATACCGAGCGAGTGGGCCAACGGACATAGTTTTAGAATAATCCTAATACTATATTAGAAGAAAATTTCCTTCTTACCTTAAAAAATCTGTGTCTAGGTTGATTATCTCCTTAATCTAATCTTTTGCAACGATCATCAGCACGTGAAGAAGAGCTAAACCCGTGAGCAATATGAAATCACATATAACCATGACAACTTTGTGATCTAATTCATGAATCTGTCGAATCGAATTGCTCATCAAATGAAGTCTTTCTAATGTTAACCCTAAAAATGGAAATTCCGTAGAAAACAATCATAAGTTTTTGTTGAAATAGTAGTTGATATTAGACATTTATTGCAAAGATTGCAAAGATTAACCCTATAAAATGATTGGCATTTTGAATTTATTTTTTCACTATTAATTTCAAATTTATCACAACATTAGTGGGAAATTAATGTTCTTCGTAAAAGATTTGTCCATCCAAAAGATTTCCAAACGTGCTCGAAAATTTCTTATTTGTCTAAAAAATTCTTCCTAGCTTGTTCCTATCTTATCCATGTGTATATTTTTTCTTTAAAATATAATCTTCATTTATATAAAAAGAAGAGAAAAATTAAAAATTTAATTAAAATTTATCATATCGATTATTCAAGATTCAGAGTTGTCTGGTTGTTAATACGTATCGAATGATAGAATAACTCAATATTTAGTTAAACATTTAAGTTAAGATTTATCGAATAAAAGCTAATGTAAACAATGAAAACAAGCACAAAATTATTCACTCTTTCTCCATTTCTATGACATGTAAGTTGTTTTTGTTGGTAAAGGTTTTCATTTGTTCTTTTATGAGTTATTTTGTGATCGTTGATAAAGTCACACGAAAAATATATCTTAACATGTTTAGAATTCTAATTTATGAAAAAAATAGGAGAAGAATTTTCTTGACAAATAGCAATTATCAAATATTATTTTGAAAATTTATTTTTCTGATAAATTATTTATATTTAATAATTATTTTGAATATGATTAAATCTATTTCGAATCAAATTTGATATTTAAGAGAAAAAAACTTTTTTAATATCTATATTTTTCATATAAAAATTTAAAAGTAAAATTTTATTTAAAATATATCGATATCTAAACCAATTAAGTATAAGATATTTTGAAGATTTTATTTCTCACATGAGTTGCTAGGCCTTTAATAAATATGCATGAGACGATGGAGATGAAAGGAGAAACTGCAAAAAGAATCTATACCCTGGCCCTACAACATTTATCGTTCACAAGTTTTTGCTGTATTATTTTATGGCACATTCATGACAAGAAACTTAGTTTGAAGCTACGAATATGATTTCACATGCTGCATGACTTCGTTGTCACTGCAAATAGAGCATCGATCATCAAGGATCTACAGGAAAAGATTGTGACAAGCTAAGGTAAATCTATTCCGATCAAATTTTTTTAAATTGAATAGTCAAATATTTTATTTTTTTAATAAGAAATCTTGAATTTGAGTTTTCGAAATGATAAAAAAAAATTTGAAAGAGTTAACTTTTAAAATAAATTTTATAATATTCGAATTAGAATAATCAAATAAACTCTAAATACCGATAATGAAAAACTTATAGAAAAAAAATCAGTCCACAAGGTATATTTTTTTCCTTAAAAGAAAATAATGAATATAATAATTAAGAGGGAAATGCTCAACACCCACCAAGGATCATTAATGAAATCCTGACATGTAATTAAGTTGTAGGGGATTAAAAAATTTTTGGAAACCACAACCCGAGGGAGATTAATATCTTGAATTTTTTTTTTTTTTTTTTTCTGTAGAACCCTAAGTCCTAACTATGCCTCTCACACACTATGCATTTAATGTCCTTCACATGATTCTAAAGCATCTTTTGTTTTCCTTTGTCTTGCATGGAAAACCAGCTCTTCTTTCCTTGCAATGCAGTCCTCTCTCTTGGTCTCTTTTTCATTTTGAAAGCAATCTTCTTACAAAGCATGTTTTCATAAAATATTTTTGCCCTTCATGGATTAGACTGCTTGCACGCCCCCCTCTCTCTTGACTTTGGCAATGGCACTATTTCCATCCTTTCATGATTACATTAATTTGAATTCCCAATTTTTCTTTTTTTTTTTTTTTTTTTTTATATGGGTTGGCCAATCTAGCTAATTAATGGGTCGTCTTGTCATCATATGGTTAATGTTAATTTTCAGAACCCAAAGGCCTAGGAAGAAGAGAAGAAGAGACCACGTAGATGGAAGAAAGCTTGTAGTTTAATTAATGTGTCCTTTTTAAAAGTTTGAGACAGATAAAGTACGAAGAAAAAACAGACATCTTTCAACAAGTATAGTAGCTTATAAGGGAAAGAAAACATGCAAGCTCTCCAATGCAAATTGCATTAAATGAGCATCGTGAGGATGGAGATAGATATATAGAAAAAGAGATTGAGATTCATTTTCGAGATGCATACTTTCCTATCATTTGTTGTTGTTGTTGATTGATATTGCTTTGTCTTTTGCATCGATAATCTCACTTTGTTCTCTCTCTCTCTCTCCCCCTCCCTCCCCCCCTCCTTGTTCACTGTTCTCTCTCTCTCTCTCTCTCTCTCTCTCTCTCTCTCTCTCTCTCTCTCTCTGGTTAGCAATATATTTATCTAATCTTCAAATTGCTCAAACCGACTGGTCATGGTTGCTTCGAATGTTGTCTTGAACTATTTTCTTCCTTTCAAATTTAGCTCCAATAGAATTGCAATGCATGAGTAAGCTAAGGCAGATACCGAGTGACAATTAAAATATTTGTGCTCGGATCTACGTGATTTCTGCAAAATTATGGAGCTCATTTTTAGTTACAACCTTTATTATTTAAAATTAAAAAAAAATGTAAAATTCATTTTTAACTTTATAAAGGTATAGATTCCCAAATGAGCCGAAAAAAATTGTAAATGACCTATACAAGAATTTGTATACCCACGTATTTTTACTTTCGAATAATTATATAATTCCAATTTAATTAATTCTAAAAAAAAGAAAACTCGGAATAAATTCCATAATTTTTTTTTCATTTATTTACAAGTGGGAATAGAAAAATATGCATAGAAAAAGTCAACCCCTTAATTAGATCTCACAACTATTTGAATAGAATTAGTCAGGTTTTCGGATATCGATAGTCAAGTACTAAAAAAAAAGGGAAAAGAAAATAGATATGGGCTATATGGGCTCAACTAGACAAGCTATTTTTTTTTTTTTTTTTTGAGATCATCGAATTAGGCGAGAAGGATTTGTACCATTAGAGTATTCCCCTAATTCCAGAAGCCCCTATGCAGACTATGGAATATGCCAGTATGGGGCGCGCCTATTGCCTTGATGGGGGTTGTGGCTGTGTAGCCTGCATTAAGTTATGGGCTTGTAATTGAACTGAATTGAGCCTAAAAATGGGCCACCCCGAGAGACAGGCCCAATTTCTCCATTGTTTACCAATGGTTTTTGGACAATGGGAATGGCGTGGAGTCTTATCGGACGGATGCAAATTACTTTTTTTTTTTTTGCATACATGGGGATTCGAACTCGATCATATTACATAGAGAGGGGGAATGTGTCATTTGAGCTAAAACTCATCGGCACAGATGCATCATACTAAGGAAGTTTTCCTGTCGGGTGATCTGTGCTTTCTTTTTTTATGTTGTTCTAATCTCAATTCACCAAAAAAAAAAAATCATAATATTTTTTTGTCATATAAAATAACATTTTTCTATTAAATTACCCTATAAAAAAGGAAATAAAATATCAAAAATATTGAGATTTATTAAATTATGCTTATTGATTTAATGGTAAGAGTAATGGATTTCATTAATCAAGTTTTTGGGTTCGAGCTTTAGAAATGGAAACAAACAGGGGTCACAAGAGCTTATCCCTTAATGGACCTAATAGTTAGCTAGAGTCGAATTAATCAGAATAAATAAATTAATTACTTTAGATCAAAAAATAAATAAATTGATTACCGAGTACCAGCCTGTCAAGAAAAAAATAAGATATGGTACATTATCCAACCAATAAAATTGATTCCTTTTTTTTTAAAAAAAAAAAACCTTTAATGACTTTTAAATTAAACAGGAATTCAACTTCTAATATTTAAAAAAAAAAAAAAAAAATTCTTCCATCAAAACAAATATTTTTCTTGAGAAGGCGATCCTATGTATTTTGTGCACTTTTTAACATATATTGTTTCCAAAATATTAAAAATAATTTCTTTTTCCATAATATAATTGGTTTTTCCTTTTTTTTTTTTCGATTGAATGGGAGGGTTGTGCCCGCGTGTACAAATAGGAAAAGGGGGTAAGAGAGCCTCTTGAATAAATTTTATAGATTTTGTCATTTCTCTAATTTGTCAAGCTAATGAATATCATTTTCAGTTTTAAATGTCCGCTACTAATATCATTTTAAATACCGTTATGAATTTTGAACCAGTAAGATAAGTGATACATAATTCAATGAATTTGGTAGATTCAATCGATCAATATAATTATGTTAACGCAAGAAATATTAAAAAATTAATTAATAATTATGAAAAGATTAATATATTTTCATAATTATTACCTTATTACAAATAAATAGAACATGGATAAAATCAAAAGTAAAAAGTAAAAAAAAAAAAAATGAAAGCAGGATAACATGTTATCATTCCACGTATTTTTAAATTTTGAAAAAAAAAATGAAATCAAATACTAAATTAAAGATAAAAATAGTTAAAACTCGATTTTATCCCGTTTCATGCGATATTCATTTTCATCTTTTTGCATGATTTTTTTAATATTTTATCAAATCAAGTATTATATATATATATATATATATATATTATACTATAATTTGTTTTATTTTTAGTTCAACTAATTTAAAAGATTAATATAGTATGTTACTTAAAATATCGAAAAGATAGCAATAAAAAAACCCATTTTAATATGTTTTTCTTTTATTAATATTTAGTTTGTTTAATGGTTAAATACTGATATGTTATAAATAAAATTTTAAATTTAAATTTTGTATACGAAAATAAATAATAAAAAAAATTATCTTTTAAATATTTAACTCGGCAATATATTAATGAGTCATAAAAAAATATCTTTCTTTTAGGATCTCATAAAGATAATCGGATTCTAAATTCATCGCATGAAAGAAGCACTAACGCTATGATAAGTCTTTCGTTGAAAACAATGTAAAGTGCCGTTTCCACTCGAAAAAGGAAGAACCACGTGTTCATCTCTCGTATTAAAAGGATATTTGAGCCAGACGAGGAAAATTGACACATCATTAACCTCAAAGACTCCAGGGCTGTCAAATGATTCACCTTAAAATCATTCACTTTACTTCACCCACATATGTTCGTGTACAAATCATTCACTTTTAGAAAGTCACACTTTCTGCCCTCTTATCCATTTGTCCTTGGTTTGCTCTTCTTGCCCTGTTAGGATGCTTTTTTTTTTTTTGGTTGAACACCTTGGATTCAATCCGAACAACTATAAAATTTAATTTAAGAATTTAAGAATTTAAGAATTTACTTTTTTATGTTTATTTTTTATTTTAAGATTCGAAATCAAAATATTGATTAAAGAATTTTATTGTTCTGTCAATACACAGATCGTTATTCGTATTGATATATATTTTTTTATTCTTACATTTGATATTTGAAACTATATTTCGATTCATATCATTGATATCTAAAATCATATTTTGATTAATTCGATTTGAATATTGTGGTATTTTATTTATAAAGTAATTTTCCTAGTATAATCTTTTTTATTTTTAAATTTTGAATTCAAAATTTAATTAAAAATTTTAATATCATATCTCGTTAGACCAACTCTCGTCAGTGCTGGAATATATTTTCAACCTCTTTGTATGCCCTTGTTACCCTCTTTCATGTAGAGGAGCTTCTTGATGCGGTTCGCGATGATATGTGGTGCTCAAGTCTCCGAGGCTTTATGCTTAGACTTGTTTTGGTCCAAGATGCAGCTTGTCTTTCTTATTCTGAATTAAAAGAGTGCTCGTGAGTGTGAATTTAGTGGATGAAATCTTTAATATGGTAAACTAAATATGTCTAAAATTTTTAAATTTGAATATGAAGCAAACTTTGTAGTTTTATAAAATCGAGTTAAAATCGTAAAAATAGTTTCGATCTGATTTTAAAATCTTAATATTTATACTATTAGTTCAATTGATTTCTAAATTTTGCTTTCAAAATCAAAACCTTCAAAAAATTGAGAAATCGAAACTAAGAATTGAACCATTAAAAAAATCATATAAAAACATTAAAAACTATAGAAAAACGCAAAAACGATAAAAACCAAAATCACATAGAAGTTGAACCCGAAGCAAAACTAGACGGATCTAGAGCCAAAATCAGGCGGGAGCTATTATGAGTACAATATGAAAAGGTTACATTGTTTATTTTTAGGAAATAAATAATAATTTAAAAGATTTTTAAGAATATTTCTAATTTGAGGATGTATATATAAAAAACGATCGGAATCAAGAATCCTTTAACTATTATTGAACAAGACAAATACTATTTTCTAACATAGGAATCACGAAAATCATTATAATATAGACATATATGAAGATTTGAATATTAAAATTAGAAGAAGACGTTTGAGTAAGATCTTTTTATTACTCTGATATTTAATATTATTTTGTAATAAATACATAGAATCCACCCTTAGCCAGAAAAGTAATAACCTAATTCTCATCTTGTGAGCATTGAATCAAAGTTCAATATATATATATATATATATATTGAACTCCTTTTTTTTGCATTATCATTTGTTCATTTAAAATGCAATTGCTTATAAATATATTTAATAAAATGTAATTCTTTTTTTGTTAGACAATAATCCTTTTTCCCTCAGGTAATACTATACAACCAGCTCTATTTTTTAATAAATTATCGATATCCGTTAATTATATTAAAATCGATTAAATCTGATTCGAAATGGATTGTATCCATAAGAGAATAAAATTCTTACGATATCTATTTTCTTCATATATAAAATTAAGTCTGAAAGCTTGTTTAACGGATACCATTGTTCAATCACTCTATAAGCTAGTCAATTGAGAAAAGAGAAAAAATTGCATAAGTTGACTTAATATAGTATAATAATTGAGATTTTTTTAAGAGAAAAGATTTAAATTTAAAAATGAATTTTTTAGTAATTGTGTGGGAGAGAGTTAACGATATTGTGTAACTCTAAATTAATGTATCTTCTAAAATTATTTTAAAAATTTAAAAATTAAATTTTTTTCCTAAATTATACTCTAATTCAACCCAAGAAAATTCTATGTATGATTTTTGGAAAAAGGAAACAATACGAAGAAGAAAAAATAAGATGCTTCTGCAAAATTGTGTTCACACTATAATTTTTGTCATCTTTCCCAAAAAGAAACCTAAAATATATTGTCATTTTTGGTTGGAAATTCTGAACCAGATATTTTCTCGGATTCTCACTACAAAACAAAAGACCAAACAAACAGCTCCCAGTCCAAGAAACATCCACCACGTAAGACCACGAGCACACCACGCGCATCAGACCTTTACTTAATCCCAACCGTCCGCGTGTCCAAATCCTATTCAACCCACATCTGCTCTCCCCATCTATATCTTCCTCTACTCCCACCACACAACTTTCCGGTCTCCACCCACGCTTCCCTCCTCTCTCCTTGTGTCTCTATCTAGAATCGAGTCCTCTCTCTCTCTCTCTTTAAATCATCAACTAAATCATGGCTTCTTCAGCTTTCTCTCTCGTCAAGACTCCCCTTCAAGGAGATAATACTCTCTCTCCTCCGTTTTCATCGTTCTCCTCTGTTTCCTCGCGTTTCTCGATTCTTCGGATTCCTGCAACATCGAACAATTTGAAACCTAGTTTTGTGGTTTTGGCAGCGAACAGCAAGCCCATGACCGGCGTCGTTTTCGAGCCGTTCGAAGAGGTCAAGAAGGAACTCTTCCTCGTTCCTGCTGTCCCTCAAGCCTCTCTCGCTCGTCAGAAGTACACTGACGAGTGTGAAGCCGCTATTAATGAACAAATCAAGTATGCTCTCTCTCTCTCTTTTCGTGTTTAGGGCATCTCTGTTTATGTTAATTGAGAGGGCTTAAACGGGTTGGTTGGGTCTTGTTGGCCCGAATAAAAGGCTTAGATTCAAGCTCCAGTGGCCCGAAAGTTGGGTCTATCCTTAAATTCCACCCATTAGGCCGATGGGCCTAGAAAAGGCGTCTTGGCTAATCAGTCCTAATCGGGCCAAGTGGGTAGCCCAGCCTGGGTCTCTGTTCCTAATTTTGATCTGATTCATAAAAGGGGCAAGTTACTGATCTTTTTAAAAAAAAAAAAAAAATTTACAGTGTGGAGTACAATGTTTCATATGCGTACCATGCCCTGTTTGCGTACTTTGATCGTGACAATGTGGCTCTGAGAGGATTTGCCAAGTGAGATTCTTCGAATACTTATGAAGGTTTTTAGTTTTCTTCTATTTTTTTCTTTTCATTTTTAATGTTTTTGGTGTAGATTCTTTAAGGAATCGAGCGAGGAAGAGAGGGAACATGCTGAGAAATTCATGAAGTATCAGGTGATGCTTGTTGAATGAAAAATTGTACTTGGTAGTGGTTAATTTTGTCATATGATGTTGTTTTGAAGTTGTCTGATTTTATTGGTTAAAAAAAAAAATTGAATCTTTTTTCAGAACATAAGAGGTGGAAGGGTGAGGTTGCAATCTATTGTGATGCCTTTATCTGATTTTGACCATGCTGAGAAAGGCGATGCATTGTATGGTAAGTATTTGTGTAATTTAAGGATTGAGAAATCATGAGTGAGTTTGATTTGTTTTAGGTAGTGAAGTGTCTCGCTCGTTGAATGACAATGTTATTCAAGAAAACATAACATTATAACTTCTCAGTTCCGGTGACACGACTAACAGCTGACCCCCAACTGAGTTGGGGTAAACGTTTAATTGAACTGAGTTGAGTTAATGTGATTGAAGAAACTTGTTAGATAAAGGTCCTTGTATTTGATTGATGGTTAGGGCTAATGATCTCTTGTTTTGTAATATAGCAATGGAGCTTGCATTGTCCTTGGAGAAGTTGACAAATGAAAAGCTGCTGAATTTGCACAATGTAAGACACTTTCTCTCCATCTTGTTTCATTTTCTAATCTTGCTTTCAATTCCAAGCGTATGATCTTTTATGGGCTTTTGCTCATTGGTAATATTTCTCGTGCGCAACAGATTGCTTGCAAGAACAATGATGCGCAATTGGCTGATTTCCTTGAGAGCGAGTTTCTGACTGAGCAGGTAGTGTATCCTTAACTAGAAGAGATCAACTAATTTAAGAATGGAACCTGGTCTAAATTCTGTTTATATATCGGTTGATGCGTCTCTCTAGGTGGAAACCATCAAGAAGATTTCGGAGTATGTTGCTCAGTTGAGAAGAGTGGGCAAAGGACATGGTAAGAATCCACAAATCCACCTTTGGTTACCCTTTTGTCCCCCCTCTTGTTCAAATCATTAACATTTGCTCAATATTCACAGGTGTGTGGCACTTCGATCAGATGCTTCTCCATGATGGCGAAGAAGCCATTGCCTAATCAAGAGTCGGGTCTTCTTGTTGGATGGGGGTAGGGTTCTTTTTGGGGTTCTAGTAGTTGTAGAAGTTTGGGGAAGGTGGTGGTTTGAAGAATAGTCAAATAATAGTTTTAAAGGAGCCCGTGAGAGAAACTTCAATTTATGTTAAGCTGTTTTGATTCACGTTACCTTCAAATTCTTCTTCCTCTCTCTCTCTCTCTCTGATGGGAATGTTGAGCATTAATGCCTTTCCAAAAGTAGGCTTCTTGGTTCTGAGATTTGGTTGAAATGGTAAGCAGTATTCTTCTGGTACCGTCAATGTGATGGCAATGACCATTAAGCAAAAGGCAAAATGTGCTTTGCCACTCATTGTTTTCGGCTTTTTGGTCTCACAAGTTTTGGTCCAACTTCTTAAGATTAAGACGGGAAATCTACTCAGAACCTCAATGGAGGGTATCTGAGATCAATGGAATCGAATTGAATGTGAAATAGAGATCTTTTGGGGATTTTCCTTTCAACGTCTTCTATTTCCTTTTCAATCTTTGTAACTGGGGCCCTGGCTTTAACCCAACAATTTCCCGGAGATTTCAAGCTTATTGAGGGCCCTGACTGGAACCCGAAAAGGACGTGAATATTCCGCCATCAATTCACATGGACAAGCACAAATACCGGCATCTATGTATCGAAACGGTTTGACAAGAAAAGATTTGATAAGAAAAGATGATGAAATATTAGATTTTTTAATTAAATTTTAAATTTTAAATTTAAAAATAAAAAAACTATGTCGAGAGAATCATCTTTTAAATAGAATATTTTTAGATATTATTAGTTAAAATATGAATTCAAAATCTAATAAGATGATTTGTTAATGTTAATTTTAGGAAACGTGAAAATTTTTCATGTTTATATACCATATAAAAAAGATTGACGAATCTGACGTGAATGAACTTGCTCTGACGTATATAGACAGAATAAACTCGACTTTTAAATCGACTCAAATAATATCACGAGGGAACTTAAATCGACTCCATTGTCATTATTAATGGATAATTGATTTAGTGGGATATGATGGTAAATCTCTTAATCAAAATTTTAAATTTAACTTACGATTTAAGTATGAAAAAAATTACGTTAAAATGATAATCTCTTAATGGGCGACTGTAAGTCCTAAATTAGATTATTCAGTGTATAGCTCTGGATATCGGTTAGTATAAAATTAAAAAAAATCATATCACAAGGGAACTTAATTCGTATTCTAAAAGTTAATTTATAAAGTAGAGAATTTTTATATTTATATATCATAATTAGAAATTAAATTAGTTAGGACGAGATTTTAATGATTAACAAATGTGTTTGATGTGTGACATCAAGCTTTGTAATCTTTAAGCAACGTTGTAGGCCCTGTTCTGGGAATTTGTTGTTATAGTCACTCCCTCATTTTTGTCTTGGACCTTTTGTTTCTGTTCTGTACTTGGCAGCTCAAGGCGATTCTCGATGTCTGTCTATAATGTCCCCATCGGTTACCCAAGTGCAATTCTTCCCACAACACTTGTCATTTAACTCTCTTCTTGTTCCTTGCCTGTAGGTACTCTTCTTCTTCTTTGGATTGCCTCTTTCTTTTGTCCTCTTCTCCCATGCTTACCACCGACATATCTCTCCACTTTCAAAGGAGAAATTGTTCTTTTCTTTATTTAATATATGACTAATTTATTATTTTCAATTAATTCGATTCGAGTTAATTGTCAATCAATTAATGAATGAATTCTTTTAAAATCTATTTTTTTATTTTTAAGATTTAAATTTAAAAATTTAATTAAAAAAATTTAATACACTTGTTACCGGATCAACAATACATTAACAAGAAGTTTGTCTCTGTTGTCTGCCATAATGATCGTAGAGCAAGGTAGCAACTCAAGAAAAAAAGGTAAACCATTTTAGGGGTAATAATTTTCTATATTATCAAAAGTATTTCATAATTAATTTATTTATTTTGATTAAATTAAATTTAAATTAATTATTAAATTTATTAAAAGATGATCTCTTTCGATATTCATTCTTTTTTATTTTCAAATGGAGTCACTTCTATTCTTTTGTTTTATTATCCCTCCATTCTTCCCTATTGACTCGGTAAAAGAAAAAAGAAAAAGGAAAAAAGAAAAAAATGGTAAAGAACAAAGTTTATGACATCACACGACCAATGCAAATAAGACATCTGTTGTTTTCCTTTGGCATGCTCGAAAGCACTGAAACGATTCGTTTTCAGCGTGGTCGTTAAGCTTTCTTCATTCATGCCCAATTGAATGCCGAGAGAGAGAGAGAGAAAAAAAAAAAAAACTGGAAAACATGGCACTGGCTGCTCTGTTACTATTCTTCGCTCTCTTCATCCAATCAATCGCTCTTCCCTATTTCGACGTTCGTCAACATCTCTCCACTGTTACCAGGTTTTTCTTTCTTCTCTGTTTCTGTCTCTCTCTCTCTCTCTCTCTCTCTCTCTCTCTCTCTCTTCTCCCTTCTTTTGTATGGAAACCTTGATTTCGGATGCTCAATTTCGTTCCTTTTTGTAATCGTCACAGATAACTGAATATGTCGAGTCAGAACTATTTTCTCTGTCTCTCTTTAATGAAATTTTCTTTGATTTTGATACGAGCGAGTGATTTTCTGTTTTAAAAAAGCCCTAATTTTTAAGGAAACGTTTCGAATTGATTAAATGCTCTATCTTCTATGCTCTCCAACATTGTCATTATGCAAGCCTAATTCATCCTCTCTCTCTCTCTCTCTCTCTCTCTCTCCCCTGGTAGAAATTCTTCAATTTTCGTTCTTGATTTGATTTTTCTTCGTCTTCGTGTATGTTCTGTGTCTTCTTGTCGTAATATATGATTTTAACTGCTCGAACTGTCCGTCTTTGTAATCGTAATGGAATTAAAGAATCTCTCTCTCTCTCTCTCTCTCTTTCTCTATATATATATATATATATAATGAAAATTGCACAATTTTCTTTTGTTTGATTCGCGTGATTGATTTTTTGGAGTCCAAGAAATTCTAACACCTAAACTATTTATACCCCAATTCATCTTCTCCATCTCTCATGATGTGAAATGGGTTTTTATTCTGTTGATTGCAGATATGATATTGTGAAAGATGTTCCTGACGATTCCTTCATTCCTTCCAATATTCCTGACAATTCCTTCATTCCTTCAAATATTCCAGATCAGTGTACTGTCATTCATTTAAATCTTGTGGTAATGTTTTCCTTTTTCATATTCAAAATTTTGATTTCATTTCAATTTTATCTTACTGGCATTTATTTTGAAGAATACATGTTCTTGAAATAATAATGTTGTCACCATTGCCTGAAGCCCAAGTTGGCTCAGTTGACTGTGCTCAAACAAAAAAGTAATAACATGAGAAAAGGTGATTTGGTTTGTATTTCTAAAGGAAAAAAATTAAATTGTTGTTGATTTTTGCTTTTCTTTGGTTTAAATGTAAGTGTCCTAATGAAATCGTAGAAAGCTAGAAGCAAAGGGCCAATTTTGTAACATGGTAAGAGAAAAGAGATTTAGTATTCATTTTGAGTGAATGCTCAGGGTTAACTTTTTCCACAAAGGAAATTTTGAATTACAACGGGGTCAAGTGTTGATTTTGCGCTAACTTTATTAACATAATAGGATGTAATGTTAGTCAATTTATGTCCTAACACAGTCATAAATTAATTTAATGAACCCATTAAAGGACTACGCCTCTGTATTTGAGGGTTGACGGGTTGAGTTTTCATGTTTGGACTCAGAGACATAGCCAGTTTATCTATTGGACTCAACCACATATATTTTGTGTTTTTAGGATTAAAAAACTAACGAGAGAATGCACGTATGGGAAATGCTTGAAATAGAACAAGGAATATGGTCTAACATGCACTTATAAATTTTTGATGCATGGATGCATCAATACCACACTTGCTGCCTTCTTTTGTTTTTTCTGTTTAAAATGCTTTCGTTATGTTCGGTTATGTATTTGGAGCTCTTTCCTGTACAGTGCACTGCTGCTGAATTCCAAACTTAAATTAATCTTTGGTTAGACATTGTTTCTGCAATCATGTATTAATTTCTTATTAATACCATGCATGTTGTGTGACCTAGACATCTTCAACTTGATTAGTTGCTTTTCTGAAGCTGACTACTTGACAGCAACAAGAAAGACCCATCTTTGTATTTACACTTTACAGGCAAGGCATGGAACACGTGCACCAACCAAGAAGCGGATAAAAGAATTAAACAAATTGGCTTCTAGTTTGGAAGTGCTTTTAAGAGAGACAAGATCTACATCAGAGCATGATACATCTTCGCAAAATATACCTGCATGGATGGATGGGTGGAAGTCTCCTTGGGAAGGAAAATTGAATGGCGGAGAATTGGTTACCCAAGGAGAGGAGGAACTATATAATCTTGGAATCAGGATAAGAGAACGATTCCCAGATTTGTTTGCAGAGGAGTATCACCCAGATGTTTATGCGATCAAAGCAACACAGGTTATTCCTTGATATTTTTCCCCTTGTGTGTGTTTTTGAAGGCCTTGGGCTACTGTTCTTTTGTAATTTCATGGTACTTTGTTATTACTTAGCACCCATGCCTCTATCTTTTGGGTTTCCAATATGGTTGATATTCTTAGTCAAGGGTATAGTTAATGAGTTTTGTGTTGTTTCTTACAATTTGTTTTATCTGTCAAAGTGCTGTAATTTCATTTTTGTTTTGATACAGGTTCCCCGAGCATCAGCTAGTGCTGTTGCATTTGGCATGGGACTGTTTAGCAGGAGAGGAACCCTTGGAGAAGGCCGTAATAGAGCGTTTGGTGTTACCACTGAAAGCCGTGCCAGTGATATGTTGCTCAGATTTTTTGACAGCTGTCAAACCTACAAGGTGTGTGTGCAGTTAGATCAGTTGCTCTTGTCACCAGATAACATCTAGGACTACTTACAAGGCCACAAATCTATAATAGCTTCATTCCTCCAACCTCCTTTTCGTTGATTTTCCCCTCCTCTTTGTTTTGTTTTGTTTTTTTTGGGGGGGGGGGTTGGGTGGCGGTGGTGCAAGACATTCATTCTCCAGTAAATGTTTTATGTGCCTGTAAATGTTGTCAAGAACATCTTAGTAGCATTTCCAGGAAAAATATTCAGGAACTTGTCTGCAATTATCTGCTTGATAGTTAATATCGATGTCCTGGTTGTTGATTGCGAGTTTCTTGGATCCTGGGTTCAGGATTTCAGGAAAAGTAAGGAGCCTGATGTTGAGAAGCTCAAGGAGCCTGTCTTGGATAAAATCACTGCAGCATTAGTACAGCGCTATGGACTGAATTTCACAAGACAACATACGGCATCTCTCTGGTTTCTCTGCAAACAGGTTTACCATATTAATTTTTCACTGCTCTTGTCTGACCAAATCTTTGTTGTTTTCTGTCCTCGATGTGATTGATTTTAGTAATTATAACTACGGATTCTAATGCATGCAGGAAGCATCCCTATTGAACATTACTAATCAAGCTTGTGATCTTTTCAGCCCTTCTGAGGTACATGCCCTTGATTTGACTTTAGACATCAGACATTTTATTTTCTTATCCTGCATAAATTAATATATAAATTATGCCTATGAAAGCAAGATTTGAGACTCAAATATGATTATAGTGATCAGTGATTACCTATGTTAGCCTTGGAGATTATTCTTTATGTTTTGGAACTTAGATGTTTCAAAGGCAGTTATAGAGGAGACTCTGGAACTAGATGAGAACAGAAAGCAAGAGAAGGAAACGTCTGCTTTCTCCATTAGTAGATACTAAATGACAAACTGCAGATAGACGACTGCTCATCTTAATTACCTGGATAGTTGTTATCACTATATAAAGTGATAGCTTGGACTTGGTGTAGCCTTTTCTGTCTACCCTTCGTGTTGTGCCTTCGATTCCAGGCAGGGACAGATTTAAGGATGGGCCTTGGTTCCCCAAACTTATTGAAATAATGAAAATTATCCATATAAATCCTACAGTTTTTATTTATGTCCACTAGAACCCCCCCAAAAAAAAAGTGGTGCTCCGTCCAAATATGTTACCACTGAATCATTATCTATTTAAAGAGTGAAGTTGTTATCTAAAGTTTATGTTATAATGAGGTCATAGAGTCAAAAGTTTGACAAACAATAAAATACAATAAAGAAGGTGATAAATTTGTACATTGATGTATCATTGGTAAACCGCATCTAGGGAAATCCAAAATGAAAAGTCAGACAACATACTCTATGGGACAATAGGAGTGGCATCTTGTGTCTATTGAGATTCTTAACTCCGTCTTTCATGAGTACCTTTATTCTCTTTTTTCTCTTATGATATATTTATCTTAAAATTATTTATGATAACTCCATCATATATTTCCTTTCGCATAAGTTTCTTTTAATTTACTATACTTTTGGATATTTAGGTTACTGCTCTGGAGTGGACAGACGATTTGGAGGGGTTTCTACTGAAAGGTTATGGTAAATCAATTAACTATAAAATGGGGGTGCCATTGCTCAAAGATGTGCTCCAGTCTATGGACCAAGCTGTAAAGGCTAAAGAAGGTAATGTAGTTTGTGGTTGTTGCAGTTCAGACTAATGGGGGAAAGCATTATTGTTATATTTAGCTTGTTATTTTGACTGTTTCTGCAGAGAAACAAGCTCCAGGCACTTATGAGAAAGCACGACTTCGTTTCGCACATGCAGAGACTGTGGTTCCATTCTCATGTCTGCTTGGACTTTTTCTTGATGGGTCTGGTGAGTATACCATCCTATAATCTTTTCCTGCATGATTTGCATGCTTAAGTTTATGTCTTTGTTTTTTATGTTAACATTTTGCAATCCTTTTTTCAATCTTGGTTTCCTTACTAAGCATATACTCTTCATGTCACAGAATTTGAACTAATACAGAGACAACAGCCCCTGCCACTGCCTCCAATGCCTCCCCAAAAACGTTCATGGAGGGGCAGCTTGATTTCACCTTTTGCTGGGAACAACATGCTAGTTCTATACAGCTGTCCGGCCAAGAATTCAAGCAATTATTATGTGCAAGTCCTACATAATGAACATCCCACACCAATGCCGGTAGGCTTTAGTTTTTCTGCTGCAAATTGGTTGTCTTGCTTCTGTTGTTTCTTGCATATCCATCCATACTTTTTTATGCTTATTAAGTATGATTAGTGAAGAACAGCTTTCTCTTTTATCAATTCTTTGCCATTTAAAGATCAATACATGACTTCTTGCTCCATTTACAATTTAGCCAAGTTTGTGTATGGCTAGATATTTACCATACGAACCCAAATATACTGATGAGGTCTTCATGCATGCGGTATCTATCTTGATGCATATAGGATAAGTACATACTGACACAAACATGAACCAACCAGCTTGCCCAATCTCCCCATCTTTCTTATATGCTTGTATTTGTGTTTTGGTGTTTCCATCAACAGGGATGTGGTAATTCCGACTTCTGTTCATTTGAGGACTTCAAGGTACCATTTTCAATAGTCCTCAACTTTCGAGAGAAACATGAGGATTTAGTTCTTCATACGCAGTGACAACATTTTCTTCAACTTTACAGGAAAAAATTGTCGCGCCCCACCTGAAGTATGACTACCATGCAGTCTGCAATTCAAATTTGGAAGTACCAGTGGAAAAGCTAGAGACCAAACAAAAACCCAGTAAGTTATCACAATTATTTTCTTGGTTGTTCTTGTGGAAAAATGAGAAGAAAGGAGCTGAGAAAGATGAATTGTAACTTATATACAAATCAAAGAAGTAATGCCACTAACATTCATTTTTTTGTGCTGATGTGATGCCCCTCAGCTTAAAATTCTTAGACATGGCTAGTGCTTGGATCTAGTGCTTTGTTTTGGTTTCATCTGGCCATGAGAACAGACATTGTCATACTTCCAGCATTGAGTTTTTCCTGACAATCCCATATTTTCCTTTCCATGGGAGCAAATAAGCTAGCGAGTGGTCATCGGATGTTTCGGTTCTTTTTTTGGCTCACGGTTTGATGAACTCTCTTACGGAGTCTTAGTTTTTCAGGCTTCTCTTTTGTTGTATGATCTTAGATGTCATGTGAAAATGCTTATTTTTGTTTTATCCTTCAAAAATTGCTGTAGCAACTTAATTATGACTATGAGCATTGCAATATTTGTCACTTCGCAAAGATCATGAGGTTTGTTGGCCCTTTCATCCGATCATGAGGGCAGTAGCATTGCTAAGTTGGACATTCTGTTTTTTTTTTCATCGATCAGAAATTCTTTACACAGAAAGCAAGTATGATAAATCAGCTAACTTTGATGGTAGGCATTATTATTTAGTTATCCATACATCATATATCTTGATTGCATATACCTTCTGTTGAGTGAATGATATCTATAAACCTGATATCCATTTTTATCCCCTGGCAACCTGCAGAAACAAGGTTTGCCTATAAGCAAGAGCTCAGAGGCCATACCAAATCTATTTTTTTCTTACTAACATTCATTCTCTCTCTCTCTATTTTTTCCCCCTTACTGGGTAAAAATTTGAAAGAAAAAAGAGATTTTGCCTATAAGATCTGATTCTTGAGGGCTCCCTAAAACAAAACTGAAAACAAGTGCGGTCTCTCAAATCATACTGTACCAAATCTATTATGCCAATAAAAAACCTATAACGATAATCAAAATGGAATAAACTCTAAATGACATATATATATATATATATATATATATATATATATATATATATATATATACATAAATATATTTTTTGGTTTTCACTATCGGTATTCGAATTTTACCTGACTAATCCGTTTTGAGTATTGTGGGGTTTATTTCAGGGGTTGGTTTTCCTAAATCCTTTTTTGTTATTCTCAGGACTTGAATTTGAGACATCTGGTTAAGGGGTAGAGTGTTCGATTACTTAATCGGAGTTTGATAAATGATATATATATAAATGATACTGTGGAAGAGGAACTACTATTATCTTGAAATAATATTTGCATATAAATCTCGAGAGAGGATTAAATATATGTGGTGCAGTTCCTCTATAATTTTATTAGCAAGTCACTTTAGTAAAATTTAAGCATTAATTTTGACAAAATCTTTGGTAGTTTCTTGAGAGGGTGATTAAGAGCTAATGAAGAAAATTCCAATTTTGCATTTTGAGAATTATTTTTTAAGGATTAATATTAATAAATAGTTGATAGTATTATTTGTGTGACAACATTTTATTAAGCAAACATTTATGAATAATTATGGGTTGAATTGTTTATGAAACTCAATTATTTAAAATTAAGAATTTATTATAGTTATATAATAAAATTTACATTGTGAGTTAAATCGAAAACAGCAGAAAATATCAAAATAATATTTTCAGTTAAATAAATGAAAATTAGAAGATTGAGGAAAAAAAAAAAAAAAAAATCCTGTATTAGAAATGTATTTTGATTTTGATGTATCAAATTATCTTGATGTAATAGGCGCACAAGCAGTCGATATGTCCGAGTGGTTAAGGAGACAGACTCGAAATCTGTTGGGCTTTGCCTGCGCAGGTTCGAATCCTGCTGTCGACGCTTTTCTTTTATCTTTTGGCAGCTGGCAGAAACGACGTCGTTTATGAAAATCTTCAATCGCCTACTTCTAAAGAAAACCCTAAACCTCCTCGGAAACGTAAAATTCTTTCCCTTAGCATCTGAGACCTCTTTCTCTCTGTGCGAATCTAACAGAAATTCATTTCTGACCTCAAATTTCTCCCGAATCAAAGCCATAACCCTCTCTCTCCATTCAAGATGGCGACTAACACGCCGAACTTAGAGTGTCGAATGTACGAAGCCAAGTACCCGGAAGTGGACATGGCGGTGATGATACAAGTCAAGAACATCGCCGACATGGGCGCCTACGTTTCTCTCTTGGAGTACAACAACATCGAGGGCATGATTCTCTTCTCGGAGCTCTCCCGCCGTCGGATTCGTAGCGTCAGTAGTCTGATCAAGGTCGGCCGTCAAGAGCCCGTCATGGTTCTTAGGGTTGATAAAGAGAAGGGTTACATTGATCTGAGTAAGAGGAGGGTTTCTGAGGAAGATATTCAGGCTTGTGAAGAGAGGTATAACAAGAGCAAGCTTGTTCACTCCATCATGCGACATGTTGCTGAAACTATGAAGATGGATTTGGAGGTCAGTTTAGTTTTTTTTGGGTTTTTTTTTAATTATGAATTTTTATCGGTAATTATAATATTTGTGAAGCCTGCGTTGTTTCATTTATTTTGTGGAAATGATGATTAGGATGTTATGATTTCTTTGGATAGTGAAGAATGTGGAGGATATATAATGTAATTGAGATATAAAAAATCTTGATTTGTTTTTGTAAATGGTAAAATAGTTGTTGAAATGCTCAATGCCTCAACGTTAGCAGGTTTCCATAGATTGGAGAACTTATACTTAATTCTGTATAGCTAGTGGTAGAATCCTACAATTTCGACGTTCAGCAAAAGTCCCCAAAGATTGAGATAATTTTACTTGAATTGAAAGGTTGAGCATAATAATTATTTGGAGCTCAACATTGCTTGAAGATGAATAGAGTTTAGCACGGCTTTTGGAAAATGCCCTTTGATAACTAGTTTTATATATTTTCAATTCTCTGAGCATATCAAGTTTACCTTCATATTTAATCAAGAATGAGGAATGGTGATTCAAAAAGCCCATCTTTGGTTAATCTGAGGTTGGGATTGCTATGACAAAGACACATTTGGTTTTAATATGGAGTCGGCATCTTAATTCTGCCTTCAAAAGATTCTGTAAATACTGGAAATTTATTTCTACAAACCTTGAATTCTGAAGAGCACATTAGTGTTGAGTTATGTAGATGCTTGGGTCATTATTGTTCAATCTCTTTTTGCTCCTTACTGTGTGTGGACGCCCGTTTGTTTCAACCAGAATAATCTCTGGGTCAGACCAGACTAGTCTCTGGGCGAGTGGTGCTTTCTTCATATTTTTCTAGGCATTAATGTGTGAGAGGCTTTGGAGGGGAACTTTGTGCTAATTTCAAAATGTTCATGTGTCTGGAATTGTTGCACATGAGGGTGAAACCTATGAGGCTACAAAGTCCATCTACAATGATCTTCTTGTAGTTTGTCATATTGAATGGTTAAGCTGTCAAAAGAGTGCTCCAACTTTCTTTTGTGAATTAAGCAATGGTTTTAATTTCTTAGCGATCTGGCTGAATGATCTGAGAATTCAGAATTATGACATCAGTGGTTGCGTTGCTCATTAGAATGGACATTTTATGGACTGGGAATGGGATGGTTAATGTTGCTGTTGTATTTGCTTTTATCTTTATATTTGGGTTATGTTTGGGCTTTACTGGTTGTCAACTCATGTTGGTGGTCTTTTTTTTGTCTGTGCATGATCCCTGTAACTGAGATATTTTGGGAATAGCTTCCCTTCTATTTATATCTTCGTCGTAACTCATATCAAATTCTATAAGTTTCTGTTGTCAGTGTTCCGACTCTCAGGGTCATTCCAAGATCTATATACTTTTAACTCATATCTGGGTGTATCATGTGTCAGGTTGAGGTATCTATTTCTATTCCATGTCTTCTCTCTCTCTCTCTCTCTGTGTCATCCCTTTGTGTGTGTTGCATAGTTGCTCAATTGTGACCGTGTGGTTTTCGATAAACCTCTCTCTCTCTTTATTGGCTTAACTGCAATATTTTCCTACTTTATATATGGTGATATGGTTATACTTCCATCTTTTATATCTGAATGCAAGCTACTTGTGACAGGACTTGTATATCCACGTTAGTTGGCCTTTGTACCGAAAATATGGCCATGCTTTTGAGGTAAGATTTAGTTATCCACTTCCAGAATATTGAATATATGGTTCCAACCTGTGACATATATTCCGGTGTGTATGCTTGGAGCAGGCATTCAAGTTGATTGTTGTAGATCCAGATTCAGTTTTGAATTCCCTAACTCGTGAAGTCAAAGAGATTGGTCCTGATGGACAGGAGGTAATCTATTTTTCAGAGGATCCAATTCAATTAGCACTTTATGTTGATGACTAAGGTCTTCTTCCATCTTTCCATGCCATAGGTGACTAAGGTGGTTCCTGCTCTGTCAGAGGACGTGAAGGATGCTCTGATAAAGAATATTAGGAGAAGAATGACTCCACAACCTCTCAAGATTCGGGCCGATATTGAGATGAAATGTTTCCAGTTTGATGGTGTTCTTCATATTAAGGTCATAGACGGATTCTTTTTGTCTTGGTTTACTAGCATTGCCAGTCTTCCATCTTAAAATTGACTGCATTATTTTAAGCTTAATATCCTTAACTCTGATTGTGATATTCACTTCATCTTGGTTGTCTTTATCTTTCCAGGAAGCTATGCGTAAAGCTGAAGCTGCTGGCAGTGATGATTGCCCCGTTAAAATTAAATTGGTTGCTCCACCTCTATATGTTCTAACCACCCAAACTCTTGACAAGGTGTGTGTCACTGCACAATGACATTGGAAACAGTTACTTTAACTTCCCTGCCTCAACATGTTAATTGCCCTTACCTGTCAAATGAATCAGTGGTGTTCCATATGTTTCTTAATTGTGTGATATCATCTTGCATTGCCATTTTGGCTGTGAAGTTTCTTAGTCTGGCATTAGCCATAGATATATCCAACGGATAGTGCCACATCAGTCCTAATGCTCACCATGGTTTAAAATGGTTACGGAGATTGGGAGCATCATTTCTTTATATTTTAATCTTGGCATTTCCTTCTATTTTATTCTTGTTGATGGTGTATTTCAATATGCCAAACTACTGAAACAGGTTAATTCCCTGCTGTTTATTTTGTGATTCACATCTCTTGGTTTAAAGGGGTCTAGACAACAAGTTTTCCCGTTTATGTGGCATCAATTGATTTTTTAACCTCTCTCTGTCTCCTAGAGAAGGGAAGTCCTATCTTATTAGCTATAATGCACTGTATGGACTTTCTTACATTGTCCTTTGCTTCATAAATGTTCTCCTCTATGAGGTCTGCACCCGAAGGCCTTTTGTACATCATGCATTGGGATAGAAGTAGATTCCTCTACGGGGGCAATAATAATGTTGGTTTTTTAATATAAACAGGAAAACCAGTTACGTATGAGTTATATTGAAATAAGATTTCAGTGATCAAATCTGCAAAGCCTCTTGTGAGCTTTCTATTTTAATTTAAAATATCTTGAATGTTGGGAGAAGATCCTTAATCCCAATTCAAAGTTTAGTCGTGCGGAACATAAATTTGTCAAATTTTACTAGATCAAATATTTTACTCCCCCCCCCCCCAAAAAAAAGAAGGGATTAAGGCTCATGATATTGTTCTCTCCCTATGCATAAAAAGAAGAGCTGGGGAATTTGGATATGTGGATGTTGGACTAATCAGACTTGAGTGTTTACAGTCACATCCTCAGTAAAGAGGTAGAAATTAAGAGGAAAGCAACAATGCTTCTGGTAAAAATTGTATTTTCTGTTAAAGATGGTACTTCAAACCACATATGAGCTGTATCTTTAAGTAGCTTGCTCATTCCATAGAATGCATTTTATTAATTAGAGGCCTAGTTTCCCTTCCTCTCATGTTGCCCTTACTTTACCCTTCTATGCAGGCAAGTGTTATTGATTTTGCATATGTGAATAAATGTATGTCCCTGGTGTCTCAAAAGTTGTTTGGAGTAGCATGATTGTTGATTCTCTTATTTCTAGCAGCAGCATCTGGATTGTATAGTTAAAGATTAGCTGGTATGCTCCATTAGAAGCATCTCATACAACAGATGTTGAATCTATTTGAGTATATTTGTTCCATACTGAGTAGTCTCCGTTGATGTTACAATGTTAAAAGAAATGCTTGCTTTTAAACTTATATTTGTTGAGGTTGCTGGTTTTCTTTTACTCTGTCAGCATACCAGGTTTGTACATCAGTACTAGTTTGGTTCTCTTGAATGCATTCATTATGTTTCTTCACAGAACTCTATGTGGGGCTTTTCAGGGTTCATTCTCTAACCTTGGGGTACCAGGTTTGCAAACTGGTGCAAGAAGTTCACACTCCAGAAAGTAATGTTGTCCTGTGTTTATTTTTTTGCAGGAGCAAGGAATAGCAATTCTCAACAAAGCAATCACAGCTTGTACTGATGCCATTGAGCATCACAAGGGGAAACTTTCTGTAAAGGAGGCACCTAGAGCAGTAAGTTCTGATCCTCATCTTTTGATGTGGGTCATTATTTTGTATCTGGAAATGACAGACCTAGACACATAATTTTGCCCCTAAATCATATGACTAAAGTTCTTCCAAGATATTGGTTGTTTACCGTGTGGTCGTCTACTGTACTTTAGGTGAGTGAACGTGACGATAAACTTCTTGCGGAACACATGGATAAGCTACGACAAGAAAATGAGGAGATTAGTGGTGATGAAGATAGTGAAGAAGAGGAAGATACAGGCATGGGAGATGTTGATTTGGATGGTCCTGGTCTAGCAGATTGAAGAAGGATTAGAATCAGTGAGAGTGGGGCATGTGTTTCTCTTTATGTTTTCCCTGAGTTTGCAGCTACATTTTTGTCGGTTGTATAAAACCATTCTATTGAGCTATATACAATCTACTAATTCAATTAGCAAATATTTTAGTGGGAAGGCTATAGAACCTCTCAAGAATCTTGTCATACTTGCAGTTCTTTTGTGCCATAGAAATTGCTTTGTTGCATGCTTCTTAGTGCCTCTACCATTGGTGATGCTGGTTGCTCTGTAATTTTCTTACCGCGACAGACATGACTTCAGGTTAGGCTACTTGAAGTGAAGACGTCTCTTTTTGTGGGGTTGGTGTCCTCTTTTAAGCCCAACAAGCCTGATCTGATAAATTCTCTTAATGCGCAAAGCTTTGCACTTAAAACTTCTTTTCAATTGAGGCAATTTTGAATGATTTTGTCTAAAACTGATATCCTAAGGCAACGGAAGGAGAGAGTAAATAACCATTGATCTCTGGATACTTCTACATAGACCAAATGAGTGAGAACTAAATAAATTAAACCCTGCATCTAATCATAACATCTAAAATAATTTTTTTTTTAATTGAATAATTTTGAATTTTTTAAAATATCTTTCCAAATAATAAAAATAATTAAAATGCCTATTCAGTGGATTTATTCTAAATTAATCATTAAAATCTTTTAACCTGCCAAAATTGATACACTTCTGTCCAACCCTTGGCAAGCATGTGCAGATAGCTTCTCCAAGGGCTCTCTGGTAGCCGGAAAAGTCCATAGCTCTTACGAGGTTGTCGCTAGCATCAATGGTCTGATCAAGGTCGGCCGTCAAGAGCCTATTATGGTCCTTAGGGTTGATAAAGAGAAAGGTGACATTGATCTGAGGAAGAGGAGGGTTATGAAGGAAGATCTTCAGGCCCTGTGAAGAGAGACATAACAAGAGTAATTTTATTCAGTCAATCATGCGACAAGTCGCTGAGACTGTGAAGATGGATTTCGAGGTCAACTGAATTAGGTGTTGAAGAACTTTTTAATGAAGACACAAGGCATTGGGCTGCACTCGTTTCAGATGTTTACATCAATGGCCTTGGCATGAACTGGCCAAGCATTCAAAATGTCATGGATATGAATGCTGGTTACGGAGGGTAATTTCAATAATGTTCTAGTTTGTTCATTTCCCACTTTTCTTTTTGACTTCCTGTTATCATATATTTTTTCTTGCTCTCTGTGCACATCATTATGTTCTAATGGTTTCAACCAAAAAAAAAATTATGTTCTAATGGTCATTACCTCATGCAGCAAGGTGTCTTTAGTAGATGTAGCTAGTCTCTGCTCTCGTTTACTTGCATATATCTTGAGCTTATTTGCCAATACTCTCTTGATTGTGATAGTTTTTTTTTTCTTTCAGAAGGAGAAATCAAATAAAATAGAGGAACCTCCTCTGAACTTTTGGTGCAAAACCTAAAATTAGACTTCGTCTCAACCCCTGATTGTCTTCTTTAGTTTGACCACAGTGCTCCTGCCTGTTCACATTTTTAGTCAAGCATTTCCTCGATTTAGCTCGTCTGACTTTTGATTGCAGATTTGCTGCAGCTATTATCGATCTGCCTTTCTGGGTGATGAATGTCAATCCCATTGATAAGTCAGGTACTCTCTTTGTTATTTATGACAGAGGCCTCCCTGGCGTCTATCATGATTGGTGCTAATCTTTCAGCACCTACTCTCGAACATACAATCTTCTGCACTCGAGCTTTCTGTTCCAAAACTTAACCCACAGGTAAAACTATCATGCCTAGATACGTTTTGAAGCCTATGATCTCAAATCCTAGCAGGGCATATGCCAATGCACTATCCTTTATATTCTTTTGTTTCAAGTTTACTTGCTGGTATTTCAAATCTGAATCCTTTTCAACTTTTATCAGGTGTGACCTGATTGAAGTTATTGTTGAGATGGACCTCATATTGAGACCTGGTAGACGGATATTGATTCAAGACACGATGGAGATGATTAACACTCTCACTCCTATATTCCGGTCTCTTCACTGGTCCATGACCATCTATCAAGAACAGTTTCTTGTCGGTGAGAGAAGTTTCTGGCTTCCCCATTAACAGCACAACATGGGGGGAAAAAGGCAAAATAGTTTCCTCAAAACGGTGTTTACAGTTTCATGGGTTAGAATTTTTCTGAATTCCAAATGAACAAGGAATACAATTTGTAGTAAATCAATTATAGCTTACCATGGAATTCGAATACCACAGTCGGAAGATTGACTGCGAAGAAGGCAAGGGTATAGACATGAAAGACTTAGGTTCTGCCACTGCACATTGAAGAAAGACCGATACTGAATGGCCACAAAATAGCTTATTATTACTACTTTCAAAAATTTTCTTCTCTAGTCATCATTTTACGTTGTTTGGGTGTTGTATGTGCCTTTGTTTTCTTTTTGCCGTTGGTTACCAATCCTCAAACCTGGGGCAAGAACAAACACACGACCAAATGTGGTCTCACCACTTGGGTCACAGAAAGGGTTGGTCGTATGAGCCTTCATTCTACATGTTTTGTTCTTGTACACATTAATTCAATATTCGTAAAACCCCAGATTTAGTTGTGAGGAACAATGGTTTTCCCCATAAAAGGTGAAGATGATGCATGATTTTGTTAAAATGACATTATTTGTATTTATTTGATTTCTGGCCAACTCAATCTTGGCTGGGATTTGACTCCTTCAAACTTACCTCATGATGCAAATTTGGATCTTATTTTAGTAGATGAATTGAATTTAAACATTTTAGTATTGGGTTCGGCGGGATTCCCTCCCCCCACCCCCCCCAAAAAAAATATTAATCAGTAGTATGGTCTTAGTATACTATCTTGTTCTTATCCGATAAGGGTTTGAACCATCAGACGGTCAATTTAATGTGATAAAATATTATATCTTCTTAGTTCGAAACTTAGAAATAAAAAAAATTATGTTGGAAGAGTCGCTCCTTTAAATAGGGTTCTTTATATGCTCGAATTAGATTAGATGAGGTATGATTTTGAATATCGATAATAAAAAAAAGAAAAATTCTAGTAAGAGTTTGGTTGGTGGGCCTCACGCGCCGGGACTCGTCACCCAGCCGGAATAGGAAAATGAATCCATATTGCAGGGGTTAGTCTCACTGGCCCGGCCCAAATAACATTAACCCCACCAAAAAATAAGAGAGATAGAGAGAGAGAGAGAGAGAGAGAGAGAGAGAGAGAGAGACAGAGAGAGAGAGAGAATTATATAATATGATAAGGTAACTTGAGGCGGGAAGATTCTCCAAAAAAAACGAATGAAACCCGTTATCTTCTCTAATAACGAGAATGCAAGCGGTTCATTTTAAGTCGCTTAGGTCTCTCTCTTGCACATGAATTTCATGAATTGTTGTCTTGCTCGGGGAGGTGTATCCGGCCTCATCCCGTGACATTCGAGACTTAGCTAAAAACCTCCCTCTCTATCTCTCTCTCTGTCTCTCTCTCTCTTCTTCATCATCCAAATCTCTCTCTCTTCTCTCTCTTTCTCACTGGGGAAGAAATGGCAATCTCAGTTGAAAACCTAATCAAAGAGAGAAAATATCCATGCATAGCCTCCTCCTTCATCTTACTTATCTCCATCACCTTCTTCCTCTTAAACAACGACCAATTCTTCTATTTCTCCGCAACCGACCTCGATCAAACACAATCAATTTCTGTTTTTAACCCTCAAAATCCGATTCAGAATGCCTCCGCTTGGGGATTGTGTCCGGGAGGAGCAGCGGCGGCTGATTACATTCCGTGTTTGGATAATTGGAAGGCGATCAAGAAATTGAAATCGAGGAAGAGGATGGAGCATAGAGAGAGGCTTTGTCCGAATCCAGTTTTACGCTGTTTGGTTCCCATGCCGGAACGGTATAGGGTTCCGGTTCCGTGGCCTAAGAGCAGGGACATGGTGAGATTGTGTCTTTGGTAAGATTTATTCGTCTAAGTTTTGTTAAAAATACAGACACACATCGGAATCTTTCTCCAACAAACGGGCAAAAGATTAGTCTTTGGATCATGGTTTTTGTGAATTTATTGTAGCAAAGAAAAGCGAAAAAAAAAAAAGGTAAATGCTTTTGTGATTTCGTGCATGAAAAGCAGCAAACATTATAGATGATGAAAATTTTGCAGAAAAAAAGAGGGAAAAAATCCGATAACAGTTTGTCACTTAATTTGGAATATTGGAAAATTATCATTATAAATAGCACTTCTCTAAAAAAGGGCAAAGGGATTAGTCTTGGATAGATGAATAGCATTTTGATGTTGTTTTTTTGTATTGGACAAGGTTTTTTTTATTATTTTTATTGGGATATAAATATTTGAAGAGAAAATATTATAGATTTTTGGCAAATAAAGAAGTGGGTTTTCTTGGTATAATTTTGAGATGAATTAGCCAAGAATCTGGATTGATTATGGAGAACCAGAATCACATTTTAAATATGAAGTGGTGGAAAAGACCTCAGACCCTAAAGCTTGTTGGGATGGATATTGTTTAGCTTGGTTGCGTGAACTTTGTCATCTTAGTCCCCTGTGTATACTTGTTTAGAATTTCTTTAATTGTAGCCTTCATGTGATGAAATACCTTCTATTTTCTTGTAGAACTACCCAAAATTTTGTTTTTTGGTGTTTTATATGCAATTAGAAGCCCGAAAGTAATAGACAGTAATCCAGAACGCAAATTTGTAAATATTCCAATGGCTAGTTGGGATAATTAAATCATTAATAATTGGTGGCTTACTTCAGTAATTCCTTCCAAGTGTAATGCTGCTCATAAGGTAACAAATTGTGCTTTGCAGATTTGGTATGATAATGTTCCTCACCCTAAGCTTGTTGAATATAAAAAAGACCAGAATTGGGTTCGTAAGTCCGGTGACTATCTTGTTTTCCCTGGAGGCGGCACTCAGTTCAAGGACGGGGTTACAAAATATGTTGAATTTATTGAAGAGGTATGATTTCCTCTGGGTTGAGATCATGTCCTCTTTTTTCATTCAAAATCTTTTTAAAAACTGTAGTTCTTTAGGTTAGGGCCCAATGAGATATTTGGGCTGAGCAAGCAAAAATGTTAAATTACTCTATTACCTGTCAAATATTTTGAGGTTTAATATTAGATGCCATTTTGGTAGTGAAGTTCATATATGTTAAAGTGTATAAGATGTTAAAATTCCAAAATTCCCTTCCCTTGAATTATTAAATTAACTTGATAAAAAATGTTGCCTCTTAAATCATATGATCACATCTACAAGAGTCATCCGTGCAATTCATGCCAATGATTCTGCTTGCTTGCTTTCAGACTTTTCCTCCCATTGAGTGGGGCAAACATATCAGGGTGGTATTAGATGTTGGCTGTGGCGTTGGTAGCTTTGGTGGTTATTTGCTTGACAAAAATGTTATCACCATGTCCTTTGCTCCGAAGGATGAACATGATGCACAGATTCAGATGGCCTTAGAGCGCGGAATCCCTGCTACTCTTTCTGTCATTGCAACGAAACAATTGACATTCCCAAGTCATGTATTTGATGTGATTCACTGTGCACGATGCAGAGTTCACTGGCATGTAGATGGTATTGTACCCGTCCTAGTTAAGGAATTCTGTTACCTTTCACTATGTAGTGCTTTTGAGACAATTGCTTTGCTTTGGTCAAAATCTTCAGGTGGAAAACCATTACTTGAACTGAACAGGGTTTTGAGGCCTGGGGGTTTCTTTATATGGTCTGCTACACCAGTTTATCTTAAAGATGAAGAGCATCGGAATGTCTGGGAGAGTAAGTGCTTACTTTATAAGTTCATACTCTCCTTTATCTCATACCCAATGCTTGCAATAAGATGGAAATATATATGTAAATATAATATGTACACACACACACACACACACTCACTGTGTGTGTATTACTAGGTTGAAAAAGTGTTCCTTTAGTTTATTTAGTTGGATTTTCATCTTCCATTTTTCATGCAGCTATGGTAGCCCTTACAGAATCTATGTGCTGGAAAATTGTGGCCAAGGCATATTTTGACTCAACTCAGATTGGACTTGTAATATTTCAGAAGCCTGACTCGTCTTCCTGCTATAAAAACCGCAGAGAAGATAATCCACCTTTTTGTGATGGGAATGAAAAGCAAAACATTTCCTGGTACATTTGGGACTGTCTTCTTATAATAGCATCACACTCATTCGAATGTCATTTTAGGTCATTTTTGTTGACATATTCAAATACTTGATTCTCTTATTGCTCTCATTTGCTCTTGAAGGAATGTGCCTCTAGGCAGTTGTATTCCCCAACTTCCAGAGACTGGCTGGCCCAGTGCCTGGCCCAAAAGGCTTACAAATAGACCTTCAAGCCTATCTAAACCAGAAGATGAGGAAAACTTCAAACAAGATATTGGACACTGGAGGGCACTTGTTTCAGATGTCTACATGAATGGACTTGGCTTAAACTGGTCAAGCATTCGGAATGTCATGGATATGAATGCTGGTTATGGAGGGTAGGTAGTATTATTGCTTCTTTCATTTATCTCTGGTGGTATCTCATATCTTTTACGTGCTCTCTCTCTCTCTCTCACCCTCTCTCAGGCGCACACATAAAACTGTAACCACCCCTTTTGTAGCCTTTTGCAGCCTTTTGCAATTAGTAGCTTCTAGACAAGGATGCTCAATCATCTGTCCCCTTATAGCCTAGGTTCAAAGCAGTATTTCAAGGTTGTCCTTAGGAACTTTGATGAGACTGTTTCTTTCTTCCTGGTCTTTCTTTATGTTACTTTTTATTTTTATCTTTTGTTTTGGGGGGAGGGGGTTGAAGGGTTGGGGGGAAGGGAGATGTCTAGAGCTTATTCCCATGTGGACTGCCTCTGCATATGATTGTAATAGCTTCCTGTATTTTCTCAATTCTTAATCCTTAATTTGATTCTTGTTCACTCTCAGAATAATAGTCTTGTGGCTGAGATTATTCTCCATGACAGATTCGCTGCAGCACTTATTGATCTCCCTCTCTGGGTAATGAATGTCAACCCCATCAACAGACCAGATACTCTGTCCATTATATATGATAGAGGACTGATTGGAATCTATCATGACTGGTGCGAGCCTTTCAACACTTACCCTAGAAGTTATGATCTTCTGCACTCCAGCTTCCTGTTTGGAGATCTAACGCTCAGGTACAGGACAACTGCACAAAACTAGTAGCGCATGTTGCATTATTGCTGATCTGGTGATGGATTTGCCTGCATGGTTAACTTAAGATTAGATATGGACGTACAATGTTTGGCAACTAATTTAACTTAAAACTTTGGATATTCAACAGGTGTGATCTGATGGATGTTGTTGTTGAGATGGACCGGATATTGAGACCTGGTGGATGGATTTTGATTCAAGACACCGTCAAAATGATTAACACTCTCACTCCAATCCTGCACTCGCTTCAGTGGACCACAAATGTCCATCAAGATCGGTTTCTAGCTGGAAAGAAAGGTTTTTGGCGTCCTGAAGATGCTGCTAGGATAACATGAAGACATTCAAATCAGCTCAATTTCGGTGCTGATTCTCAATTCTTTCAAATTGATGGGAAGAAAGGATTCTGAAAGCTTGTTGATACTGACAGATAGACAAAGGTCATTTTTCATTCATCACAAATGTACAAATTTTTCTCTGCTAGAGCTTCACCTTTACCTTATCAAATGCAAGGATAGAAAGAAAAGGAAAAAAGGTAAAAGAGAAAAGTGAAACGTTCTTTTTGGTCATATATTGTCAATAAAGCTCAGTTTTCAGAAAATTCCCCCCCCCCCCACATTGTGATTTGAATGGATACTATTAGCTCTCAAAGAGAGAAGTGAAACGTTCTTTTCGGTCATATATTCTACTAACTCTCATCATAGTACAGCTATGCCAATACATACAGGTAACCACAGCCTAGGGTTCCGTTTCAAGGCCTAGTTGAACTAGCAAGACGTACCATAGGTTGCATTCTAGATTGCAAAATCATAGTATAGCTATGCCAATACATACAGATAGACATACACTAACAAACCAAGTTCAAACTATAACATCATCAAAATACTATTTTGAACTAACAAGACAATAGTAATGCAGACAAAAATGGAAAGCCCAAGTAATGTTACTCGGGAGGTGCACAGGTGCTGCTTGCATAATCATTCAAGATTCTGCCGGTGACTGATGCAACATTCCTGGTGTAGCAACCAAAGTCATCCTGGTAATCAAATGTTTGATTAGTTTTCGCCTGACCAGAAAGAACCGCATTACCTCTAACCTTCATCCAACCCCACGAATCTTGATTGTTATGAATCACGTTAGAGAAGACACCAAATGTAATGTTCTGCTTTAAAGAATGGGAAACATTTGTATGAAGCAAAAAGGTTCCATCATTCCACCAAGTTGAATGATTCGTCACTGCTACAGCAAGAGGGTACTTCCTCCTCATGTACACGTGCGAAATAACCTCACCTCGAGTGTCCTCTACCCACACCTCTGTCATGCTCTTGACCTTCTGCTTAACCATTTTATGCGTTCCACCATACATGAATGTAATGAAATTCTTGAACTTGAACTCCTGCAACACTGTCGTAGACAAGTTTCCTACACTCGAAATCACCCACCCAGCAAATCGGCTCCTTCTCTCCGCCTTCACCTTGAACAATCCATCCAACTTCTTGAACTTGGAACTCCTTTTAAGCTTTAGATCAGCAGCCTCACGAACAACGGTCCTAGCCCTAAGAGCGTAGGGACGACGGTCTAACCATAGATGCAAATTTGCATCGACAAGCCAATAAGGAATTGAATCCGACACGCCTATGGTAAAAGTATGATCTTTCCCATCCATAATATTCCCCAAAAAAGGTGACAAATCAAAGTCATAGGTTGGAAGATCAAATGCTCCAATAGCCACTACCGGATCCCATGACAACGGATTGATTCCCCCTGTGAATATCACCGGAATCATAATCTCTGATCCAACAAAATTCCCATCAATGGACAAGTAAACCTCACGGAAAGCCCCATTACCTCGTGGGGTTGTCAAATTGTTGGTCTTGATGTAAGCATTGGGAGGATTTGAATACCAATACTCATCATCACCATGAAATGAAACATACAATTCTAGTACAGCCCTTAAAGTATGCCTAGGAATCCGAATGCTCTTCGACCTTAAATCGGTCTCGCTTTGAATCCTAAACCAATACCCTTTCTCAGTCACATTGTTGTTTATAGGAACAATCAAATCAGCTGGGGTTTCATACAAACCCCTAGTATTCCCTCCCAATTTTCTCAATATCTCCATTTTCTCCAATTCTTCAATCCCTAATTCTCTATCTGGGCTTTCATACAAAGCCCTAATTTTCCCGCCAGAATTTCCCAATTTCCCCAATTTACGAAACCCCAATTTTCCTTTGGACGGAACCCTAACGCCGTCCATTTTGTAGTAAAAAAGGGCGACATTGACATGATAAATGCCGGTAAAGACATTATCAACGACGTTTTCAAGCATCATGGTGAAATTAACGTTGGTCTTGGTGAGAAGATAAGAGTACCTAGTAATGTCCTTTCGAACTTTCCAGAAGACTCCGTTAGAATTCGGCTCGGCTGTGGAGGTTCGAAGTAGCTCAGCTCCGTCGAGCCACAAGCCGGCTATGCGGTCGTACTGTTGGCCACGGCTCGAAACCGTGAGCTCGAGAATCACACGGTTCCACTTGCGCAGGCGTGGACAATCGGACGGTGGAGAATAAGGGACGGAAATCGGAGGAGATCCAACGGTGTTGGCGAAGTCATGGTTGAGTAGAGCCCGCGTGCATAGTGGGGTCAGATGATCGGACGGCAGAGGTGGAGTGACTTCCAAGTATTGTTTTGATCCTTGGAGGGGTGAGGTGTCTAGGTTTGATTTGAAGTAACGGTCTTGCGAAGAGGATTTAGGAATGAGAGAGTTGAAGAAGAGAAGAAAGTAGAGGAAAATGTACATTGTGCGGTGGATTTTCACTTTTCTTGGGAATTTTTGGGTGTTTGTTTTTGAGGTTTGGGGACTTTGAGGAAAGGTTATTATAGAGAGTGAAGAGAAGGGTCCAAATCATCACAACCCTCCAAGTTTAATTTCTATCCTCCCAGTGTAAAGAGTATCCTAGAAGCTATTTAGATTCCCAAATGACTTGTGATTGTATTATGAGAACTTTGAATAGAGTGGGAGTGGTTTTATGGTATCTTTTACCTAATGGTATAAATAATAGAGAGGAAGTGGTTTTTCTATTACAACATTTTCCCAGATGAGTTTATTGACGTTTTTTTAATAATTGTTATTAGAAATCATATTTTAACTGTGTTCTCGGATTCAATTTAGAGAAAACTCTCCCAACGTAATCTTTTTTATTTTTAAATTTTAAACTTGAAATTTTTTCTAACACCCGGTAGATGAGTTTATTAATAATGATAAATGTCACCCTCTTCTCTCTCTCTCTCTTACCATGAAAATTTGTATACATTATGAAATATTTGGTTAGAGTTATAATCATGGGTATTTAAATAAGCCAACCATCATAACTCCGTCAAGAAAGCGGAGAGCTGAAAAAATCTCTATCTAATGCAATATTTTTAGCATAATTTTGAAGCACCGCATAGGAAAGGTCACTTTTATGCACTCAATTCTTAATAGAGAAGTTCTGTGTAGTTTGAGTACATTATAATGGACAAGAATGTACACTCCTGCTATATTATTGTTTTGTACAAAGTTCGTGTCAATGGGCCAATTGTTAGATTCAACCGAGCCACCTTTTGTGAAGTAATCAGTAGGTGTCCAAACTATGAGCTTGGATGGTATTTTACATTTTCAAAAGAATTGTCTCCGAGAATGATTTCTTAGAAGAAAATGATGAGATGAGACGTGAGAAACTTCCCATAGATTTCTTCCAACTTTCTTACCCTTCTTATTTTCTTGGTGTTTATCTGTGACTGTGTGTCATGTGAGAGAGAGAGAGAGAGAGAGAGAGAGAGAGAGAGAGAGAGAGAGAGAGAGAGAGCATATTGACAAAAGACTTGGGAAAAAAGCCAGAATCTTCGCTTAGCAGATGAGGAAGAAGTAGATGAAGGCGGCGAAGTACAAGAGGCTCCTCTGTCTAATAGAAGCTCAGAAATGTCATCAGAGCTTTAAGGCTCTAGCAATGGAAAGAGGGGTTGCACCCCTTTTGGTCATGGCATTAACATTGGACCCTAAGTTGATCAACACCTCAACAGTCTCTAAGTCCCCACCCTCCACAGCTAAATGCAAGGGTCTATGTCCTTCCAAGTCCTGGCACTCCAAGTCTGCTCTATAATTAACAAACGTTGTCCCAAGGGGATAAATTAGTAGTACAAACTCAGCTTCTCTAACATGATAATCCCAATTTCAAACTTTTATATAACTAAAAAAAAATAATTAACCAGCATTACTACAGCCTTAGTGTGCCCCTTTAATGGTGGCTGCGTGAATTGGTGTTTGACAATATTGGTCATGGGGGTTCATGCTCGCCCCGGCCACCACGTCTGGCCGATGTTAGTACTGCTTCCCCTCTTTCCATCTCCACCACCTCATTCTGCATTGATGTGTGAAAATCGTTTAAATTATGCTCGAGTTAGCAACATATAGAATAACTATATCTTATAGATGCATATAGTAAATAGTTATTCAATGAATTCTTGCAAAATGCCATTAAATTATAAAGCATGGTCTATTCACCAAGAAAGCTTAGTAATTAAAATGATCATAAGGAATTCGCATCGATCCAGGGTATAAAGGATAAGGTTAATGCATCAAATCATTACTACTATGCTATATGAGGAGGCTCAAAGTAACTCATACCCAAAAAAAAAAAAAAAAAAAAAAAAATCCTCCAGTAACTTTAGCAGTACTTCATCCAAAAGCCTTGCCATCCCTTCAAAACTATAGACACCAAGACTTAATTGATTTGGTAGTTAGACACCGATTTTTTTTAAAATAAGATCTCGAGTTTCCTAAAAAAAAAAGAGATCTCGAATTCGAATCTTGTGTATAAAAAAAATTGATGAAGAAAAAGATTTATCTCTTAAGCGTCCGATTTCGTTCGAATTGAATTTAATTGGATTCAATATGATTATCGAAAATTTGTAATTTATAAAATAATAATAATAAAATTAAATATATCATGATGACCGCCAATTGGGCTAAGGTTGAGCCCAAGAAGCAAATTAAACAAAACTTGGCCTAACCAATAACTGACCTCGATATCTGCACTCAAACCAATTTACAAAGAGGCTGGACCCGCTGTTGGCCCCAAATTTCTGGCAAAATTTTAAACCCCGCCTTAAATGAGATCATATAAGTACAAATCACGTACCGGGTAAAGGTGTAATGTATTAACTTAATTTTAGGTTCGAAAAGAAGTTCGGCTTGTTTCTCTTGTGAATTCCACTAGGCCACCTTTTGAGGCAGAGCTTGAAATATGAGCCCCATGCAATGGAGAATAAAGATCCATTTTGTAAAGTGGCTACCTGGCTGATATTCAGTTACCATGCTGCGAGATTTTCTAGAACCTGTCCATTAAAAAATGATTTGTTTGAACAAATATCCGCGCTACCTGATCAGGATATTCTTTTTTGGGAGCTTCCTGCAGCTGATAAAATCCATGACCATCATCTAGAACAGCATGCCAATCAACAACCCAAGAATATTATGGAAGCTGATTTGGTAATCTGACCTATCAAGTTGGGCATATTTAGATGATTCTTAAGCAAACTTTAAAAGATTAACCTGCCTGAAATATGGATGAAAATGTAACAGCACCGGGAAACTCAGCAGAATTAAGGACAAGTGAGATAGAAACCGAGAAGAGCAGCAGCTCTTACTTCGGATTATAAGCAGACAGTGTCCTCCAGTAACGTATACCTGTCTTGGCTTCAGGACCCTTCAGACATTGTTGCAAGGAGAGGGAAAAGAGAAAGGTATATCTTTTTCACTAATGATAGCCTAATCGTGAAGGAGTAACCAAGTGAATTTTGAGACACAAATATACTGCCGACGCTTTAACTTCATAAATTTTGAATATTGTACGCAGCCCATGAATCTTATGTCCACTGCAAAGATAGCCCATGTCTTCGAACTGCCACCTGTTGGACTAGTTTGTGGATTAGTCACCGGACATGGGCAAATCCATTATCCAGCACCTCTTCTACAGCTCTGGATGAAGCCTACCCAAACTCTACCTTCATTTTCTGGTGGCAAATCCATTATCCAGCACCTCTTCTACAGTTCTGGATGAAGCCTACCCAAACTCTACCCTCCCCTCATTCATTTTCTGGTGAGAATTTACTCTTCACTTCATGATTTTTGCCTTGATTAGATGATATGACATAGCTGAGAGACTAAATATTGGGACTAAAATGCAGGTAGGGATTCTCCTCCCCCGCCTCCTCAACCATCATTATCAGTTTCACCACCAGAAGGATTGCCCAATCATGATGGGACAAACTTAGTATGCCCCTTTGCTCCATCCAGTTGATTTAGCTGTTTAGCAGTCTATATTCTCTAATGAAGGCATGTACATGAAAACATTTGAAGATACCCACAACGGAAATGGATCCCAGTCACTGCCAGGATCACAGAAACGGCTGCGCCAAGAAGTAAGAAACAGTCAAATGTCAAAAGAATTGTTCATGAACACTGTAGGTTTGGATCTTACAAATTCTGAAGGGAGGGCACCTGAGGCAACTAAGGTGGTGACACCAGGGAATTCAGGTTTGTCAGAGATTCCTGCAATCTCATTAACTTTTGGTTGTTAGGAGAGATTCTTTTTTGTTTTGGGGGGTTGGGTGTTAAGTGAATCATGAATGAATATTTCTGCTTAATTTGGAACTACAGGGGATAGCAAAAGATCAATCCCAAGTGCAGGATTAGCACCTGGTGGCATTTCACAGCATAGTTTAGAAGCCAATTCTGGAAGGTCAGATGATTTCTGAATCTCACATCACAGAGATGCAAAATTTTGACACAATGATATAATAGGAAGTGCATATTTTCTTCCTGCTTGTCACTGTTGTTACTTGTTTTGATGATCGGAAACCATTGGCAGATCCAGCAAGAAAAGGCATCATTCATCTAGACATAGTATCGATGGCCTTAACACAGTTGCTGAGGAGTTCCCATGGCCAGCGCCTGAACCAGATTGGATGTTAGCAGAAGATGACCAGACAGCTGAGCATGGTTCAAAACCAGCAGAACCTCTATTCCATTTCTCCAAGTTGTTCAAGCTGCAGCGGCCTCAGGGCTGCAAAGTGTTTGCCAGCAAGTAGGATCTTATCAAGTTCCATTTTGCTTTGCAGAACTTTTGGTGGAAACTGGGCCAACACAAACACAACTTCAAACTGTCAGTCGATCCATGGACCAGGTGACAGATCTCTCCGGAAGTAAATTTTCATCTTTGCTCAATCACCAACTTGTTTTCAGCCCTATGTCAAAATAACCATCTTATCTCACACCAAGCTCTCGTTTTGTAGATAATGTCCACAGGCCTTTCAAGACACATTTTGCACACCGACAAACCTGCTTTTGGGATGAACCAGAGAAAAGCTGCTCAGCTATTGTATCAGACCTGCGGTACTCCTCTTGAAGCTCTTTCCTTCTTGAGATCATTAAAGGTTTAGGTCACATTTTGCAAATAGTAATTATTGGCTGAAATGTAATTGCTGCTTTTGCTACTCCTGATTTCGTACGAGTTGAACAGAAGGCGCCATATGCAGAAATCATTATATCCAGAGGCACAAAGATGTGAAGGAGTTAATCACAGTTTATGTGTGTTATGAACTAGTGGAGTTCAGAAGAGAGGTAAAATCTATTCTCAAACGGCTTGGAAATTATTTAGGGGATTCATAGCATCGCCATTTCATTAATATAGTTGAAGGGTTATGTTTTTGCATCTTTCTTTCAAGCCATTTGAGTTCTATTCCTGCTTTTAAATAGCAAGTTTGAATTGAACTAATCTACCTATGCGCCTTAGCTGGTTTCTTTTATGGAAACATCACTCGTGGGCTAAAAACTTTTCCTTTTTATTTGTTAGTAGTTTAGAAAGGCAGGCTGCTACCAGGCTGCAACATAGATAGTGGCTGTTTGAGTGACTTAATGCTTATAGACGATAGGAGTTGGTTTGGTATGTGTATGGGCCCAATTAAGCATGCAGAGATGGATGAGGAAACACTTCACAAATGAAGCATGCTGACTATGTAAAATTTGCATTTTATTGCATCACATAAAATTTGTTCTTTAAATATTAGAAGCCTTAGCCGTTACGAGCATTTTTACCGTTAAAAAAGAAATTTTTTTTTTTTGGAGGCTTTGTTTTTGAGTGACTATTGCTGCTTTTCCATGGCATAGCTGACTTCATAGCTCGTAAGGAAAGAAAGAGTTATAGGCGTGAGACGCCACTATAATCAAGTCTTCTGCTTTCTTTAGTTTTCCAATTTTTGTACAGCAGCAATTGTATATATGTTCATATGCCCTGCTTTAATTTCATGTGTAAATTTCTTTCTAATGTAAATAAGGTTGTAAATCATCTTAACCAATACAATTGAGGCTTGGTGCCTATAAGCATAATCTTAACTCAAATTGGATTGCTTTGGCACGTATATTACATTTATATATGTTTGTGGATCCAAAGGCAGAGGAAGAGGTTAGCTACTTTGAGATTTTAGGAAGAAAAACTACATATATGATTTAAGAAATTATAACCATAGATACATACACCATATTTCGTCCCCAGTATAAACCTTTAGATTTGCTTATGCAGGTGTAGATCTGTAGAAGGATCTAACCCTTTTGTGGCCATGTGTTACTGAACATTCTTTTTTAACTATTTATTTCCCACATGGGCCTGATTTCAATAACCTCACTCCGACTCAAGGGTCTGCACATGATTTTTGACCCTGCCATTCTAGTGCCACAGAAGAGCCTTTTTGAAGTCTAAAACTTGAAACATAAATCCATAAGGGTCTCTTTCAAGGAAAATACCTTAACATTCAATGCTTCTTATGTACATATTCTGGCGGATGGTTTTCGTGCATGTATGACATAGAACATTGACAATGTCATCAGAATTTTGAAATTTTCACTATTGGTATTCAAAATTATATTTTGACTAATTTAATTCAAATATTTATGAGATTCTATTTAGAGGCGGTTCTCCTGTAGTCTCTCTCTCACTCATTTTTTAAAAAGTTGGAAGTATGGTATCGTTCGGTTGGCGGCACAATTGGATTACTGGGATCCATCAAAATCAATAACGACTAGAAGGGTGGGGTCCCTTTTGTATTTTGGTTGAGTGATTGACATAGTCTTCGTGACCCAAAATTTTGAAGTCTTCTTGAGTTTATCTTCAAATATAAGATCTCAAAATGTGTTACTAAGTACTAACCAAATTAATAATAAAAAAATACTAAATCTCATATAACATCATTTAAAAATTATTAAATAGAAAATACTAATATTATACGTATTATAGTATACAGTACGTATAGTATACGTATGTGTGAGTTGGTCAAGTCAATTTTTTTTTGAAGCACTAGAAAGTCCTCCTAAACATCCCTTTCTCAATTTCTTTAGGAGAAATTTTGCAGAAATTTCATCACCATTATTTTAAATTCATGAGAGATTTTGAAGATCATAGGACCATTGTGGAATCAATGCTTGGATTTCTTTTTTTTTTTTTATCATGACTAGGCCACCAACCCAATATCTTGGGTTTCTCCCCGATTAATCTGGGTCGACCGCTTACGACCCAATTGAGGAGACAGGTCTCCCGATACTGATTTTTTCATTCCCATAGGAATCGAACTCCTGATAAGGAATGTCAGTTTCCGAACCAATTGAACCATCAGACGTCGGTGAATCAATGCTTGGATTTCATTTTATAATGGATGTGATCTGTTCAATTTCCTGACATTTTTTAGGCTGATTCATTCCAATTTTTTAAAGAATAATTATCCATAAAAATGTAGACTCCTTCTTAAGATCTCCCTTTGAAAAAAAATTAAATTTAAATTCAACTAAGTTTAATAAAAAAAAATTAATTTCTTATTTTCTATCAAAAAATTTTATTTTTATTAAAATAATTATAAATAAAATAATATAAAATAGAGATAAGTTAAGTAAAATCGAGACACGAAGAGTTTTGAGACAAATTCTAACATCATATTATAGATTTAGGATTTGAATGGTAGTTGGTGAATTTGGACTTAGTTTGGATAGTATGGACCATACAAAATCAAACATAATTTCGGCTGGTTATCTTTAAGTCAAGAACAATGTTCTTAGTTAATTGCAGACATAAGTTTCATCTAGAGGTGTGGCTTTTCTTAGGGAGGACAGATGAAACCAGCTCATACCTCACTCACAAATCTAAAATCAAACCTTCCTAACATAATCTTTCCCTATTTTTTTTTTTTTTGTAAGATTTGTATCATGAATCATAGGATTGAAAGAAGAGATTATGACCACTACACTGTCATGTTGAAAACTCTTTCTCTCATTCTATTCCCAACAAAAATAACAACATGATTTTTACAAGATAATTTTATTAATTTAATGACAATAAATGGTAAAGTCGAAAATTCATATTAAATATAATTGGAATTTTAAAGAACAAATTTATGGATATTTAATATTATATTTTTTAATTTATATAATTTTTTACGAAAAAAAAAATTAGAGATTGCTTACTCTGCCATATCCTTTCCCCTATCTAGCACATACTAGTTTTCCTCATTTTATATATATATATATATATATATATATATTAGAAAGTTAATAAATTATCAATATCAACTATATAAAGCAAAACCTCAAAGGCATATCCTTTTATGCTATGATGGCTTTGCATACAAACCATAATCGTCAAAGATATTAAAAAAATATTTTTTAAGGTTTTAACCCTAACCGTGGTTTTTTAAAACCGACGGTTTAACCTCGGTTCACGGTTGAAAAGCGGTTGAACTGTCGATTCAGTTCGGTTTAATTGTAAAACGGTATTTTTATTCAACCGAATCGCAAAATTATTAAAAGAAGGGTTGAATCGGCGATTCGATCCGGTTTTAATAACATTGGTTCAAATTCACCTGAAAGAGTCACAGTAGTAGTAGTAGTAATAGCAGCAGTAGTAATAATGATAATAATAATTCAAACTATACGAAAAACTTTTTAAAGTATTATGTCAGAGAGATACTATATTGATCGTCCTTTTATATTCCTTTTTTATGAGAAAAATGAAATTAAAATATTTAAATTTCACAATCATATTTCAAGCAAAATCAATTTATTTGTGAATTAATTAATTAATTTTTTGCAATTGAAGTGTTTAGTAGATAAGATTGGAAAATGAAATATTTGGGTATGTGGGTTGTGTGTGTTGTGGACCGAAGAAAAGTAGGAGTGGAAAGTTAAGGAGTAAATCAAAAGGTAGCCCTTAGTTTTGGAGCCATCAAATCAGAACTTTGGAGATTTTTGGTTGAATGTATTCATCAAGTCGACATTTTATAATAAAAGATAGTTTGATAGGAAAAAGAGACAAGAAAGAGCCAAGCACTACCAAGGGAGTTGAAATGGTCCAAAGTGCTCTGCCTTTAATAATTATTTGAGTCACTTCTGCTTACAATCATGACATGTTTAATGTTCTTTTCAATAATTTCTAGGAAACTTCATGCCCTATGAAAATTGCACTGCCTTGATAATGAAATGTACCCAAAATATTTCATTCTTTCATTTATTTTTCTTCTACTCAAACGAGCCTGAAATATTATAAGCTGTAAATTTATATATATATATATATATATATATATATATATATAAAAGAAATACGAACTACGAATCTGTAAATAGAGAGTGGATGGTGTCAATTTAGCTGGTCTATGAATTTATTGACCCCTTCAATGTGATTAAGAGATCCTTATAATTGTAACACTTAATTACGTTAAATTTCAATTCTATTTTTTTTACGAGAATATAAATTAATAATCAGATTATAACAAATAGAATTTAACCTCTTTATTTTCTGATAACCAAATTATCATATTTATGTCGTCAATGATAAAGGAACGAAACAAAAAGGGAATTCTCTTAAAATTATAATCTCATATACGTAACTCTTCAAAGTTTATATTAAGATTAGGATTGAATCTCAAAATTTCTCTTAAGCAAGTTTTATCCATTCGTGAATCATATAGATCAGCTCCTATGATAACGCAGATTCCATTACCGAATTAGTTAGTGATTAATGAGAAAATAATTCAAATGTTAAAAGGGTACAAGGGATGTATTTGACTATTCATAGATTAGGTTTCATTGAGGTGATTAATACTAATTAGCTTCAAATGATTGGATCAATGGTTTGATTTTGGGTAGCTTAGTCTACTTCCTAATCATATGGGCATGCCTTATAAACAAAGACATATAATAGCAAATGCACATGGGCATGCCTTATGCTCCACTCTTTTTCCATTTTTTTAATTAAAAAAAGGGTCTTTTATTCTTAAAATTGCTAAAAATAAGGGTTTGTGCACAAAAATGGTACTCAAAGGCAGGTGAGCCAACTGTCCTAATTAAGGAAACATGACCTACGCACCTATACTTTTAATTAAAAAAAAAGGAAAAAAAATTGTTATGGGTTTATTTAGTTTCAAAAAATAAAATAAAATTAACTCAGTTCAAATTGCGTATAATTTTTAATATAAAATTTTATTAATATATCGATAAATCTGATTTCTTGAATCTTATATTCTTTTAAAATTTTTTATTTTAGTTAAAAGTATGTTATTTTCTTAAATGACTTATATTATAAATACACCCTCGGAGAGTAAAAAATTCCTAATTTTCACCTACTTTCACTATTTTTATAAATATACCCTCGGGGAGTAAACAAATTCCTAATTTTCAACAACTTTCACTATTTTATAAATAAACCCTCGGGGAGTAAAAAAAAATTCCTAATTTTCCCCCACACCCGAAAGACGTCTGGTGCCCGGCAACCTAAGCCAATCCTAGTTTCCTCCGAACGGTGAAACGCGTCATTACCTTAATATCGTTTCTTAAACTCCGGTTCCAAATTCCCATTCCTTCCTTTTCATCCGCCAACTCCTAGGTAACTTTTCAAAATTCTTAATTAATATTCCTTAGTTATTCTACCCTTATAAAATGATAATTGTTGAAAATTCCAAATGTACCATCTTTTTTCAATTTTTCTGTTTTTATTTTTTTATTTTTTATATGTAAGCCAAAAGAAGCTAGTGACATGCGCTTTCAGACTTTGTCCAAGTCTAAATTCGTCGGCCAAACCCCAGATTAAGCTTTCCACCTGCTTCATCTCTCTTCGTCTTCTTCTTCTTCTTCTTCTTCTTCTTCTTCTTCTAAACAACCCCCAAAATTCTTTGTTTTCATTTTTTTTCCAGATTAATGTTTTGGTTTTTATTATGGGTGAATGGTTGAGATTTGATCAGTTGAAGCATCAGCTGTTGATGCTGCTCATAATTTGTGTGTTTAATCAGAAATTTGAAGTTTGTTGGTCTTTGAATGATGAGGGTATGTCTTGTTTTGATTAATTTTGGGTTTTTCTTTTTCTGGACTTGAAAAAATTGTGTTTTTTTTTTTCTTTTTGAGATATTTATTTATTTGGGTTTGTTCTTGCAGGTTTGGCTTTGTTGAAGCTTAGAGAGAAAGTAGAGAATGATCCCTTTGGGGCTTTATCTGATTGGAATGACAAAAGTAGAGAAGTCAATCCTTGTTCTTGGTCTGGCGTTGAGTGTTCTGATGGCAATGTTGTAATTTTGTGAGTTGTTTCTTTTTTTTATTTTGAACTTAATTTAGAGTTCTTTGATTTATTTTCGTTATCTGATAACGAATTTTGATTTTCCTTTTTAATTTTTTTCCCCGGTTTATGTATCTGCAGCAAGTTCATTTTGTGATCTTATGAACGGGTATTTTTCAAAAAAGTTTGGTGAGCAATATTTTCTAATAATGGATTTTTGAAGAATGTATAGAAAGAGTCTTGTTTTAATCTTTTGTGCATCGGAAAATATGATTCTATTTTTTAATTTGTGAGTGGGAATATTTTTTTTTCTCTTATGCTATGTAGAGGGGAAAATTGGTGGTCTGTAATGGTGAGAAAAATATAGATATTAGTTCATGGTGATATGGTAGTGGTAGTAAAGAGTTTCTATTTTTATTTTAATTTTTAATTTTTGGGCATATAGGATGTTCTATTATGAATATTGAAATTGTTTGGATCAATTTTGAAGTGGGTTTCCTTTAAATTTACAGGAACTTGAAAGATCTACGTCTTAAAGGAACATTAGCACCTGAACTTGGAAGTATGTATCACATAAAATCCATGTAAGCCATCCACTCGACCCTTTTCCTTTTGTAGATTATGTAGCCATTTTTGTTAAGAGGAGAGCATTTTATATATTGCTTTTTTCTCTTCTTTGTGCATAAAAAAGACTGCTTCTCTCTGCAGAATTCTGCGGAACAACCTTTTTTCTGGGATCATTCCCGAGGAGATTGGAGAGCTAAAGGAGCTAGAAGTGTTAGATTTGGGAGACAATAATTTCTCCGGTCCACTTCCGTCTAACCTTCGGAATAACCTATCACTTTCAATTCTGTAAGTCAATGTCCTCAATAAGGAGATGTGGTGATCCTTGTTTTTGTTTTCCAGGCTTATTTTTAATCTGCTTTTTATTGCAGTTTATTGGACAACAATGAGTTGTTAGGTGGGTTATCTCCAGAAGTCAATGAGCTCCAGTCGTTTTCTGAAGCTCAAGTCGATGAAGATCAGCTTTCCAATATTGCACGACACTTATCCTGCTATGGAAGGTCAGTATCAGTATACCAAGCCCAGTGATAACCATAATCTGTGGCTTAAGAGCAACATATCATTCTAGGCACCGGTTTAGATCCTGAAATGGGGGTCAAAAACATGATACCTTTCACTATGATTTGGGACCAGCAGCTTGCAATGAGTCTAATTGTTTCATCATAGAGAATGTGACCCTTGAAGTTCAGAATTCATGGTTAACATCCATGACTGGGCTGAAAAATGAAAAAAGTGGTACCAGAAAAATAATTTGGAACCAAACTGCACAAAACCATTGAAAAAAGGGCTTGTTGCTAAGCAGTTAGGTTGTTATGATAGATCAGCTATTCACTGACCTGCGCCTGTAAGTTCATGGAAAGCTCATTGTGTTTTAATGGCTTGCCGAAATCATGCTCCCGAAACAACAAGTACTGCATTTGGTAAAAATAAAAAAAGTACTGCATTTGTTATTATTTATTATTATCATTTTTCTGGTTGGGGGGGATGGCGGGTGGGGTTAGGGGAGTGGAGGTGAGTGGGGAGGGAGATTCCTGCTTGTGACTATAAATCCTGATCACTAAGGGCCAGGCCAAAGGAATTTTTTGTACTGAACTTGAATAAGCTGTTTCATTTATTTATTTATTTATTTTTATCATTGACAGGGATTCTGGGCAAAATAGAGATTCACTTCACAGAAAATTGCTCCAAGATCTCGCCAAAGAGGATACTGGCTTACCACGAGATCCTAGTCGTAATAAAAAAACACAACCACCACCTCAAGGATCAGCACCAGTACCATCACCAACTCCATCTCCATCTCCGTCTCCATCTCCATCTCCAGAGTCATCAACTGTGCCCTCTTCTCCAAATATATCTGTTCCTTCTACACCACCTTCTCCTACTAATACCACATCGCCTTCCACCCAAGGGAACAGTAGCCACAACAGCAAGAGAATACTGTATAGAGTCATAGGGGGTTTTGTAGCTCTTCTATTTGCTGCCATTGGCATGTTTGTTTGTCGGATCAATAAGGTCGCAACAGTCAAACCTTGGACTACAGGATTAAGTGGCCAGCTGCAAAAAGCATTTGTAACTGGTAATTTTTGCCTCCCATCCTGTAATAAAATCTATTTTGTTTTGGCATTACGACAGCTTAGTTCAGAATCATGATGCCATCGTAATCCTTTCATATACAACATTTATACTTCTTGGGGTACTGGCTGGTTCATTTTATGGAAATTTCCTAGTAATAGACAAGAAACAGATACTAGGATGTGTATTACAGCCTTGAGATTCCACCATGGACAGACCAAAATTTAACTGATAACAGTTTGTACAATATCTTTCATGCTTAGATTCGGACCTTTATTGTTTCAGGTGTACCAAAGCTTAAGAGAACTGAGCTTGAAACTGCTTGTGAAGATTTCAGCAATGTCATTGGCACTTCATTGATTGGTACCATGTACAAAGGCACACTGTCCAATGGAGTGGAGATAGCTGTCACTTCTGTTGCTGCAGTATCTGCAAAGGACTGGTCAAAGAGTTTAGAAGCCCAGTTCAGGAAGAAGGTGGGTTAAAATCTTCACTTAGCTTTATTTGTTGCCATTTTGATTGATTGTGTTTCCTAATATCTGTCTCCTTTGGTTATGGTAACAGATTGATAGATTATCAAAGGTGAACCACAAGAATTTTGTGAACCTGCTTGGTTATTGTGCAGAAGAGGAACCTTTCACTAGAATGATGGTTTTCGAATATGCTCCAAACGGAACACTTTTTGAACACTTACACAGTAAGTATCAAAATAATGGTCAAACTCATGAATATATGATCATAGTAGTCCTATGTGGCTAATTTGTTTCGATTTCACTGCACAAAATAACAACTATCATCAATTGCAAATTTGAGTTACTTCACTTTGTTGTTGTTCCATTGGTCCTCTACAACATGTCTTGTTCTCTCTTAGAAGTGAGAAAGTTTGAATCATTGACTGTCATTTAATCATGAATCTCTTGTTTTTGTGTGTATTATGCTCGAGCTATCTCCTTAGTGTCGCTTGCGAACTCTTTGGTGCAAAACATTTACAACTTTCTTCTTTATGATGGCTGTTGCAGTAAAAGAAGCAGAACACTTGGACTGGGGAATGCGAATGAGGATTGCAATGGGCATGGCATATTGTCTTGATTACATGCATCAGCTGTCTCCTCCGGTAGCCCATAAAAATTTTACTTCTTCATCGGTTTCTCTCACTGAAGATTATGCTGCCAAGATCTTTGACTTCGGATTTTGGAATGAAGTTGATGTGGGTGACAAGGAGTCATCTAGCGAGGCGCTTCCAAATATTCATTCAGCAGTAGACACAGAAAGCAATGTATATAGCTTTGGCGTAATATTATACGAGATGATAACCAGTAGACTACCTTATGCAGTGGGCAGCAGCTCAGTGAAGGACTGGGCATCGGACTATCTGACAAACCCCCATAAAGAAATGGTGGATCCCACTCTGCAATCCTTTAATGAGGAACAGCTCGAAAAAGTCGGTGAATTGATTAAACTTTGTGTTAATCCTGACCCCGAACAAAGACCGTCCATGAAAGAAGTGACTATAAGGTTGGGAGAGATAACGGGAATTGAGCCCCAGGGAGCAACACCAAAGTTCTCTCCTCTTTGGTGGGCAGAGCTCGAGGTCATGTCTGTCGAAGCCCCCTAAGGGGAGCTATAAACGGAGAATGTAAGTAGCAAGTTAATTTTGTGTGTTGAAGTAGTTGGTGGAGGCACAAATCAAGCTGCCTGCAGATCATACAGTCGGTATGTAGGGTAGGGAATGGTACTTGTATATACTTTGAGAGGGTAGCATTGCAAAGCTTTTTCCTTCGAATATGTTGGTTTCGAGCTGGCTGAGAAATTCAAAAGTAAAATAAAATATTTGTTAATTTATATATTCCCTTTCTCTATTTTGACTTGTTCTTATTCTTGGAAGTTCTATGTACATGTCAACAACAAATCTTGAAATCATTGCACTCTACTTGGTTTGAAGACTTTTTTCTTGTTCCTGAGAGAGAGAGAGAGAGAGAGAGAGAGAGAGAGAGAGAGAGAGAGAGAGAGAGAGAGAGGAACCATAAAATGATCTTTGGTTATAACAATTTGATGGTTTCTCCAGACTCGTGAAACTCATTGCACAAAGAGAATGGAGTGATTTGCGCAGTTGTAAGTTAAAGAATTTTGTTAGTACATGATCCTCATTGCTCTCGAGAAATAAAACATATCCCTGAAGATACGGTCCCGTTAGATTTCTGGAGAGAGAGATGCATGTATGGAGTACCATAAAATATATACCCACCAAGATAATTGCCTCCTCCAATGCATATATGGAGTGCCATAAAAATATACCCACCAGCAAAATTGCCTCATCCAATAACCTTTAATTTCTTCAGTCAACTGGATATTAATTGTTTAGCTCTTCTTATAATTATTTTGTCCTTTCTTTTGGTTCATCGGGAGGCTAAATCCCTTGGGAGAAGGGTGGCAGGAAGAATGTTTCTCTGACGATATTCATCCCCACTCTCTCTCTCTTTAAAAAAAAAAAGAGGAAGGTGGCCTTCACGTATGGTGCACCAAATGTAACAAGCTGTTGACACACACCTTAGTAGCTCCCACGACAATATGCTTCAAAACTTCCTCAAATCAGTAACTATAAATTCTCCTCATTCAATAGCCATACCCCATCACTTGCTCGTATCAAATAGTCTCATCTCAGAGCTCCAAACTCTTAAAGGTGTTTTGCACAAAAATGGCAGGCGGCAAATTTTTCATACCAACCTTGTTCATGTTGCTGTTTGTGTTCGCCTTCTCTTTTGCAGCCACTGAAGACGATCTTCCAAGCAAACCAATCGCGCAAAATCCAGATGTGGGAGTTGAAGGCATGGTCTACTGCCAAAGCTGCAAGTACTTCGGGACATGGTCATTAACAGATGCCAAGCCAATTCAAGGAGCTAGAGTTAGTGTCATCTGCAAAGACCACAAAGATAGAGTCACATATTACAAGGCTTGCAAGACAGATAAAAATGGATACTTCTATACTCAGCTAGACGGTTTCAAGATGAGTCACCTCTTGTTGGATCATCCCCTTCACTCTTGCCATGTGAAGCTTGTCTCATCTCCTGAGCAAGACTGCAATCTCTTGTCCAACATCAACAATGCTCTCTATGGTGCACCACTTCGTTATGAGAACAAGAGACTGGCGGGAGAATTTTATGAGGCTGTTGTTTATGCTGCTGGACCTCTAGCTTTTCGGCCCTCTTATTGCCCTGCTGTGCCTCTAGTCTAAATTTGCCGCAAGCTTTCATTTTTTTTTTCTAAAAAAAAAAAGTGCCGAATCTCTGTTATTTGCTTCTTGATTGTTTTTCTTACCTATTTCCTCATATTCATCTTCAAAGTTTCAAAAACTAAGATTATATCACAATGCATGTACCATTTGACCGCAACCCTTCTTGAGGAAATTTTCTTCTGTTTACTTTTGCTTCGCATTCAAAAGTTGTGCAGAATATTTAAGGATCAGGGCTTTCGAAGATGTACAAAAAGTAGAAGCACAATAGAGGCACCACAACGTAAACATACTGAGATAAACTTTGATTTTCAAGTGTAATAGGCAACACCCAGAATACAACCCCATTGAGTTGATGTAATATCAACCCACACAACAAAACTTTTCAACAACACAAACAGTGGTTACAATGACCCTAGAAGTCCAGTGGCATCCCGAACATCTTATTTATCTCATCCATAGCTTCCTTTGTGCACACAGTTTGCTCAAATAAATCGTGTTCATCAAATTTCTGGGATCGCTTTTGTTGGGGCTGCTTCTGTTGTGGTTCTGGATCATCATCCCGAAGAATTGAAAACCCACAGCTATCATTCTTTCTTTCTGGTGCTTTGTCCTCCTTTGGTCTTCTGGTCCTTCCAAAATCAATTGGCTTACCAAACATATTGTTTATGTCATCCATAGCCTCCTTCAAGTTGATTGTGGGTTCAACCAAACCATGATGGCAAACATTTTCTACCACCGGCTCATCCAAAATGGCAGAGCCCACAAATCTACAGACAACTGTATCCTCTCCAAGTTTCCCTCTAGGGGAACAAACAGCCTCCATGTCCTCAGAACATCCATCAGGAGAATCATCTGGATTTGGAAACACAAATACCCCATTTTGCTTGAAATCATCATTCTTGCCATTTATACCTTCAGCCTCATCTCCATCATCATCATCATCAGTAAAGATTTTGAATGCTTGTTGTTGAGGGTTGCAAGTATCAGTTCCAGCTTGCAACTGTGGAGGGACACTGCTCTGCACTTTGTGATTCTCAGACTCAGAGCCATTGCCCAAACCATCATCAATAAAGACCTCAAGTCGTTTATTTGAGTTCTGATCTGATTGGGGCCTTGTGCTTCTTGATCTTCTACCAGCATGTACAGGCTCTATAGGTTCTCGAAACATGCTATTAATGGCATTCATGGCCTCCTTCATGTTTATGGTGGGATCTACGAGACCATGATGACAAGCATCTTCAGTGTCTGATTTTCCAACAATGGCAGTGTCTACAAACTTCACCACAACTGTGTCATCACTGCAATATGGGGTCTGTCTTTCTGATATTTGTCCCTTGGAGACCAGCTGTTCCCTAGTTCCCATCTTCTTCTCTCCAAATTCTTCTTGTGTCGTGGGGGTAGCAGCAACAAAAGCACCAACATGGTCACGTTTCTTCAATGGCATCACTTTGGAGGAACCTTCTCCTTTACATTCTTGGTCCCAACAAATCCATAAATTAAACAGTAGCTCACTAAAAGACTTTTGAGGACAAGTTTTAGAAGACATACCTTCAACCTCATATATATTTTCATTGTTTTTTATGTCTCTAGAATGAGGAATGACCTTATCGGCCAATGGTCTCCTTGCAGTTCTCCTTTCCTGTTTCTGAATGAGGTTGGCTTATAGTTAAATTAAATGCAAGAGAACTCCGTATAAAAAGGCCCAACACAAGAAATCAGACTAAAATGACCTGGATTCTCTTGTTCTTATGCTGGTCCATGCGACGAAGAAACTGCTCATAAGATTTATGCAACTCATCTACAGGTTCTGCAAAACTGTTCAACAGTATGGTTGTAATTCATCTGCAATTCTACTCACAATGAGAGAGATCACACAATTTTTAGACTATGAACAGAACAAAAGCTAGGTAGATTAATTGGCCCGAGGCAGCAATCAATCTGTTAAAATTCCACATCTGACATAAGACTAAGGGATGAGATTCTTGTAGCAAAGTTTAAGATATATGCAGGTAACTCGCAGTAACTGAGGCAGATTGAGTAAGAGTCTCAAAGAGTGGGTAGGAGAAGCAACTTTAACCTGGAACTATTACTATAATAACTTTCACACCTCAAGAGAGTATTCATCTTGTCACTAAGAATCACTCTATGGCTAATCAAATTTACACGTCATAAGTTTTCATAGGCTTCGTGTCATCTGAGTGAATGAAAAATGTCAGCTCATAAAATACAAATCAACCACCATATTCCATTTAGATCAAACTAGGCAAGAATCATGAACTCTGTGCATCACTGAAATGGATTCAAATGGCCCTCTTATTGAAACTCAAAGTCAAATCTTTATATTGACCCAAAAAGCATGGCATATGGATCACCTGATAAGAATGGCACCTTAAGTTTCTAGTGGAGACAGTTGAGGCAATGGCTTGATCATATGAAGTAAGATGTGCAGATGAATTTGCAATAAAAGTTTTGCATCAAATTAAACTTCTCAAATTTTGCTTTGCGCAACTTTCAATTGATGGCCCAGAAAAAACAAATAAATAAACAAGAAAAAACATTATGGGAAGTGAGTGGTTCTGCTTACTTCTGAACACCCAAATGGTACATCTTATCAGCATCATCAAACTTCTTCATTTTCTCAAAATAAAGAGCATAAGCCTGATAGAACAAAGCCCTCTTCATCCCTATCCTATTTATTTCCATTGCTCTCAACAACCCTATTTGGTCATCCACATAATCCATCTACATTTACCAAAAATTAATAAGAATAAGAATAAAAATCAATAAAACCCAAAATTTCAACCAACAAAATAAATAAAACCCACAATCTAAATAAACAAAATAAATAAAAATAATTGTTGGGGTTTACCAATTGAATCCAGACGCGGATATAGCGCAAGTCGTCTTTATAGCGATTATCAGATTCAAAAGTCTGCGCGCATTTCTGGAGAAATCGAGGGAGTTTTTGCTTGAGAAGTTGTCCAGGAAGAGTGTCCTTCATTTTCCGAATTCCTCTGTTTAGAGAGAGAGAGAGAAAGAGAGAGATAAATAGTTAAATTATCAAACAAACCCACTAATGTTTGAAGAAATTATCATCAATTAAACAACTAATGTCTGAAGAATGTCTACCGGTAGAGAGAGGGGGGGAGTTACCGAAGCCAAGGAAGAAGAGGGTCTGTGCCGGAGTAAGATTTGATGTCGGAAATGAGTGAAGAGAAGAGATCGTTGTGATGGAGATTTGCCATTAGAGAGGAGGAACAGACTGAGAAAGTGGAGAAGACCTAATTTTGAATTTCTGAGACCGGGAATTTAGGCGTTGCGTTGCGTGGTGCGTTTAGGGATTGTTTTGGGCCGGATGCCCCCAGGCCGGCCCAAAAGTAAGGTCCGAGTCCGTGACAGCACCTTAGGTCTTTGGGTGTAGGACCAGAGTCCACATTGAATGGCACTCGACTTCGAACCTTAAAGATTCACACCCCCTTTCTTCCCCCCCCCCCCCACCCCCCGGGGGCCGGGAAACATAACCAAACATGCCCACAAGCCGTGCTTAATAGAAGCAATAGAATGAGAAAGGGGAAGACCTAACTTCGAATTTTTGAGACAGGAAATTTAGGCATTGAAATGGATTTTGTGTTTGGGAGCATTTTCACGTTAGACTCTATCAAACCGACTATCATCTGAATTTAACAATATGATATGATATGAAAAAAAATGATAGGATATGAAACTTTTTTATCAAAGTCAAGCTCAAATGTTAAAAATAAAAAAACAGACATTAAGAGAGTCAATCCCTTTATTGGGCTCCACTACGGATCAAATCAGATTAATGAGGTTCACTTTTCAGGAGTCAAGTACAAAATTATAATAATAATAAAAAAAACACTATCAGACCATTCAAAGTAAATATTTAAATCTCTAACCACATTTTAGGTCTTTTAGTATAGGATTAGAGTTCGCATTGGGCTGGACCTAATTTTGAACTACCCCCCCTTTTCTTTTCCCTTTTTAACCCATAAAATACTACCAAATCTAAGTATAAGTCGGACATAATAAATGTGCCCACTTCTTTATATGTTATGATATGCTTTTTAAATATATGTGTTGTTTGGATGAAGGGGAATCTCAGCAAAGAGGGGAAGTGAGAAAGCATAACCCTCCCCTTCCCTCCCCCTCAAAAGTTCCAAACATTGCATTATGTTTGAAACATCATGTGAATTGTTATGGTATATGTTTTTATGTTGAGAAAACCAGATTTGTCCACTAATAAATGTGATTAAATTGTTTTGATAAAATAATAATAATAATAATAATAACAACATAAAAGGGTGTCAGAGCAAATATGTTAAATTAATTAATATTTATATAAAAATCTTTATATTTTTTATATTTACGTATTTATCGATATTTTTATTTTTTTTATTTTAATAAAATATCATTTTTTTTCGTATCTGTTTCATTCCAATAGGACACCCATCTTTATTTATTAATGGACAAAAAACCCTCCTCCTCTTAGGGGAAAACTATGTTGGAGCCATGAATCTTTTGGACATAAACTTGTGCATGCTGGGTTGTACCATTTCATTTTTTATCTCTTTCTTTGTTCTTAATTGATGAAATTCAACAACGAAAGCTTACCCCCAAGTGACTTTGAAAAGTACTAGAAAAAGAAGTGTCATGGCCCTTGTAATGCACCAATGTGCTTTAGTACATCGTAAGAAATTCCATGTACGCATGAATTAAAATAAACCTACTATGTCCTTGCATTACCATTATGTGCTACAAAGAGACTAAACGTCACGTTTTTGGGATCTTTCTTGGATCAAGCCTTTCTGCGCTTTGAAAGTATCCAAAGACCGCGTTTGGATAACATCTTAGGCAAGCTTAAATTTTCTATATTTCTAGAAAATTTGAAGAAAATTTGAGAAAATATAAGTTTATTCTAATTTTTTTTTATGAAAATCTTCTTATATTAGAGCATAATTTTCAATGGTAGGAAAATCCAGGAGTTTTTTTTTGAGCAGCAATAAAAATATAAAGTTACAGTTTCAATAAAAATCAAGAATTATTTTTACAAAAATTTTGAACTATTTCGAATATGTGAAAATTCGGAGAAATTAACTATTTAAAAAAAATCTATTTTGAAAGAACATGTTTTAGTAATTCAGAAAATAAAACTATTTTTAAAAATTTCCACATGTTTGAAATTGATTAAGTTTTTTCTAAAACATATAATCTATTATTATCACAATAACAACGATCTAATCTGTACCTGAATATTAAATTTTGAGTCGATCATCTTTTATTATCAAAATCATAATTTTGGTAATAACCTTGGAGGGAACAATAATGTTGGTTGTCTATGATACCTTTTTAACACAGACAGAAATTAATATGTTGTTTTTAATTTTAAAAATAACATATTGATTTCTATACGTGTTAAAAGGGTATAAGAGAACCTTGGAGTTATAAAGGATGTGATATACAACCACTTGAATGGTAAGAGCATTGTTCCTTTAAAAGATCAGTGAGAAAATTGTTAAGAATTTGTTAGTTCCGACATAAATAATCCTATTTAAATTATTTTAAGCGAAAATAATTAAGATAAAAAAAAATCTAAAAGAGAAAATACACAGACAGACTTGATCATGATATGGGTTTGATGGCCAAACCCAAAGTCGGATGATGGTTCAAAGCTGGAACCGGCATTAAACATAATCCGAACTAACAAAATACCATTAGCTCATTTTAATCTTGAATCAACATTAAACCAATCTGGCCAAACTTAAAATCATTTAATCAAATTTTATTTTAAAATTAAAAAATTAAAAAGATTAAGTTATGAGATCTCTTTTTAAATTAGATATGAAAAATATTAACTCTAAATATGGATCGATTATAAATCCAAAAAATAATAAACATAAATAAGGGTGAAATGAAACCTAAGAGCATAAAATTAACATATATTTAGTTTAATTTAATGGATAAGGGTATTTAACGATTTAAATAAATCTTAATTTAAAATTTAGAAATAAAAAAAATTAATTAAAATAGGAGAGATTTTTTTTTAATCAGATATGATAATATTTAAATTAAATTAATTAAAATAGATTTCGTGCAAAGGACGGTTATTTTAAAAAAGAAAAAATTTCAAAAAACAATAAACAATAAACGAGGTTTCTTGAAAAAGCAAAAAATTCCCACTCATTTCTGTCGAAGCACGGCCTTGTTAGTACCGGTACTCGTCTAGTCTGAAGCTTCTCCCTCTGTCCCTCTCCCCGTCCTTGCTCTGACGCAGCACTAACACCTCTCTCCCTGCCTCCCTACCTACCTCCCTCCCTCCTTTTTTCTTCTCTCTCTTCATCTCTCTCTCTGTATGGCGGACTCAGAAACACCAGAACCGATCTCCGAGGAAGAAGAACTCGATAATGGCGATAACGGCGAAGACTACATCGACGACGACGACGACGACGACGACTTCGAAGAAGAAGAGGAAGAGCCGCAAGAAATGACTCGCGAGTCTCGATTACGTGCCGAGAGAAACAAACTGGATAATCTCTTCCATAGATTATCCACAGAAAGAGTAACCCTAAGAATACATGATGTGCTAATCAAAGGAAACACGAAGACGAAGGACTCGATAATTGAGGCGCAGATTGAATCGTTGTTCAGGAACGCGAACTCAATGCAGGAGCTTCTTCAAGCCGCGAGTCTTGCCAATGCCAGGCTTCAGATGCTTGACATTTTCGATTCTGTGAATATCACACTTGATTCCGGTCCTCAAGAGCTTCCTGGAACGGCGAATGTCGTTGTGGAGGTTACTGAGACAAAAAACCCTTTCACTGGCGACATTGGTATATTCTCCAAGCCTGAGGTATATTTCTAGCCTCGTCTGTTTTCGTGTTATGACCTTGTTTATGTGTTGAATTAGTCTAATTTTTCCTAAAATTGAGTGGTTTTTTGACTTGTTTATGTGGTGGTATCATTCTTAGTTCTCTGTGACTGTTATGTGGCTTACCGTGTGATTCATGCGTTGGATTAGTCTAATTATGATGACATTTCGTGGGGCTACCTTGAGTGGTTAATGGGTAAATGAATTTTGCTAAACTTAGTTTAGGCGCTAACAAAGCTGTTAGGGGCATAAAATTGTCATACAAATTCCCCTTCTGGGATATCAGATAAAATAGGAACCCTTCTGGGACATCTGATAAAATTGAAAAGATACAGAGGAGATCAGTATGGCCACTGCACATGGATGACACACTCAAATCAAGAAATTAGCATACAAATGGTACCTTGATATCTTATAAGCCAAAAGAAATGATGAATGGTTCAAACTGTATAATAGATAATCAACTTTGAACAAAGAAGCAAATGACTTGCAACTTAGCTAGTATAGGATGCACCTCTCCCCGAGCAAGGTCCAGGTTTTGAACATCGGTTAATGCTTTGGGGAGGTTTTGAATTCACACAAGTTTTCATAGTGGTCTTGCCTAGTGCATGTGGCTTGTGGGCTATTGTGTGTGCGTGATAGATCAGCCAGAACAATTAGAACGATAGTGGCTGGAGTATCCTCATATTAATAGAAAAATAATAAAGAGAATTGAAAATAAGATATTCTCTATACATACAAATAGGTAAATCACCAACAGAAATAATATATGAATCATGACAAAACTGTTCTCAAAGCTCTGGTAAGATTCCCTTAGAAGCACTCACTGCAATAGGCCACCAAGAACACCAAAATACTGCCCAATATGTCAGCACTTGAGGACTGGGGAATCAACTCTGGGCTGTAACTTCATCTTGTCATATATGCTTGAGGTTGCCAGGGTATTCCCTTCTGAGGTGTCCATTCTTTGTATCTTGCATGCTAGACTACCAATCATCAAGTCATACCTCATGGAATGAGAAGTCATCAATTACAATTGTTGAAATCCAGTTGCCAGAAATGTAAATTTATGTGATAAAAAATAGGCATATTCATGAATCATTGGGATTCGTGGGTGATTGATTGTATTTTTACGATGGGAGGGGGAGGCAGGTGGGAATCTTGGGATAGGTCTTACGTTTTAACATGTTTTTGAGTTTACTATTGTTAGTATTTATTTCTGCTAAAAAAGTACAAAGTTGTGTTAAAACCTTGAACAAGAGGCATACAATGCGGTGCTTGTAAAAGTGTTAAGTGGAAGAACGAAGAAGAAAAGAACCATGTAAATTGCTTAGGGTTTGTCGGTGAGTTTCTTAAATAAATGCCATCGAGGGCCACAAAGTGAATAGTGAAAAAAATTGAATCAGATGTGAAATACAGGTGGTAAATGTTGTATTGCAACAAGTATCTCTTCATTTGGATGAAATCTTTATGTGTCATGAGTAACCACAGTTTCATCTTATTCTAAGAGCCTGAGCAGCAAATATTGTATTGGTTAGGTGCTGTTTGGTTAAAGGGAATGAGAATCAAGAATCAGATTGAAACTCATTTGGATTAATGGAATGGGAATGGAACCCCCCCAAAATAAAGGATTTGTGAAACCCAAATAAAAATATGGGTTGTGAAATCCATACAAAGGTCTTTGAATTTCGATTCCGATTCCCGAATGTGAACTTGCAAAGCATGTGTACAACTCCACCAAGTGCTAAAGCTAGCTCATCTTAGGTTTAAATTTCTCAAGTTTGAATTACATATGTTATAATAATCATCTTCTCATTAATAAATATCCTTTCTTACTTGCTTTTATTGCCCTTTAGTTATCGTGTATGCAAAGGAGGATGACTTCTATTTTTTGTTCTCTCTTGTTTTCTTTTGTGCATTTTAATGTTATTGCTTCTTTCATAAAAACAAAGAATTTTTAACTCTACATTTGGTTGAAATTTTGTTAGAAAGATCTGCAACATTCTTTTTGAGTTTATGTTCCAATTCTTCTTAAGATCTCGGTCCTTATATATATGCTTGAGCATATACGAGAGTATGATTAATATCACGTTTCATAATTTTTGAATAGTACAGAAGAAAATTCATCATGGAATAAACAGCTTGTTGGGACTTCAAAAAGGTTAAAATGAAAAATTTTTGTTGTGCTTGCCCTTTGTCTAAGAGTTACCAAAATTAGATATAGGTTGACAAATTTTACCTAACAAGAAAGATTGACTATTCAAAATAGCATTACATGCAAATACACCTTATATATGCACTTGTGTTTTTGTGTTGAAATTTTGTTTAAGAGGTATAGACATGTGTACGCAACAACAACAACAAAAAACTGAGACTTAATCCTAAATTTTGAGGTCAGCCATTTGAGAAACAAATATAGACTAGAAAATTAACACAAAAAAAAAAACAAACAAACTAATTATCCATATAAACTTACAATGACAAAGAGATAATTTAATTTGTTCTAATTTTCCTACGCTACTCATTCCTATCTAAAGTCATCCCCACAGTTAATCTCTTAACCATCATATTTTTACGAATATATTGCATTTAGGTTTTCAATAGCCTATTCGACGTTTTACTAAATCCCTTAATATTTAAACTCTTGATTCTCCTTACTGGTGCGTTTTTGGAAATTCATTGCACATGTACAAATCACTTCAGTCTATACTTCCGCATCTTATCCATAATTGAGCTCATTCCCAACTTAGTACGTATCTCTTCATTTCTAATCTTGTCTTTCCTAATTTTACCACACATCCACTAGCATCTTCATCTCAATTACAGTCATTTTATATTCTTCTTGTTGTTTAATTGCCCAACATTCGGTATCATACAATAGTGTCGGTCTTATTGCAGTTCTATAAAACTCCCCGTTTAAATTCAGTGGCATTGTGCGATCACAAAAAACTCCAGACACCCTTCTTCATTTGATCCAACCCGTTTGGATTCAATGATTCACATCTCCATCTATATTAGTATCGTTTTGAATGATAGATCCAAGATACCTAAAACGTTCATTTTTTTTTGTACGTCCTATCCTCTTAACTTAATCATTTCTTCATCATTTTGGTAATTGCCACTGAACATACATCTCATATATTTAGTTTTTGACCGACTCAATCTAAATACTTTGGACTCTAGCGTGTCCCTCTATAACTCTAATTTAGCACTAATACCCTCTCTAGTTTCATCAACCAATATTATATCATCTGCAAATAGCATATTCCATGGTATTTTACCTTGAATATTTTTTGTAATTTCATCTATCACTATTACAAAAAGGATGAGACTTAAGACTGAACCTTGGTGAAGTCCAATATTAATTGAAAAGTTATCATTTATAATCCAACAAGTTTTTATATTGGTAATAGCTCTTTTGTATATATATTTTTATGAGATTAATGTATCTGATGAAAATCTACTTCTTTATTAACGCTCACCACAATAGGCATCTAAAAATCCTATTATATATATTTTTTTAGATCAATGAATAACAAATTAAAGTCTCTCTTCTGTATTCTAAATGTCTCTATCAAATGTTTTAGTAAGTGAATTGTTTCGGTGGTGGATCATCCTCATATAAATTTAAATTGATTCTGAGACACATTTATCTCCAATCTTAATCTATGCTCAATCACTCTCTCCTACAACTTCATAGCATGACTCATAAGTTTAATTTTCCTATAATTTAAGCAATCTTATATGTTTCCTTTATTTTTATATAGCGGTACAAGTATACTCTCATTCCATGCTTGAGACATTTTCTTGGTTTGCCAAATTCTGTTAAAAAGATCTGTTAACATTGCTATCCCAACTTCACCTAGACATTTCCACACCTCAATAGGTAATGTCATGTGTATATACCTATATATACATGCATGTTAAGTGTGTATACATGCCTTTTTTTTTTGTGAGAACAAAATCAAGCATCCAATCAGGGCAGCAATGCAATGCAATGCAATGCAGAAAGGTAGGACTGGATATGTGGCCAGCAGAAATTTCCTCTCATTATGGTTAAGCGCCTGCTGGAGGATTTCAGTTTACATGCCCTATGTCACCCCCTGCCCGCATTTTTCTAAAGGGCTTTTTTTTGGATCGCCAACCATGTGTAAGCATTTCAATCAGAAGCCGCCTATCAAAGATTAGCTTTCTGGATTACCAAAAAAGTGGTCCCATGTAATATTTATTCATGAGATGAGAAAGATAAGTATTGCAGTGGCTATCTTAAGTTTCCAGAAGTTTCAAGTTGTTTGGGAAACTTTTTTACCAAGTTAAGCTCACAGATGTTGCATATTATTCTGGCTAACACTATGTGTTTCTGTAGGTATTTATGAGGCCAATAGTGGACTTTCATTGCACTTACCATCAAATTATATCGCACTAGCAAATTCAGAGGAGCTTGTGTCTTAAGGAAACTTCTTTGGGCATGACACTCATACAACATTTTGAAAGGATGGACATGAATGATTTATATACTTGAATAATTGGACATTAGGAAACTTGATAGATGGTACTAAACTCTAATGCCAAGTTGTTGCATGCATAAGCAAGGTTTCTCAAAAAAAGAGGGCATTAATTTGAATTATTAATACTTTCTAGTAAATTAGAAATCCTGTTGTAGAAACTCTCTAAATTCTATAGTTTCGGGGTTTGGGGCTGGGGCTTGCATTCTATGGATCCATCTGCGAATAAGTTTATCGATTAGTAGCCAATGTGAAGGTGATTATCCATTGGTTTAATTTCAGATACTAAACAAGAATGTTTTATGCTGCCTATTTGGAAAATTTTACATGAGAGGTTGGGTTCACAATATAATTGATTGTGGAGGTTGAACTGTGTATATAACATAGTTAACACCATTAGTTATGATAAACTACACAAGTTAGGAAAAATACTGTTTCCAATCACAGCCACCCTAAATGGTTAGAGGAATTGCATTTCTGGCATTCTTTTTTAAACTAGAGATTTTACAATTCAATCTTTGAGTTATTATTTTTACTTTCTATTTTTTATTTTCTGGGAGAGGAGCTTGTCCTTCATTTATGTCCTGAAATTAAAATTTCTTTTGTGCAAGAAAGGTTTTAAATTCATATTTGGTCTGCCTGAAGTTCTGTCACCTGAAGCAATGTGACAAGTCATTGAGGTTCATAGTTATACACCTTGCCAAGTGTGACCTTTTGCCTGCCGTCATTGTCTTTGCTGAATTAGTAACTGCTTAGCTTTCTAAATTTTTAGAACTAACCTCTCTGAAATCAGAATAAATCTCTGCTTTCTTCATTGGAGTTCAACTAGAAGGAATTGCATGTAGCGACCTGGGAATGGAAATACTAGTAATTGCCAGTAGGATGGTTTAATTCCAGGGACTCTAAAGCCAAAAATAAAATCGATTTTATGAAAAATGGAATGAATGGCAAAGTTTAATTCTTGAATGGTAGGAACTTTTTATTGGGAAGGACCTGGTCCAGACAATCAATAAGTACTGGTAGTTACCTATCATGTGGCTACTATGTATAATTTTACTTTGGATTGAAGGGTAAGTATATTATTATTCAAACTCATCATATGATCTTTGATATTTTAATTTGCTTTTGTAGGCTAAATCTTGGTCACTTGAGGGATCACTTAAGTACAAAAATTTGCTGGGTTATGGAGACAAGTGGGATGGTTCCTGGGCGTATGGTTGGGACCAAACATCAGAGGTTAGTGCTGGCGTGCATGTTCCTAAATTTAAGGGATTTAAAACCCCAGTAACAGCTCGAGCATCTCTACTTTCCCAAGATTGGCTAAAGTTCTCTTCATACAAGGACCGAGCACTAGGCCTATCTCTTGGCCTATTATCAACCAAACACCATGACTTGGCATATGGTCTTACCTGGCGTACCTTAATGGATCCGTCTCAAATGGCATCTGCGACAATAAGGAGGCAGCTTGGACATGCCTTGGTCTCATCTTTAAAATACACATTCAAGATTGACAAAAGAAATTCTCCTGTCAGGCCAACTAAGGGATATGCTTTTGTTTCATCTACTCATATTGGAGGCCTTTCACCTGATAGTCGGGTCTTAAAATTTATACGCCAGGTCTAGTACATCATTTATCCTTTTTCATTAATTGGAACTTCATTTGTTGCATTCGGACAAAAAAGTAAAACAAGAATGGAATCCCACCAAGCACATGAGCTATCTCTAGGGAAACCCAGAACCCCAAGAATTTTATTTTATTTTATTTTATTATTTTATTATTTTATTATTTTATTATTATTATTATTTTGGATAAGAATGCTTCCATCTTTTCTTGTCCTATGAAAATGGAAATGAGGTAATGTTGTCTTTGACTATGTTATGCCATGAGACATCTTTTAGGAGATTAGTCCCAAATCTTAAGTTTTGGAATGACTTGGTTAATTTGTTTTGTACAAATTCATACAAATATATGCTTGTTTGAATTATTCATGTGTCTTCTTGTTCTAGATAAATAAAGCCTGGTCTGTGGTAAGTTTGTATCTTGTCTTCAGAAGATACACTTATTTTCTTTTCATGCATGCGTGAGGACTCTCATAGCTCTTATTTGGGATTACAAGGTTGCAGTTCTAGGTTTTTTCTGGCTTCTCTTAATTCATCTTTTGTACTATAGAAAGCTTTCTAACAACTATAATCTTATGTAATTTTTTTTTGCCAATTTCTTAGGCATGGAATTGTTGCACTATGTATTATAAATATGTGTATATAATATATATGTATATATATTTATGTTATATATAGATGCCCTTGGATAATGATCTTGCTGTGAAATTATTATGTCTGATGCTAGTTAAAAGAGCTGTATTCCTTTGTTTGGGTACTGAAAACAGCAAGCTGCTGGGCTTATTTCCATCCCATCTGATATGAACATCCTATTCATGACCAAGAGTTTTTCTGGCCGATAAAAACATCACCAGGGAAATTAAGGAAAATGACGGAGAAAACTAAGTAAGAAAATAAAATAGGTCATCTAACATTATAATTTCACTGCCAAATTAGGACCACAGGTATAAAAGAAGAAGAAGCAAATCTTGTTACTTCCATAGCAAGTGGGAAACTGGTTTTGTAAGAGTGATCTAATATGTTTTGGGAATTTATTAGTCCAAAGGAGTGACTAGTGCTGGATTGACATATTCATGTTGCTAGAAAATAGATTCTATCCTTTTTGTTTATTTTGGTAGGAAAAATATATTGTTCTTCATTATGTGGTTAGCATTTCAATTCTAGCTCACTTGAACGGATGGATTGGAGCTTAGACCGGAAGATGAGAGAAACCTGCAACAGGGGGTTGGAATGTGGGAGAGAATGAGATGAGAAGGGTGGATAAGGTGCTGTAACAAGGGGGTAGACATAGAGATTCCAACAATGAAACTCAAACATGCTTAGATCATTTACGAGTTTCTCACATTAGGGTTTTGATTTGTTTTTTATCTTAACCAATTTCTCAGAAAGAAGAAAGGAACTCAGATGCTGAGTGTAACCCTAAAGTAGCAACATCACTTGGTACAATCCAACACCACTGGATCAGAAGGCCAAAAGATAACAGTGTTGATTACCAACATATGCAGATTATCAAATTAACTTGATCCACAGCCTCAAAAGTAAGAGTTGCAATCCTCTTTGGATGATTTGTCCTGCCCAAGAATAGCTATAATGTCATGAATTTCTTTGCAATCTTGTAAATTTTGCTTGAACTCTTTGGTGCAGTGTCCTAAACCCTTCTTTTTTTCTTCTCATCAGTGCTATTCTTCAATTTTCTTAGTGGGAAATCTCCCCATGGAATTGACAGTATATTATTTATATCCAATATCTGTTTCTAATACTTTGTTGGCTGTCCATCCTTTAAGCATCTGGTTGGAGCTTTGAAGTATCTGTCCCTGCTTGCTCTTTGATGCTTTTTATGTGTTCCTTGGTTTGTGTATTCTGTTTGAATTGTGTATGAATTGCATAAATGATCAATGACTGCTGTTGCTGAACTTTTTCTTGACATAATTAATTCGTTTGACGAGTCATCTTGAGTTTTTTTCCCCCTCTGTGCACCTGAAAGCAAGTTGATCCTTAATTATGGAAAATGTGATACAAGTTGGATGTTCATCTCAAATATTCTCCATACACTGAATTATTTAAAGAGTTCCATATATTTTATCTTGTGAGCAGGAGTTTGATGTTCGTTATGCTTTACCCTTGGGCTTCTTTCATTCTGCAATCAATTTTGGGTTATCTGCTGGTGTTCTCTTTCCATGGGGTAGTGGATCCATGAATGCACCTATGATCCTGCCAGAGAGGTTCTTTTTGGGTGGCAATGCCTCTGCTGTTTGTTCCTTGGGAGGGCCAACAACTGTAATGGGGTTCAAGTCGCGGGGATTGGGCCCTACTGAACACAGAAGGCAAATTAAGGATAAATCTGGTGATGAAAATTCTGATAATACCGGAAGAGATGCTCTTGGAGGAGACTTTGCAGTGACTGCTTTTGCAGATCTTTCTTTTAATCTGCCATTAAAAGTTCTAAGAGAAGCTGGAATTCATGGACATCTTTTTGCTACTACTGGGAATATTGCCCAATTATCTGGGAATGAGTTTAAGAATTTTTCACTCCAGAAGTTCCGGGAGTCATTTCGAACCTCGGCTGGAATTGGGATTGTTGTTCCTACCAGACTATTCCGCATGGAGGTAAGGCATTTTATTTAGATGTTTATATGATAACAGCTGAGGAGAACTCGGGTTATGTAAACTGGAATGTGCAGATCTATCTTTTAGGGCACATTCACAAAATGTTACCAATGCTTACCTAACACTAAAAGGATTTACCGTGTATCTCACGCCTGAGAAGTGACCCTCTTTTAGGGTTAGTTTGGAACAAGTTCATTAAAAATTTTTCACATGACGGGATAATTAATGCTTATATGGACGTACCAGTTTCGGTCTGAAAATGGCCCTTTTTGGAGTTTGAAGATGATAGTTCATGTCCCAGTCCCCAAGTAATCAGATTTTAGGCTGTGTAGAGTTGTTTTGGAGTCAATGTTAATTATTTCAGGAACTCTCCTAGCTATCTTATTATAAGGTGGTATATAAAACTAGTGGTGTAGTTCTGGGAGTAATGGGGTTGAGTAGACACTTTTAATGCTTCATTCCTGTCATCATCCCTTCCCCTTATTTATTTGTGTATTTACTTTTGGATTTAACTAAAAAGCTTAATTTCTTTTGGCAGGTTAACTACTGTTTCATTGTTAATCAACTTCAACATGACCACGGGAAGACTGGTATGCATTTCTGCTTCTCTTCTCCTATGTAAGGAGTGAACCAAGTCACCCTATCTCATTCATGTTTGACGTCCACAATCCTTGAGGCTTGTTGATTACATAATATATGGGCTTTATAACCATACGGGAACTTTATTTCTTTCAATCATCTCTATTCAGACTGCACTATGTTTCTTTCCCCCATTGTAAACTCACTTCTTGGTCATGGAAGATGGGAAAATCATGCAATTTCATGATGTGAGAATACAAGAAAATAGCAGAGTAAACTCAATCGTTAGGTACAGAAGCACTTGAAAAGAAAACATAGTTGCAGAGGCTGTCTGTACCATGAAAATCACTCGAAAGGAGTTTGTATTTTTTATTATTTATTTTGGAATAGATTTCCAAAATTGAGATTCTGTTTTGCACTTATAATCTTGATGCCATAGTTTTGCATGTTCATATTCGGATTAAGGTAATAAAAGGGCCTAGTCCCTCTTTGAAACTATCAATTGTTTGATGGAGATGGTCTAATATTTTATAGGTAGGGAAGCAAATGAGTTAAGCCGCGAGTTTGAGCCTTCCAAACATGTACACAACTATCACTCGTCTATGAAATGTGTTGAGTTTGTGTATATTGTGTAGGCTTGTTTGTAAGTTGAGACTCCATTTGTGTGTTATGTTGTATGTGGGTGCTAAATGAATTAAGCTGTTCGTAAGCAGCTTGTGGGTAAGCTCAAAAGGAGCTCAGTCCCACGTGGTTATTTATCTAAAATTTCGAGTTTGTATATATAAAAATATATTTAAATTTGTGTGCCAAAATGAGACTCGATGTATTAAAACTCTGAGTTAGCCGGTCCTAGTTGTCTACAAATAGATTCATATCATATGATACTTTTGGGCCAAGCCTTTTTTTTTTTTTTTAAAAGGTTAAAGAGCTTGTTTCATGCTTGTTGGGAGCTATTTTACTGCAGATTGACTCATCTTGACAAGTCATTTGGTACAAGTGATGTGTGCTTCTTGCTTGGCCTTGTTTTTTTTATTGGTTGTACAAAAATTTGAATATGAGATCACCAGATTGGGGGAGGGGGGTTTGTACCACTAAACTGTCTCCTTGTGGACTTCTCGGCCTTGTTTATTATTATTATTTTTTTACTTGATCAATCGGTATTCGAAATTATGTATTCACTAAACCGGCTTGAGTTATTATTGGACCTTCTATAAGAGGGGTTTTTTTAATATAGTTTTTTTCATTCTCAAAATTCATATCCGAATTTTGATTAAGGGATTTAGTGAAGGGATTTAGTGTAACTGTCTGTTGGTTGCTTGGCCTCGTTTATAATAAGGTTTGGAAGGGCCAATGATCGGTGCTTGGGTGACAGACTCATACACAAACTTGAGAGCTTATGCGATCCCAATCAGAAACGTGTTTGCTTAATCATAAGCAAGCACAAAATTCTGTACAAGATTACCCCAAAATTCTGCAATGACGGGGAAATAACCAACATCATCAGCCAACCACGTAATTAAGACATGGGATTACTTGAAGACTACAACCTTTGCCAGATGGGAAAGAAGACATAGATCTTATAATCTTTAATTTTTTTATCGTTTGGTAAAGATCTAGAGTTATAATGAATGCTAATATCTCTTCCCCCTTAAAATAATGGTGTGCAAAAGATTCGTCTCTCTCTCTCTCTCTCTTTCTCTCTCTCTCCCCCCCCCCCCCCCCGTCTCTTGACTATACAGCTGTGGTGTCCATGGTTTGTCTAATTATGTGGCTCGACCATCTACTCTCTGATGACCAAATGGATCACATTGGGGGGTTACAATTTGTTTTTATCAACAGACAGTGGGACTAATGGGATAGAGTACTTGATTTTTTAATTAAATTTCAGTTTAAAACTCAAAAATAAAAAAAATTACGTTAAGAGAGTCATCCACTAAATAAGATCCTGTAGACATTTGAATCGAATTAATCGAAATATGATTACGAATATCGACAGTAAAAACAAAGAAAAAATAGATATTTTCTTTTCTTCCTTTTAGGGAGCTTAATTTGGGCACTACTATTTATCAGAAATGATTTTCAAATTCTATGTAAAATGGGACATGCTACTCAATAGCAGCCCAAATTGGGGACTACAGAGACTCTCAGGGCTATTCCAAACATGAGAAACAAATCCAATTATACTATTTATTAGTCAAAATTAAGCTCATCCAGGTCCTGTACCCAGCTTAGCCGGAGAGGCCTAACTTGATTTTTGAGAAGTACTATTTCGATTTGGATAAATTTCAAACAAGAAGGCCGACACCCAACCAACGTACCAAAATAAAATTTGAAAGTAATAGTATTTTTTTTTTTATAAAGATTTGAATCTAGAATCATCAGATTGGGGGAAGGGTTTTATACCACTACGTTTTTCTCTTGGGGACAGTAATAATATTTTTTGAGGAAAGAGTTATACCGCTAATCATCTTACAAGTACCGAAACGATTGAAAAATACCCAATAACTTATTTAGTACTGTAAGGTAATATTTCAAATAGATTATAAATATATGCTACTCAAATGAAAATCCTACCATTTTCTTTATTGTTACAAAAAGTATAACACGTCTCATAAATAGCATTTTTTTTTTAAAAATAGTCCCCCCCAAAAAAAAAAGGGAAAAATTGAGCTGAGGTGAGATCATCTCTTATATGAGCCTACTCTTGAATAAACTAACTCATACTTACCCAAAGTATTTAAAAAGCTAAACAACAGGCAAGGAGGCTACTTGTTCCAAAAAAAACAAAAACAAAAGACAACTAGGAGAGAATATCACTTCTCAAATTGACCTATGCTCAACTAAGAGACCATTGGTTTTTCTCTCAATCAAATGTTTTTCAGCCGTTGGATGGACAAGGACGGGTAAGATGTCACACTTGTGGGGTACATAGAATACTTGATAAGAGCAATGATCTGGTTGGCGTAGTGGGATTGATGTTAGATCCTATAATTAAGTTTTTGAATTTGATTTATGATTTGGCTATGGATCAAATTACGTTGGGAGAGTAATCCTTTAAATGGGTCATTGTAAATCCTGAACCGAATTAATAGAAATATGATTTCAGATATCGATTGATATAATAATAATAAAAAAAAAGAATACTTGATAAGGAGACAAAAAATACCTCTGACGCCTATATTAAATTTATCATATATCCATGCATACGTGAGAATAGCTCCTTCAATTTAATCAAATTTGATTAATTAAGCCATTTCGCTTATCTCACCTATATATACTTTGATTTGTTAACACGTAACGAAATACTTATTTAGTATATATATATATATATATATATATTACTATTGTATTGTTGCATATCATTTAGGAGGACTTTCTATAAATCTAGAGTTGATAATCACTTGATCAAGGTTTGATTTGAGGAACAAGCATTAGTAATTTGAGGGATACTTTATTATACTTGTGCATACAAAGAATATATATGTATAATGTTATGTGATTATGCATAATATATATGCATGTATATGCATGCATGCATGCATGATGGATTTAAATTTTTCAAAAGAGAGGAAAACGACAGACATGCTCATTCTCAAAGAGATGGTTAGATCCGCATTAATAGGCTCACGTATTCTCATGCAAACTATAAAAAAGAAGAGAAAGAGAGTGAGAGGGTACAGTTAAAGGTTGACTTTACAGGTTGTGTTTTTGAGGGTGTGAATCTTTCAGACCAACCTGTAATTTTCAAATCTTCACAGGCTCTATCCAATCCTCCATCCATGCCAGCTCTTCTTTTCTCCAGCAAAAATAATGCCTTCGGTCACATGACTCAGTTTTCTCGCGCACATGTAAGAAAAGCAAAACAAGGACTTATAGAAAGAAAAAAATGGGTTGAGATCTCTCTTACATTATCAAAACTATTTCTAGATCTTCTTCTTCTTCTTCTTCATTTTTTTTGGATGCAAAAGATGATATATTTGTACCCTACAAATAAACTAAAGGTGCAACTCTTAGAAAAAACAAGCATGGTACATATCTAGACAAATCCAAATTTACAAAATTCTCGTATTAATTCTAGTCGTCACACAAATTAGGACTAGAAATGAGTCGATTTAGAGAAGGTTTATATATAGTTCATTACAATATGCATACAGTTGAGTTAAGGTTAATTTATTGAAAAAACTATAAACCCCTAATAAATTCAGGCTCATTGAATAAGTCAAGCTAAATTTAATCGAGTTTTCTCCTATAAATAAGTTCAAAGTCGACACTCAAGTTCATTTTAGACAAACTTAAAAATAGTGTTAGTGCATAAGCAAGCTGGACTAAACTCTTAAAGGGTCGACTTCCTTTAAGCGATTCATTCGCAAGACCAAAGCCCTAATCCGCACTGTATCAAAACTATAAACAATGTCACTTTTAATATAATTAAATAATAAAAATTTTGTGGGGATAGTTTGTTCATTGAGAATTCTATTAATTTTGAGGAGAATTTTGATAATCCATTTGGTTGTAGGAATACCACATATGTTCATGAGTTTTATTCCGTGTAGCTTTTTGTGTACACGGTTGATTGCTCCCGAGAAACCCGTGATTTAAATAAAATGAAAACAAAAGACCAACTTTAGTAGTTATACCTTATTAGAGGATACATGTTGTAACTCATAAATGATATTGAAAAATATACGTGGATGGAATATTAATTATCATGACAACATTCACCAAATGAAAACAAAAAAAATTATTTTATCGATATCTAGTTGGTCCAGACATTAGTTTCCCATAGTCAAGATTTCATATTCAACTTTTGTGTCCAAAGAAAACAGAAGTCATATCTAATGTAATTATTAAATACCGATGATTTATAAAAAAAAAAAAAGAAAAATGACTAAAATATCTCTGATTTCATAAACGTTTATTGTTGCAATCGGGATTAAAATTTTAGAGAAGCTGGGTTAAGATTTCGACCCACGAGCAAAGTTAGAAATTTATGAATTTTTCTTAAAATTACATGTAATTAGGGATAAAATTCCGAGGGATAGCTATCTTCTTTCGGGTTTTGATCGGATTGGTAAGAGTTATATTTTGATCATGATAAATAATATTTCTTTACATGAAAATGACTAATTCTTTTCTGTTGGCCTTAAGTCCTTAAAGAAAAAGTTTATCAAATTAATAATGTGATCTTCAAAGCTGACCATTCTTTTAAAATTTGTATCCGTGAGGCCGAGCTTTGGTTGGTGGCCCTAACTATGTCCTTTTATGCATATGAGGAAACCTAATATTTGTTCCTTACCTTTTCAAGTCATATTCCTTTTCCACTTGTCCTACAATTTTTTTTTTTTTTTTTTCAGTACGAGAGAGTCGAATCCGAGACCAGTAAGTAAAGGAAAGCGATGGTATTAATGTACCTCATTGCCTCTCCTACAAGTTAATTTTATTTTTTGAATGAAAAGATAAAATTTCATCAAAGGACTTGACTACTATTAAGAGAATGATTAAAGAAAATAAACTAGAGCCAGACAAGGAATTCCGAGCGTCTATCCACCCCTTGCATGGCCGAGCAATCATAATCGATTTATTCTGATACAAGATATATTTTAATAATCGGTTTAATTTTAATACAAGATTTTCTTTAACACAATGATCCCGAGTGCTATTGTCTTGCATAGTCAAGCAATCAGCCATATACCATTGCAATGTCATAAATATGATATTAATTGAACACAAGGATTTCTAAACATATAAAATGATGGTAAAAACATCATTGAATAATATAGGACAACGTGGGTGGTATCTAATTTCAGAATTCAAGTATAATGATTTTGTATTGGTACAGAAAGACCCAAATAGGTGCTTATCCCAAGAGTAGAAGAGGTTTTCATAGACCACTCTAGTTGATTGGGTCCTTGTGGGGGGGGGGGGTTGAGGATTTTGAGGTTTAGGTCACTTGGGTTTTGTTGTAATCATAATCATCTATCTCTCAAAATGGGTGTTTTCTTAAATGATCGAATTTGGAGGGAACAACTGATAGATCACTAAAACCAATGTCTTCTATTTTTCTAACATAGCACCTCTATCCAAGTCTAGTGATCACACCCTATCAAGATGCTTTGATCCCATTGGTCCACCTCACATATTATTGTAGATTTAAATTTTGTTGGAGTATAATTTTGCTATACTCTAATCTTAACTTATAAGTCACACTTGACTAAGTTATTTTGTTTTTATTTTCTTGGCACCCCTAAAAAAATAATCAATCGATATTATTTTTTCTCAAAATAATGATAAAATTTCTATTATAAAATATCGAATTTGAGTTATATTTAATACTTTAAATATGAGTTCATATCATACTCTTGATGTTAACATCGTACCTCTCAAAACAATATTTAATATGGTGGCTGTGTTGATCACCAGTTCACAATTTCTAACCTGAAAAGCTCTTTTTTAGTCTAATCGACAAAAATAATAGTGATTTATTTATACGTGTACGTGTGTATATCAATACACAGTTGGTTTAATAGATAAAAATGATAAATTTTTTAATCAAATTTTAAATTCAAAATTTAAAATAAAAAAAATTATATTTAAAGAACTTTTTTAAAATAGGATCCAATAATATTCGGACCGAATTAATCGTAATATAACTTTAAATAATAATTGATTTAAAAAATATATATATTATAAAATTATGTTGAAGGTAGGTAAAATTGTAGTTTATTGGGAGACGATGTTTCCATGGAAGATCAAGGGACGCCCACAACGATGACTCGATGTGAACCTCTTATCGTCCGGTTAAAGGAACGTGTTTATTTTATTTTATTTTTTTATTTTTATTATCCCTTATTACCCATATCATACTTTTTTAAAAAATTTAAAAATTTTGAATGGACACGATTTAATCCATCTCACAGCCACATTAGATAGTAAAATGACCGGTAATCTAATTGCACAATTTCTATTTTTTTTTCCCTTTTTTGCTTTTTATCCCTTATTATTGAATTAATATATTTTTTTACAAAATATTATTCTTTTTTTTTTTAAATGCAAGGTCTCATGTTACAAGTACCAAATGGACCATGAACTAGTTCAATATAGTATAAAGAATTTGAGATAAAAAGTAGAGAGAGAGAGAGAGAGAGAGAGAGAGACGTGCTGTTTCTCGAAACAACCATGAATAGTCAATAACCTTTTATTTAACTTTGTAAATTTAGGACTCACTCCTTAAAAAAAAACCATAGCACACATGGTTATAGCAATAAATGCACTACCCTCCAAAATTAGAGACACTTGAGCAAAGCTTAAAGAGACCCAAAATCTTAGTAAAGATTTTCAACTCAAAATCTTGGTAAGATTTTCAACCTTGGCGCATGGCACACCACACATATTTATGAAAGCATATGAAGCACAAAAGAACAAAATGAAAGTGGACTTTGGAGAAGAGACGCAGTTGATTGTGAGATGTATGGATCTTGAAAAATCAAAAGTCATCATCATTAACCCAAGAACCCCTTTTTTTTTTATAAGTTTAAGTTCAACTATATAATTATTAGTTGGAGGCCTAATAGAGAGTATGTCTAGGGTAGAGTCATGCAGTAAGGAACAAATCCGTGATTCTCTCTCTCTCTCTCTCTGGGATATGGATATGTTTGTTGTTTTCAACAAAAAAACAAGCCATAGGTCTCCATGTGGGAGAAAAACCATCAAAGACGTCACACCAGCTAATACAAGAATAAGTGCCTCTCTATGTCTAGAAGAGTATGGAAGCATTTCAATCTCATTAGTGTGTCATTTAAATTTGTCGTCGTCTTAATCTCAATATTATAAATATACAATTATACTATTAGACAGTTGGTTTAGTGAAATAGAATGTTAAATTCTTTAATCAAATTTCGAATTTAAAATTTGAGAATAAAGAAAATGATATCGGGAGAGTCACCCCCTAATAGGCTTTCATAAATGCTCGGACTAAATTAGTCAGAGTAATAGCTCCAAAAACCATTGATAGGAAAATAATAAATATACAATTATATTTTAAGCTTTTTCTTATCAACTTTATCGGTTGAATTTACACATTTAGACACCTTTGCATGAAGACTACATATATATATACACATGCACCCACATATGTACCTGATATATATTATTACCCTGTAAGGGTAAGTAAGAGAGAGATAGAGAGAGAGAGAGAGAGAGAGAGAGAGAGAGAACTTGGTTTCTTACTTGTCAACAGCTAGGGTTTTTAATGCCATTTGCCTTGGGGCTATGACAGTTGGAGATCAAGGGATCATTTCATTTAGATACTGACGAAGAAGACCTTATCTTTCTAATTTCTAGCTAGCTAGCAAATCCAACTTCTTCTTTCTCTATAAAAATGAATAGTATTGGAAGTACTTATCACCATCATGATCATCATCACACCCTTGAAGAAGAAGAAGAAGAAGAAGTTAATTCCAAGACAAGTCCCAATTCCATTGACAACAACAATATTAAGGGTGAAGAAGATGAAGACAAACCGAAAAATGGACAAAGCTCGAGCATCAGCACCGTTGAAGAGAGTGAAAAGAAGGCTGCAGGTTCTTCTAATGGTGGTGGTGGTGGCGTGAGACAATATAATCGTTCTAAGTTGCCAAGACTTCGATGGACTCCCGATCTTCATCTTTCCTTTGTTCATGCAGTTGAAAGACTTGGTGGAGAAGATAGTAAGTACAGTTCTTTTTATCCTAAGAGACAAAAATTTTATATACACTGTACAAGGTTGATTTTTGTTGTCCTGAACTTAGATTTTCTTTTTGGGGATGTATATATAGGAGCAACACCTAAGTTGGTTCTTCAATTGATGAATGTCAAAGGCCTTAGCATAGCTCATGTCAAGAGCCATCTTCAGGTAATCAAGGAAATTCCTAGTCCAATTTTCCCTTTTTTTCTTGTTTCATAGACAAAATTTACGTATGTTTTTATATGTATTAATTTATTTTTATTTTGTGGGTTGCTTTTAGATGTATAGGAGCAAAAAGATTGATGACCCAAATCAAGGTAAATTTTGAATCTCTCTTCATGGGTCAGTCCCATATCAATTGGGAAAAAAATTTAGGGTTTTACTAATAGCACTTATAATTTGTGCATTGTTCTCTAGTTATGGTGGACCAAAAGATTTGTATGGATGGGGGAGAGAATCATATTTACAACCTTAGCCAACTTCCCATGCTACAAAGCTTTAATCAAAGGCCTACATCAAATTTAAGGTATGCAATTTTTCTAATTACTAAAAAAATGTAAAAAAAAAAAAAAAGAATACTTTAATTTTATTCAAACGTTTTGTGACATACTTTTGGTTTTTGTTTTAGTTAGGCATGGAAATGCATCATGGCCTTGTCATTCGAATCAATTCTATAGCCATAGCTATATTGGTGGAGGCCTCAAAACATTTGATAGAGCCTGCGAAAGATTTTATGGTTCAAGCAATCCTTCTCCCAATAGGTCACAATATTATTCAACTACTAGTAAATCTCAATTCTTGCTCCAAACAAGGCCTAGCACCATCGAATCAAATCCATTAATCCAATTGCAAGAAAGATCGGGATCAAGAGATCATCATCAACAAATGACTTGCTTGAGCTCAAGTCTCTCTACTAACGGTGGCAAAAATTGGCTTGTGTCTCAAGAGGAGCACAAAATGGCTAAGAGAAAGTCTTTCGATGATGCATGCGGAGGAGAAGGGTTGGATTTGGATCTCTCTCTCAGAGTGACGCCAATAAAGGATGGATTAGTCGGAAGTTTGAAGATTGAAGAAGTTGATAGTAGGTTGTCTCTATCTTTGGCTTCATCTTCATCCTCAAAGTTGAGTAGGTTGAAAGAAGGAGATGATCCTAGCAGGCACAAGCATGCAAGGAAAGAGAGTACTCTAGACCTAACTTTGTGAATGACTAAGATATTCTAAGTGAGATCTTTGAGGTATTTGTCCCACAAATAGAATAAAAGACCCTAAATCCACATTTGTGGATCATTGTGAGCTCATGTACAAGCTAGATTACACAGGTAATTTTGGGCTGCTATGTTCCTTTTGCCATATTCATGAAAGTTAAAATATCCAGTATTTTGTATTTTGTATTTTGTAATATCAGATATGAATTAATATATTATTTTTTATAGTGACTGTGTTGTAAAAATCAGAGTTTTTTCTTTGGGGTCTTTTTTTTCGGTCTCATTATTTTCTTTCCTTCAATGAGCATCGAGTATGTATGAATTATGTAACAAATAAAATGTTAATGTTTGCCTTCTGAAAATGTTATTAAATACTTTTGCTTATATTGATTATCCTTGATTCGATTCGCTTCCTGTCATGGGTTGTTTTCTTGAACTCCTCAAACATAAAACAAATGCTTCCATACTTGAAAATTGAGCAGCTGATTATGTTTAATCTCTTTCCCTTATGCCTTGGGATGGGTGTAGAAAAGTTGTTTCTCTTTCTTATCCTATGTCATGATCTTCATGTAATGTCGTTTAAACAACTATGTACCATGCATTAATTTCTATTTTTCCCTTTTCTGGAAGTAAAAGAATAGAAGGGATCCTGCATATACTTGGTCTTTCTCGATGTGGGGTTAGTTTAAAAATCGAATTTGAATCATATTTACTACTCAATTCATAAATAGATCACCGTAAAATACTTTTTTATTATTAGAAATTCTTGATAAAATCTTCAGAAAGATTACAAATTTGGGATAGAATTTTGTTGCATGCTTTATCACCACTTAGACACCTAGCAAATTCATTCAGTTTTCTTCTTTTGTATACAGTCCCTCTTGAGGGAAGGAAGGGTCTTACAGTTGCAAGTGAAGGCAAGCTAAAGTTTACTTTGAATCTTTATAGGAGTTAGATTATTTATTTAAAGCAGACTTGAGTGTACAATGAGAGGGTTATTCTGCTAAACTGCACTCATTTTACATCTCAATGCATGGCTTTAATTGGCAATAGACAGATCAAATTTAGAAAATATGTGAGAAGGCGTTTCATAGCCATATTTTGACTAGTTGGGGATTGTTCGGGCTTCCATTAGAGCAAAATTGCACCCTGTACATAAAAACCTTTAAAATTACACCAAACTAGATAAAGGGTACTATGGTGCTCGACCCTCTTTTCCAGAATCTGGGTTCCAAGACATTTTCTGCACAATACATAGGGCAAAGCTAGAAATGCCCCCCTTTATCAAGGGGCAGCTGCCTAGCTACCCATTTCACCCCGGTCTGCACATAAAATAAGAACTTTTCATATTTTGATATGAAGAAATAAGTAACTAATCGAGCCAATTATAAAAGCTCCATATTTTGGCATAGGAAAATGTAGGATTTGTTTTTTGATCATGGCTCAAAGAAGGGTATGGCCTTTTCAGGTCTCTAGTCTCACTCATGTGATCTTGCATGAAGTAGGACATGAACAACGGGAGCATATGAGTGCACCTCCAATGAATTGGGGTCAATTTTGAAAGCTTTTCTTCTATGTGTCTTAAGCTTCTTGATTTATAAATATATTTTCATTAACATATACAAAAACATGATTAGGCCACTTGATCTTACTATCTAACCATGTTATATGATTGGATCAACGAATAGTTGGCGTAATAAGTAAACATACTAGATTTTTTAATAAAGTCTTTTGAAACTTAAAAAAAAATTATATTAAGAGAACTTCCATTAAATTGTATCTAACAACGCTTAAATCAAATTAATTGAAATATAACTCTAACTACCGGTTGGATTAAAAAAATATATTATATGATATGCATAGTGCCCCATGTATCTTCTGTGTGCCAGCCATGACAATTCCAACAATTGGTCAATTACGTTGTCTAAGTTAATTTATGACATTGAAGAATGGGTTTAAAGCATTACCGGGTGCAATGGAAGTGCATTAAGGGTAAATGGGGTCAAGATTAGACAAGGCCAGTTTTAATTAAAAGTGCCATTGGAGTCTTCTTACCCATTTTGTTGCGACGGCTAACCACTAGAGGAGCCTAAGGCATTTTTTCTAATCGAGGGTCGGCTTCCCAAGTGTTGATGAATTATTTTTTATTTTTTATTTTTTTTGGTAGTAGTTGATGAATTATTTAACACTGTCCAGGGCTTTATATGTCTCGTTGGATTATAGGTGTCAATTAATTTAATTAATAAAACTTTTTAGAAAAAGTTAGAAAATTAGTTTAGTTAATATAATTAATAAATACAAAGACTTCAATAAAAGAATCCATAAAAATTGGATATAGGAAAAGTGAAGAGAGAAAACTCAAAAAAAAAAAAGAGAGGTGATAATACTAAATTGATCACCGTTCATATTTATAAATTCTATATCACCGTTCATATTTATAAAAAAAAATGTTAATTTCAAATAAAATAAAATAAAATATTAAAATGTACTAGGATAAATTGTTCTATAATAATCAATTTAATTATTTTTAATTTATTTGATCTTGAAAAAGAGAATGCAAAAGCTGTTTCAAATATTTTTTTTTTCTACTATATCAACCGATATTCAGAATCATACTCTGAATAATCCGGTTCAGAACTTGTAGTGGTCTATTTAAGGGGGCTACCCTCCTAACGTAATCTGCTCCATACCCAAATCATGAGTCGAAACCAAGATTTTGGTTAAAGGATTTAGCGTCACATTCCACTAAACTAACTAACCATTGGTTCAAATACTAAAGTGTTGTGATCAATATTTTATTGATCTAGTGGTAAAAGTACTGAATTCTCCTATCTAAAATTTCAAATTTGAGTTTTAGAAACCAAAAAAAAAAAAATAGATGCTAAGAGAGTTCACTCTTTAATAGGACTGATAATTAGTTCGAATCGAAATAATAAGAATTAATAAAATTAGCTTTAATTCAAATGACAAATTTTTTCTCCTCACGTAATATACTCGAATTCGAACCCCATATATGCCAAAAAAAAAAAAAAAAAAAAAAAAGAAAGAGAAGTGTTGTGCTTACCTTGGCCCAAAAATTAGAAACGATTGTTGATGCAATCTAGAGAGCCCATTAGAGCCACACTTGGGTGGGGCTTACTAGGGCTTGTAAATGTGAATTTGGGCCACACACCCCACCTCAATAGGCCCATAGAAACAAGTTTCAGATGAAGCGGACTTGGCTAAAGTCTAATTTCTTTTTTTTTTCTTTTTTTTTTTTACAAGAATTTGAATTTAAAATTATCAAATTGGGGAGAAGAGTTTATACTACTAGGCTTTCTCTATAAGAAAAACCCACTTCCCAGAGCAACCTCACACACATATTTTACTGTTTCCTTAATCCTATTTCTATGAGTTATCGTAAATATTTATTTAATAAAAATTATTACACTTGAAGTTAGTATTTAGTAAAAGAAAGTACTAAATAACTAGCATAAGTATTAATGATTACAAAGATGATAACCGTTGGATTGTCATTAACGGTTTTTAACTCTGTAGAGATCTAATAGTTACTTATATTAATAATTTTTGTTATTACTTTAAAATAAGGAAAATAAGAAAAGAAGAGTTGTCTAAAAAAGAAGGACAACAAATGGAGAGAGAGAGAGAGAGAGAGAGAGAGAGAGAGTGATTTGCAAAGCCTTGTGATGGTTAAGAGTGAAGTTAGTTTGAAATGTTCGGCTTCTTTTTTTTTTTTTTTTTTTTTAAATCCAAAATCAGGTCATTCACTTGCGTGTTGGGCTTCATTTGTACAACAAAGTAGTACAAACCCACTTCTCATTGATCAATAACCCAAACCATTATTCCATTTCCCGGAAATTTTTTTAATTTTCGGTATTTGAAATCAAAGGTTTTATTTAGAAATAATTCTTTTAATATAATACTTTTTATTCATAATATTTAAATTTAAAATTTAATTAAAAATTTTAATATTTCAAATCAACCGTGAATCGGTATTTCTTGTATTCTTCACCGGCGGTCTACTCCAACACAAATTGCTATTTTATTAATAGCAAATGTGCTGGAATCTGAGCATCCCAATGAAATACCAAACAAACAACCAGCGGTCCAGCAGAGCAGTCACACGTGTCGGATAGGCCCCCCACTGAATCTTATTTTATTCATATGTTTCTTAAGATTGAATCTGCAGTCGTACCTCAAAAGAGTATGTACAAGATAATTTATGAGACAGAAAAATGTATCCCACTATTAAATATCATATATATATATTAAGTCTATAATTATTAAGTTATGGGAGAGATGCAACCCCAAACATAGCACTATTTATAACCCGTAAATAACTATCATTTTAACCTTATATGTGATAACACTGAATGTATCTCATCCTCTAATATGAGTGAGACCAATCGATCGAAAAGCCTCATTTCCTCCTGACTCAAACCAGTTTGAAAGCTACAAAGAACTGGAGGGCACGATGGGAGGATAATGGCCCGAACAAGTTATTTATTATCATCAATTGAGCAAGGCATATAATTATTATATAAACACTCGAATGATAAAAAAATTTTATTAAAATATATTTTTTGAGAATTTGTATTCAAATCTTAATGTAATAAGTATATTCACAATTTTCGTTATGCGTGTGTGGAAAAAAACAGCACATCCAAAAATGAGTCGTTTTACTAATTAATCAATTTAGTTTATTCATTTAATTAAAGGAATTAAGTAAGAATACCATTTTTAATTTCTGTTTCAGCTTGGTCATAGCACGATGCGATGCAGCAGATAATTACTCAGAATTTAGCTCATTGCATTTCTCAAGAGTCACAAATTGAACCGTATGATCAGCCCAAATCACTTGATCAAATCCATGATTGTCAGCTCAGAAGATCCACAAGTCACAATCAAATCACCACAAAAGTTGCAAATCTAAGGCACATGGTTCACACGAAAAAAAAAACAGAGAACTAACCGACAGCGAATCGAAAGTGTGAGCGGGAGATGAGAAACACACAACAAGACGCATCTCTGAACTTCCACAGGCATATACTGCCGGCATCTCCACGTTATCCTCTGTCTCTCTCTCTCTCCTTCACAGTTCTCTCTCTACTTTGTAACTGTTTGTTCTCTGTCTCTGTGTCTCTGTGTCTCTGTCTCTGTCTCTGTCTCTGTCTCTCTCTCGTTATTCTAGTTCTTGTTCTTGGATTAGTCAGACAAGAAAGTTGAGGGAGGGGAGAGAGAAATATGGCGCGAACAACTCCAATTCTCCATCACAATACACTGCTGTTCTCTCTCGAGAACAAGATTTTTTCACACACACTCTTCACTTCTTCTCATAGCAAGTCAGTCCAGCTGAAGAGATCTCTTGGATCAATCTCATTTTCGTCTTCTGTGTCGTCTTCTTCTTCTTCGTCTTCTGCTTCGTCATGCTTGAGAATAACGAGAGTTTCGACGGCGCCTTTGGAGTGTGCACCGCCGTCGCCAGAGTTCGACTTCGACGGAGAAATAGCGCGGTTAAAGAGTCTCCGGTCTAGGCTTTCGGAGTCGAGAAACTTGGAGGAGAAGATTGAAGTGATTGATGGTGATTTGAGAGTGAGTTCGTTCTTTAATGCTCGCAAGAATGCGATTTCTAGGGTTTTGACTTCGCTTGACTTGGATATGTACGAGATGTTTCTAATTAAAGCTTTGGTCGCGGCTGGTCAAGGTCATGTGCTTGTTTCGGGTTTGGATTTGGTTGGTGGTGATGAGTTTGAGACGGAGAGAAGGAGGAGTACTGCATTAAAGACTACATTGTATTCATTTGTTGAGATGATTGAGAGTTGCGATGTGAATGGTGGAGAGAGTGATCGTTTTGGTAGGAAAGGACATGTGGGTTTGCAGGATGAAGAAGTTAGTGCATTGAAAGGGCTTCTGAAGACTTTGTATGAGGTTGAAAGATTCTATGACTGTATCGGAGGAATCATTGGGTGAGTTATCAAATCTATTTCATTTTCTTGATTGATTCTTGTTACATCTTTCTTTCGATTCTGTTTAGTTAGTTTTGCTCATTGAAAAGGATAGCATAAGTTTTAGGTAGGGCGAACCCAGAAATTTATATCACTAGGCGGAATACATTATGTGGTTTATGATTTCTGGAGGCTGACGTTAATTTTTAGTGGAGCAAACAATTTTTGTGATTATAATTTTTGAAATTATATGCTTTCTTTCTTATAACTTCCCAGCCTCCTCCCAATCATAACATAAAAGATCAGTACAATTAACTAGCATTACGTTGGGTTTAGTTGTTTTGCCACTTAGGTATCAACCTCCTATGAGATTGAGCATTCTGGTCTCCTCGGGATCTCGAGCATTGGTTCTTGTATAGATGTCATGAGGTTCCTCTCTGGTGATGTGATGCGAGCGTGATGTTTCCTGCTGCTGGAAGGCTTGGGAAAGCAACGCCGTGTTGTCATTTATGTACAAAAAGAGGGACAAGAAATGAAGAATTAGCTTTGTCTGTTTTGTTTATGGAAGCTAGGAAATGTGTGCCACGGCTGTTGTAGCAAAATGAATAAACGACATTAAGGCTGTTGTAATTGGAAGGTTCATGGAAAGTTATGTCATAACAGCAGGAACAAATTTCGAGATACGGAAACTTCTTGTTTTGTCCCGTAGCTGGTTTGGTTGATGTTTCAGGTATGTTTGGAAAGTCGTTAACGGAATGATGAGTTTCTGGGTTTTAGTGCTAGTACAAAGGACAATAAGAAGCGCTGAAAGGAATTTTGATTATGACCTCTCTGTTGTAAAAAGGGGAGCACAATATCTGATATTGAGAACCTAATGAAATTCAGCACTTATTTATTCCCCCCCCCCCCCGCCCCCCCCCCCCCCCCGAGACTCGGGGGATCCATAATCACAACAGATGGTCTTCAATTAATGTTAAGTTCATTAAAGAAAAGGAATAACGAAACATGCCAATAAATCTTTTAATTTTATTGATAGGGGACATCTGCCACGGGGAAGAACAGCTACTTCACTAGTCTCCATCCTAATGTAAGGGAAAAACCTAATCTGGCTCGCTTGGTCTAAGGTCTACACAATCTCCCCTAATCCCTTTTTTCATACAATTTGTTTGGAAAGGAATGGCGACTTTCAATAGGTTTATCAAACAAAATATCTGTAACTTAACCTATAGATGGACAAAAGAGTTATAAGTTAACTCAGTTCTTTTTCAAATAGAGCATTTATATTGAAGTTTTGACATAAATATGTTTTCTCTGGCTGTTAAAAAATGATCTATCGTCATATGTCATTGCATCTTTTTATTCCAATAAAGTCATTCGAGGACCATACTTTTGCTGTTATTGTCTGAAACGGATCTGATTTTTATCCCGATTCTGACATTAAATATAGGGTATTATCTTCTTCTCTCAAACATTTACTTGTTAGATCCCTTCACTCACTTGGCAACAATATATAGAAAATTTTCTTTCCTTTGTGCATAATAATGCTTCAAATAGACTGTGCCTTGGTGTGAAGCATAGATAGGGATCTGTGGTTGAGAGGGGATATGGTGATGGTTCAAATTCTTAAACAATATACCCAATTAATTTGGATAAACTATATCATGTTTTACATGAACAATGGGGCATTTTAATACTTTTTCATGTTATTGTTGCTTATAAGTATTAAAAGTTAGCAAATAAACTGTTAAAATTGTTAAAGTGACTATTAATGAAACAACTCAAAAACTTTTATTTATTTATTTATTTTTTAAATCCAATAAACATGTTTAACACCTACGATAAAAATTGATTGTTAGAAAGCATGTAATATGGTTTTTTCGACAGCAAAGACTTGTTCACAGCCATGTTAGAACATCAAATGGATATGTAAATTGCTACATTTTGTCGGCAACATTAAAATTCCATGATGTCAGCATTGTGTCACTTGAGGGACATGAACTCAAGTATGGAAGATATGTTAAAGAAAATTAGGGACTTGAGGTATACCATTGGTTTTTCATTCAGATATGGTATCTTACAGGGTATCTGATTTGAAACTGGATTCCTTTTCTTTGATATCCCTTTGTTTTGGTGTGTAAGAGGTGCTTTGAAAAGATTACTAGAGAGGTACTTGGGGTCTTCGTTAACGGATGGGATGCTGTACACAAACCACATAATTTTGACTTGCATACATTGTTATGCATTTGGAATCCTCCACCCCACCCCCCCCCCCAAAAAAAAAACTAAATGCAAGTTTCAGGAAAGCAAGGAATGACATACAGTAAACCAACAACTTCCAATTTTTTGGGGTCTTTTTAGTTCTGTATGCATTTCTCAGCCAACTGATCGTGGGTCTCCAGTTAAATGCTAGATAGACTTGGGCATTGAAATTGACTTGGCAAGCGTCCATCTTGACCAGATTCAATCAGAAGAAATATCAAATAACAGAATTTGTACTTTTGGGCTATTATGTGATCACAATTAAATACCCAAATATTTGGATAAAGTGCATGGTCAATTGCTAAATATTATGTCTCTTAATGTGCTGGTTGCAGTTATCAGATTACAATTTTGGAGCTTCTTACTCATGCAACGGCTGAAAAGCAAGTGAATTGTTCTCAACAGATAAATGAAGTAATGGGACGTGAAATTTTAGAAATTCATCCACCTAGAGGACTTGATCTTTCACAAAATACGGACTATGCAACTCAAGCTGCTCTCTGGGGAGTTGAGGTTGGTTTTTGGTTTAATGTGGTTTTAACATATTAGGCTACCAGAGATTGGTTTAAGAACACTTGATTTAATTTTTCCAGGGTTTGCCAGATCTTGGTGAAATTTATCCTTTAGGAGGCTCTGCAGATAGGCTTGGTTTGGTTGATCCTCATTCAGGTGAATGTCTCCCTGCTGCAATGCTTCCTTATTGTGGAAGGACTTTATTGGAGGGTCTTATAAGGGATCTTCAGGTATAAGATCTCTGCATGTCAAGTGTTGAATATTTGTTGGTGTCTTTGATGCTTGACAATAAGATTGACTCAAATCTGCATGCTTTTTTTAATTAAAGATTTACTGGCTTGTATTGTGTATAATCATATTTCTTGTCTTCGCTGCTAGGCCAGAGAGTTCTTGTACTACAAGATATATGGAAAACAATGCATCACCCCTGTCGCCATCATGACCAGTTCAGTAAAAAGCAATCATGAACGCATCATGGCACTTTGTGAGAGGCTCAGATGGTTGGGAAGAGGTCGATCAAATTTTCAGCTTTTTGAGCAGGTTTATTGTTAAGAACTATGAAAATTGTCTTCTGGCATAGATATTTTCTTACAAAATGAGGTCTTTTGCTTAAATAGACAGTCAAGATTTGGCATTAGTAATTTAGTCTGTATGTTGCCAGCCCCTTGTTCCAGCTGTTAGTGCAGATGATGGGCAATGGTTAGTATCTGAACCATTTACACCTCTCTGCAAACCTGGTGGTCATGGTGTCATATGGAAACTAGCATATGACAGAGGCATCTTCAAATGGTTTTATGAACATGGAAGAAAAGGTGCAACCGTTCGTCAAGTAAGGTCAGCTCTCATTTATGGACTCTCCTCTTTACCCTTCATCATTTATTGTACATGGGTTTCAAGGATTGAACTAAAATATTCACCAGCTACTGCACTCTTATGCTTTTGTTGGCACCTTTGCAGTAATGTTGTTGCTGCTACTGATTTGACCATGTTGGCATTGGCAGGGATTGGTCTGCGCCATGGGAAGGTGAGACTTTTATCCTAATCTTCTTCTCTCATTCGTTTTCTTTCCTTTTGCAATTAAATGTCTTGATATGGATACAGAGAGCCGTTTGTACGTAATTTAACAAACTGGAAGATTCCAAGTACTACTGGCTTGTTCTGATTTTTATAATGTTGGGTACATTTCATAATTTCAAAGTGACAAGTTGGTACTCTATGGGTTAGGGAACACCTATGGGCTACCAAATGGTTCCAATGACATCCTGTGGGAGGTCTACATATCTATTTGTATCTTAGTTGCATTGCATACTGCCTCTAGGACACATTCTAAACAATGCTTAAAGCTACTTTGTTGAAAAGGTTCGCAGGTCATTACACTTTCCGTAATTCCATCTGGTGCTTTCATGTTTTATTTCATTTTACTTATTCTTCTACTTGTCTCTATGAATAGGCCCATGCCTTTAGGAAGGGAGGGGCTAGAACTGTCCCTTGACCAGGGTCAAACAACTAAGCTAACAAGCCCATGGTTGTTTTTCTGTTTTTGAACCTGTTAAAATGTTGCGTTGTAGGTGCATTCTTGAAAGCATGGTATAGCTCCTAAATAGAAGTATAGAATCAAAAGGAAGGGAGAAGAAGAGAGAGAAATAGAGGATGTATTTAGAAAAGACCAGAGAAATGAATCGTTCTAATTGTCTATCATTATAATGTCAATCTCAAATAATAATAACAATCTCTATAGTACGAGTCTCATGCATTTGGGGACCCATGTGATATGGAACCCAATATGGTAGTCTGCCAATATTATCCTTTCTTTCATTTCATTATTGTGCCTGGCATGATGTCCTGTGCTTAACTACATGTCTAACAGTGAAACATCCATCATATAGCAACAGGGAAATCTTTCCTTCAAATTGCGGCATGTTATCTGAATGCAATTTGCTTAGAACAGCATATATCACAGGAGAAGTTTGGTTTCATGCTGGAGGAATTCTAATTTTGGTTCGACTAAATTTGGATTATCTAGAAAACTGTTATTGGAGCAGGTGCTGCCTGTCATTTGCATGACTATTTATATCTGGACTTAACCGATATGGCTTATCTCATGTTTTTATTAAATCTTCCATGTAACAGAAATTAGGGTTTGCATCCTGTAAGCGGAACTCGGGGGCTACAGAAGGGATTAATGTTCTTATTGAGAAAAAAACTCATGAGGGGAAGTGGGCTTACGGTATATCATGCATTGAATACACTGAATTTGATAAGTTCGGTTTCGGCGACGGAAGTCTATCTTCTAAAAGGTATTCAATTCTATGTTTCTAATGCTAATCAATTTCATGTTTTTGGATATCCTTATGTCGATTAGATTTAGGAAAGAACCTTACCTTGCATTCTAGTGACAGGTTTTATTCCTTTAAATTTATCCATACTGTTTAAGGAATATTTATAAGGCAACAAGGTTTGCCAATTCAGAATTATCAAATTCCGGTATGTTATGTGTACTTCTATCCAGGAATAAGATATAAAAGTTCAAAATTCTGAATATATGTGAAGGTGGGAATAGATTGCTTAGGAGACTACATTGTTTTGTGATGATAATATTGGCTATTTGGGTCCATTAATAGGGCTTTCTAGCTCCCGGCATTGTGTGTCTAAGGTGGCCCCATAGTTGGTAAACTATTTTACATTAATTAAACCCTAGCACCTGGTAAAAGCGATCAACCCTGTTAAAGGCTTCTATTAGCAAAAATTTTTACCTCCACCAACCTCCTTGGTCAACTCACTCTTTGCTTGCCCTTACGGCTATAACTACAGTTTGGTTTTGCAATATTGAATTAACCTCAAAATTTACCTCCTCATCTTAAAATTTGATGCTACTGATGGAGAAAGTTCCCTAAAATCACAGAATTGTCTATCAGTTCCACAAAAATTCCATATCAAAACCTACCAAGTTTAAATGTCAGAGTTTTACTGTGGCAAAATTTATATGTCTGGTTCATACTCTCACGAACATCTAAAGATCTGTTTATCACACTCACTGAAAAGAGGTTTAGTTTGGGAAACATACCCTGTAGCTCTTACCTGTGTTACATGGATACTGCTGGCAATGTCTATCCATATTTATGCGTCACATTGTATTTTTTATTTTTTATTTTTTTGGTGTGTGTGTGTGACACTCTCTCTGAGGTTTTCTGCCTTATAGATGTTAATATATCACGTTGAAGCTTCTTATGGCTCCATTTTCATGTCAAGAGTGCATATTTTCCGGTGTGCTGATCCAAGAAAAGAGAAGTGAATGGAACTTTCTTTCAAAGGATTATGTTTCCTTCTTTTCCTTTGTATTGTTTGTTTTTGTAGAAGCATCGTCGTAATACTTAGATATGAATCTCCTTTATGTGAATGTAGTTTGGATGCGGAGTTTCCAGCCAATACAAATATTCTGTATGTAGACTTAGCTTCTGCAGAGCTAGTTGGATCAAGTAATGGCCATGCTAGTCTACCTGGGATGGTGCTAAACACAAAAAAACCGATTGTATATACAGACCATTTTGGGATTAGACATAGGTAAATGCTTCCTTCCAAACTCTCTCTTGTGCATCTTTCTGTCTCAGTCTTGATATTACTGAAAACAAGTGCTCACTTGTTCAGAACTGCTCTTACATAATGTACATTATGCATCGCGTAAAATATTGATTTCTCCAAGCGAGCCTAATTGTTCCCACATTTTTGTGCTATTTTTGCACATTCTACTATTGTACTGTCTTATTATTTATATGCAAAGGAGCAGATCCAAATTAAGTATGGTTAGCCAGATGGCTGCTGCAGATGTCCAAATGATATCCCTCTTTCCATTGATGGCTCTTGCAAATATTTTATGCTTGAGATGTATCCATCATATTGCTTCTGAGAGCCATTTTTGCTTGATAGAAGTGCAGCTGCATGTACAAGTGATCAAACTTGAGATAGAATTAGCATATATATATGTTTGCTGCATTCAGAAAAGGTCAAGAATGAAATAATTGAGGACTTATATCTTGTAACGGCCGAGAACCTTTCCGTTTCTGGAAAACTTGGGACAGTGCAGTGTGCTATCTCAAACTCTGAAAGGGCCCTGAACTAAGCCAGTTTGGATGATTTTGTGCTAATTTGCATCCTTATTCAGTTGAGTAAAGAGTTTAGTGGTGATATAATAGTTCTGTGTTTTGCCCAAATTTTCTGTAATGTGATGAAAGCTGATACCAGATTGAAGTCTCTCTGTGATTTTCTGTAATTTGATGAAAACTGATGCTGCATTGTGTAATTTTCTGTAATTTTGTTGTTAAAATATCCTTTTTGTTCTTGTGGTTGTAATATCACTTCTCTATTATTAAGGATTGACTCAATAAGTAGGATTAGTTCTTTATGACCATTGTCTAACCACATTTTATGTGTGGTAGCATCTTTGGCGGCAGGCTGGAGTGTACCATGCAAAACATTGCTGATAATTTTGTCAGTACTTACTCAGCCAGACATTATAAAGGTGTAGAAGGTAAAGAATTATCATATATAAAGCTTTGGTGTGCCTGTTTATATAAATGTTCCTGAATGTCATTGGTTTTTACTCCTGCTAATATTTAGTTGCAGATGTGATGGATACGTTTCTTGTCTATAATGAAAGAAGGAGAGTAACTTCATCTGCTAAGAAGAAAAGAAGACATGGAGACAAATCCTTACACCAGGTTATATGCATAATGACCAATAATAATTTAGTTCATTTTGTGAATCCCTTTATCTCATCCTTTTCACTCTGTGCACGATGTAGATTAAATTCAGTCAACTAAAATGTTTTCATTTGTCATTGATATTGGCTTGCATTAGAACCTTTATTTATTTATTTATTTATTTTTTTGAATTTTGTGTACAGAGATACATCGTCATTGACAACCTTCAAACTTGGTGTTATGTTTTACAATTCTCCATGTGACATGTTTGTGTGCCCACAATGCCCCCCCCCCCCCGCCCCCAAAAAAAACACCCAAAAGAAAAACCCAGAGAAGGGCAGCCCCTCTAGTGATTATTTCGGATTGGCATGATCAGAAGAATATTAATTCTTGTTATTCAGAATGGATCATTGATGAATGAATTTTCCTTTTGATTTCCTGCACAGACTCCAGAGGGTTCATTGTTGGATATCATGCGCAATGCCTATGATCTTCTCTCATGTTGTGCCATAAATATCCCTAAGGTATGAATTTCCCTGTTATGTATGCTGTAAATTTGTTCCCCTTTTCATGGAGGATCACATTTAGTGTTGGTTTGATATCTTTCTGTTGAATTTTCGAGTACATAAATAATTTGGGTTTGCTTTTATATGGAAACAATCCACATCCTCTTTTTTCACAACTATATGCAGATTGAAGGCAATGACAAGTACATTAATTCTGGACCCCCATTTCTTATCCTTCTTCATCCTGCTCTTGGTCCACTTTGGGAAGTCATTAGACAAAAGGTCAGTATGTGATTTGAAATCTTTTGATTCCCTCTCTTTAACCCTCACCTTGCTATTTAACTAAAGTTGATGAATGCGTCTTGGGTTTGTTGAATATTCTACCCTTTTAACGAGTGTTGAAACTATGCTATTGTAACATGTCCTAGTCTTGATTTGAAAGAAGTCACGGTAGACAAAAAGAAGGTTTGTTTTCTTGACCTTTTCTGTTGAGATAAGAATATATTCTTTGTACTTATCATACATGTTTCTGGGATTGCAAAAGAAAAGTATCCTAGTATATGATCTGTACTTGTCACGTTTATGATACTTCTATAACCTAGGGAGTACAGCTAAACTGGGACAAAGTGTGCTAATTCTCGTTATTGACAAATTAGTTTGTTGTATCCTTTCTCATAATGATTAAGTAGTTCTCTAGGATCCTGTAATAACTTATGAGCTATTATGATGCTTTGTAAACTCAGTAACCAAGTACTCAAATTACACATCATTGACTCCATGCTCTTTGTATTCTGCTGTCCTAGTTTCTAGGAGGTTCCATTGCCAGGGGTTCTGAACTACAGGTTGAGGCTGCAGAGTTCTTGTGGAGAAATGTTCAGGTTAGGCTTAAAATCTTTTATATTTCACAATCCAATGTATGTGGTTTGGTTATGCTCTAAATTGATTTGCTTTCTTTGTCTCAGCTTGATGGAAGCATGATCATTCTTGCTGAAAATGTTATGGGCTCAATTGCGATAGACAAGGATGGTGAACCCATTCTACAATATGGTCACAGGTTGTCCCCTTGATCCCTCCTCCACTTAAAGCACCATCAATCTGAGTCTCATGCTCATAACATTTATTTTTTTAGATGCGGAAAATGTAAGTTACAGAATGTGAAAGTTCAGAACAAGGGGATCAACTGGAATTGCAAAGACAATGTATACTGGAAGCATGACGTGCAGCGACATGAAGCATTAAAGATCATTCTTCATGGAAATGCTGAGTTTGAGGCAATAAATGTCACCTTACAGGTAGAATCTTCTTGATATCAGCAATTTCTTTAAGGATATTCTAGTTGTTCAATGGATCAAGGGGGACTTGTTTTTGTTTTGAGCGAATCTTCCAAGAACTAACCTGGATTAATGGCTTGAATAATTGAATCTGGTAGATCTAGGAGATAGCCATATTGATGTTTGAACCACAGGTTGAATATATATTGCAAACAGATTTTAACTGATTGTTATGCTTTGACCTTTCTGGAATTGAATACTGAAAAGCCTTTCTACCTCCAAAATTTCTCACAGGGAAATCATGTATTTGAAGTACCAGACAACCACAAATTGAAGATCACATCAGGAGATTCAGGTCTGTTAAATCTCTTCAACTGGAAATTTTCACTTCTATTCTGTTGCAAATGTTAAACCCTGATTCAAACTATAAGATCTAATGATCTTCACACCTAGAATACACATCTGCTTGGAATTTAATTCATTATTGAATTTTACTCTTGAGGCCTGTCGGGTCAACTGCAATTTGAGCAAGATTGCCTATTGCCTATTATGCTTGGAATATTCACTGTTTTGGTGGTCAAAGAATCTAATAGATGACAAGAGAATACTCATCTGCCTGGAATTTCCTTGAGAAAAATTGCACTGATGGGCGTTGTCCCTGATTCAAACTATAAGATCTAATGATCTTTGCACCTAGAATACACGTCTGCCTGGAATTTAATTTATTATTGGATTTTACTCTTGAGACCTGTCAGGTCACATGCAATTTGAGCAAGATTGTCTATCATGCTAGCAACTATTCACTGTTTTGGTGGTCACAGAATCTAATAGATGACTAGAGAATACTCATCTGCCTGGAATTTCCTTGAGAAAAATTGCACTGATGGGCGCTGTCCCTGATTCAAACTATAAGATCTAATGATCTTTGCACCTAGAATACACGTCTGCTTGGAATTTAATTTATTATTGGATTTTACTCTTGAGACCTGTCAGGTCACATGCAATTTGAGCAAGATTGTCTATCATGCTAGCAACTATTCACTGTATTGGTGGTCACAGAATCTAATAGATGAATAGAGAATACTCATCTGCCTGGAATTTCCTTGAGAAAAATGGCACTGATGTGTGTTGTCATGTTCTGTCTAGACTTGTACAGTTTTTTTTCTTTCAAGAAATTATCAGCAGCCATTGAAGCATTGCTTGTTAGGTTTCATCATGGAGCTTTTTGTAGTAGTTGTGTCTTAGTTGTCATTTTCCATTGAAAACAAAGCATGACTTTTCTTATGGACATAAATTGACAATTTTTATTGTTCAAAGGGAAGCTGCTTTATAGCTCTCATCATGTCTGGATGGTGGTTCCTTGGATATCGCTAATGGACAAATCTTATGTTATTTGAAATTCAGGTGTGGTTGTTCAATTGCATCCTATTGAAGAGGAGAAGATGGACACTGGTAGTTGGTTTTGGAAATACAAGATTAATGGCACTAACATTGAATTGGAATTGGTAGAGTTGTAATTACTAACGAGATTCTTGAATGCAAATATTACTCATTCACAGATGAACAAAGCGCTCATCGTCATTCCATTTTTCCATTTTTATATGGTTGAACAATCGTTTTAACTATTTGTACCCTATTGGATCAGTTTTGTAATAATAGTGTATGATGGATCAGAGCTTTGTAATATTTGTGTATTACGAATCTCTGTGGCTGCAGCTCGTTGTAACTTTCTAATTGTAACAACAATGTTTGAGTTCTCAGTAATTACAGTAATTCTTTTTTTATGGAATAAATCTCTCTTTGTGAATTGTAAATATATATAATCTGGCTCAATGGTTGCAATTCTTGATTCCTTTTTCTAGTAAAATATATGCAGTTGTGAGATAGAGAGGGAAAGATGGCCGCCTTCAACAAGAGAATTCCTGATATACTGACTGGGGAGCCAAGCTCAGCCAGTGGTTTAATTTCCTTGGATATTTCATCTTGGTCACACTGTTAAATGCTGTGCTGGTTTATATAGTTGATATTGAAATGCTGCATAAGATCTATGATGTCCTTTACTGTTTATTAGGGGAAAAGTAAACTTTGTTCATCATCTTTTTGATGCGGGGAAGTCAATGTCAGTACTTTTGGAGCTCGATTGTTTTGATCTTTATAGCTCTCATGTACTCTATATCATACGGTCTGTTGGCTAGGAAACAGTTGGATTTGGAAGATCAGTTACATCTGCCAACCCTTTGTTGTTTGTCAAAGACATTTGGTGATTCTGATATATATATAGAGAGAGAGAGAGAGAAAGAGAGGGAGAGGGAGAGAGAAATCAACTTTGAAACTGCAATTTGTTTTCTTGTAGTTCAGTCCAGCAAATTTTTATTTATTTATTTTTTTTTTTGGATGGAATGGAGAAACAAACAAATGTTAGGAAATGGAGATTCAAATTTATAGTTACAGATGAAGGCCATTTCCATGTGTATGAATTGCCCAAATGTACAAACTTTTCTGTGATATTTCATCTCTCAAATGCTATCCTACAGGATTGTGAGAGGTGGAGCAGTATCTGTTGAGCAATCTAAGCAGTGCGTCTGCCTTTCTTCGAGCCTTCAAAGACCCTTCTGCAACCAAGCTTTGAAGTGACGGGATGCTTCTCGGATTTATCAAAAGACGTCTAGCAACCTCTTCTCCTCCATCTTTACACAAACCCAGAAGAAGGCTAATCGAATTTTCTTTCCCTTTGGGAGATCCAAATCTCAAAAGCTCTATCAGAAGAGGCACTAGATTCCGACTTCTCTGCATCTCTTCCAGTGCTTGAGAACACCCTAAGAGAAGGGTAAGCAGCACTAACGCATCATCTGTGATTCCTGCCTTGTCATCCATTAGCAGTTCTATAAGCAATGGAACTGCTCCGGCAACAATAATACTTGCCTTGTTGGCAGCGTATAGTGCTAGATTGAAAAGGGCTGTTGCAGCATCTGTTTTTCCTGCTGTAGTGCCTTCTCGAAGAAGGTTCACCAGCGCTGGAATAGCTCTAGGATGGGCTCCAATTGTTACCTTACAGTCGTCCATCATTGACAAGCTAAAGATTGCAGCTGCTGCATTTTCTCTTGCCTCCATTGTCTTCCCCAATTCTAAAACATCTATTATGCTGTCAAGTGCACCTGCTGCCATTATCAGAGTCTTATTGTTTTCCAAAATGGAGAGGTTAAGCAATGCAGTCACAGCATTTTCCTGTAGTTTAGGGTCATGGGAACATAATAATATAACAAGAAATGGAATAGCTCCTGCCTCAGAGATTAGTCTGCGATTGTCCATACCAGTTTTGGCAAGTAAGCGAAGCTCATAAGCTGCCTGCCTCTGGATTTCTGGTGACCCAGTTGCTAGTTTACCCACTAGAAACTCCGCAGTCATTTTGACCGCATCCATGGCGGCTTTTATGGCAGAAATGTGATCAATTGCTTTCTCATCTTGCTTTCTTCTGCTACTGCTTCTCTTGAGGGATGATGATGCAGATTCCATTAGTTGGATGTCATTCTCTTGGCACCATTGATGAACTAGACTCTTCAACGCGTAGTTTGGTATGAGGGCCATGTGAATTAGTTTCTGCCCGCTTTTGGGGCATGTATGATGGCCTGAGTTGATCCACTGGGCGATTGAATTACGGTCATAGGTATGCCCGGATGCTACAATCACAGGATCTCTCATCAAGTCAAGTGATATTGGGCATCGGAATTCATCTGGAACTGTGAAGACCATCGAATATGAAGATGAAGAATTGTCACGACTCCTGTTTAAGGTTGTCTGGCGATGATTTGAGTCTTCATAGACTTCTTCATTTTGCTCTCCTCTGAAGATTATGGATTTCGAATAGGAAACAAGTGAAATGAGATTGTTGATGTTGGATACAACAATGAGTCCCCCTGTGCCCGCCTGTTTCTTAGCTTCTGCTTCTAGCTTTGAGATTTCTTCATCATAGTTGGATGAGCTTTTCAGACCAATGCTGGTAAAAATCTCTTTGACCCATTTGAAATCAATGAACACCTTATTCCTCCCATTCTTCTCATTGTAGGAGGCCATAACTTGGAGAAGATCTTCTCTTCTTTGAAGCTCTTTTGGATCCACAAATAAATCGACCCTCTTCGCTTGCTTGTGAAGGAGCTCAATTTGCTCTCTTGTGTCTGCAGTTATGTTGAGCAAGCTGAGAGGCAAAATATCAAGTGCTCTCCCAATCTCTTTGACTAGCACATGAAATTGCTCCGAAACAAAATCTGTCTGCACAAGAATCCACAAACAGCTTCCATCTCTGCAGCCTTGAATCAAGAAGCTGGCTCTTCTGATCACAGAGAAAAGCTCGGTGAGACAGAGAATAGAAGATGGAGGCAGTGGGCTGTTTGTTTCTTGAAGCTCTTCAAACAAACAAGAAAGAAGTTTAATCCTTCTTGTCATGGTTGAGATATTCTTAGCCTGCACCGAAGGAAGCTTTTCTGCGGAAGAAACTTCATTGCAGATATGAATCAGTGATTCTAATAAAGACGCAGTTGGAAGAAAACCTGAAGACACGATTAGAGAAGGAACAGCTAAAACATCCATGGCTTATTCTTCTCACACAGCAAGTGTACTATTTGTTCATTTCAATCTTTTCTTCTTCTTCTTCTGGAATGAGCCTTTCTAAGGAGTTTAGACTACTTGGCCAAAATCTCCAGCAAAAACTGATTTGGTATTAAGAAGGACATTCAAAATACTAGAAACCAAAAGCATGAAACATTAAAATAATAAGGTGGACTCTTGACTGTTTCTTTTTGTATGACTAATGTAGCTGACAATAGGATGGATGGTAGGAGGAGGAAGGAAGACTTCTAGGTTGCTGCCACTTGCAGCCCATACCGGCCTTGGAGGGTTAGTTAAATTTTCCCCGATTCGTATGTTTCTGAGCAATATTGTATTTCATTGGGCTGTGTCAAAGCATGCATTGGTTTGCTGCTACTTCCTTGTAATCTTTTCGAAGTTGTCAAATTATGCAACTGATATTAATGTATATTATATATATATAAAGAGAGAGAGTCCTGAGTTTTTGGCACAATTAAAGATGTGAGAAATTATAGATTTTAAGGGATTTGCTTGCTTGATTCTCAATTCTCTCAAAAAAGAATCCTTATGTAGCACAGCAAGAGGGAGAGAACTGATTAATCTTATTTTAGTTGAAACAGTAAATAATTAATTTTTTTTAATAACTCAATCATATTCAATCGATTAAATTAGATTTGAGTTAAATTGATCTCTTAATAAATAAAACTTTTTTGACACATATTTTTACCTTACACAATATTCAAATTCAAAATATTGTTTAAAGAGTCTCTTAATTAGGTCGAGTTTTGGTGTAACGGTTAAGTTGTTCATTTGGTAATCTCGAGATCACGAGTTTGAGATGTGAAAACAATCTCTTTGTAAAAATGTAAGGGGAAGGTTGCGTATATATATATATGCCTACCCTCTCCTATCCCATAGTAAGTCGGGGAGTATTTTATGTATAGGATGATCCCAATTAATGTTCAGATGTCAAACTAATTAAAGGCTGATCTCAAGACTTTTTATCATAATTCATTGACTTGTATACCCTATAGGCCTTCGGTGTGGAATTTTTCTAGTTGGATTATCTAAACCTAATTAACATTTTTAAACATAAATTAGATTTCTTTATCTTAATTCAGTTTTATAGTCATATAATTGTAGTTAGCTGCAGACTTCATTTGGAGAATACGACGAGGAACATGATGACAAAAGAATGGGAAATTGGATAAGACAACTGACATGCATTGTTTAAGCTATAAATTGGAAACGACACACATTTGGTTTTTTTTTTTTTTTTTTTTTTTTTTTTGGGGGGGGGTACGAACTTGGATTTTTTCACACTCTGCATTTCATCACATTTCTCTTTCCAATTTCTATATATATATATTCATGTAGAGGACTTGGTCAATGTCGAGCTCAAACTAGCTTTTCCCCGAGGCATCAGGCTTTTAAATTAAATTAATATATGTTCTGCGTTATTCTATCAATATTGAAAATCTGTATATGATTTTAAAAGAAATGACTAACTCCTGTTGCTATTACTCTTAATAAAGGTAGTTTTATTAAACTTTTTTGAATTGAGTGGTTAGACATTCTAACTCATTAATTAGAGATTTCGAGTTCGAATTCTGAGAATAGTAAAAAAGGGTTTAGGAGAGTCAACCCCCAAAAAAATAAGTCTCACAATGTTCAAACAGGATTAATCAGTTAAAACTCAGATATTAATAATAAAAAACAAAAAAAAAATAAAGATATTTTTGTATTTAGGGTTTGCTTCTTGTTTGAGAGTGAGTGTGTGCTTATTATGCATTATTTTCCAGAGTGATACCGTCCGGAGAATTAAAAGAAAACATGGGTTAAAGAGAGAACTAGACTCATGTAAGCATATTTTTGCCAAACATACTATTTATCAAAATTGTTTAAAGTACTTTCTAAAAATTAGATGTGGTTAAATATTTATGTAGAAATATACTTTTAACTTTAATCAATTAAAATTGAGTATAGCAATCTTGATAACAAAAAAACAAGGTAAAAAATGATTAACATCTTTCTCTTTTAATATTTTATATTGATAGAAGAGATGAAAATGAGTCCAAAAAATCAAATTTTTTTGGGTTGAGTGATTGGATACTTTGGGTTAAGTGATCAGACACTTTATTCTCTTAATCAAATGTCTCAAGTTCGAGTATTGGGAATGACAAAAAAGGATTTTGGAGAATCAACTCCTAGAATGGACTCTACAATATTCAAACCAAATTAGTCGGATAAAATTTGAATACAAATTATGAAAACAAAAAAAAAATGAGTCAAAAGAAAAGTCTAGTACTTACCTGGTTTTACGGCATTTAGATTAGGCCTACTCTATTCTTGTAGGGATATCTAAGTGATAAAAAACTATTATTTAAGTATCATTTTCAAAATCTAGTATTTAAATTTTCGTGTACGTGTATATTTTAACGATTTTCATTATTCTTACAAAATAAAATGGACCAGGCCTGGCATAGGCCCAACATAATCTAGCTTTCAGTTTGTCGCCCGGGTCTGACCAGGAGCATCTGTTGAATAACCTCAAAATTTAGGCTAAGCCGAAGATTTAATGACTTGAATTTAAGCAAACCCTTTTATATGGTTGAAGTAGGCTTCCCTATTGAGTTACAAAGGGTAAATCTCAGTTCTTTGGTATGTTGTAAGGGTGATGGACTCTTCTTAAAGCCACAATTCAAACCGAATATTTTATAATGGGAAAAACTTTTGTAATCATGTTTAAAGAAGATAGTCATTTTTTGGTACCTTGACTAGACCACCGCCTAGTGTTCAAAGCTTTCTCCTGATTATTCTAGATTGACCGTTATAAGGCCCGCTTTGCGGAGACGGATCCCCAACGTTCGTTTTTTTCATTTCCAACCCAAGTCGAACCCCGAAAGTGGTAGAATGATGTAACCCCCTTGGCCAGCTGCACCAACCAATGTTGGTATGCTGGTCGCTTCTTCCTATCACGCCTCTATGTCATCAAAAAAGTTGGTATCTAGACTATACCATAAGCTTAGATATCGATAGGGATTTGATTTGATTTATAAATATAGGATCATTTGAATCGAACTAATTAATCAAATTCTTAATTGTTCACCTAAAACATGGGGTCATGACCTAAAAAACCACCCAAGGCAGTGTCAGCAGCTATGAATGAGGGCAACTTGGAGAAGGTCTTTACTTAATTGAGGAAGACATATACCAAAAGAAGTGTCAAACAACTTGGGTTGAAAAGGGAATCTCTAAATAGTGTCCTCACAAGAAAATGGTTCCACTGGTTCTGATCTTTTGGGCAACCATCAAATGGGAGTAGACCCCCCCCCCGGGGTGTGATCTATCAACCTTCCAAAATTTTCTTTCTTGCGGATAATTCCAACCCTCTATGGGTGGGTTTCTTTGCTTGTGAAATCTCTTTTCTCATTGTCTATCAATGAAAATATCTGTCTCAATCATCTTTTTGGGTCATGAACCATCATGTTTGTGTCCCTCTACCATTCCTTCCCCAATAAATATTCATGTCACGTCTTTAATTATTTATTGGACCCCATTTCCTCCCATCAAAAGATTTCAACCATATCTTAAAAAGAACCCAAGGACTCCAAAATTAATGGTCGAAATGAAATTACATGTCATATAAATTACTTTCTTTATGAATTATAATCTGTTTAATATCATTAATTAATTAAATTTTTATCTGACTCATTCACATGAAAAGTAAAGATTGAGAACTGAAATCGTATGTTTTTAATTGCATTTGGAGATTATTTGTATCAATAAAAAAGGTAGATTGAATTATTATATGACATGAGAAATCATATTTTATTTGATCCTAAGAGATCACTTGATAATGGATGAAGTGAAAGTCGGAGGGAATGGACACCTTTTGGTCCGTATAAATAGGGAGGCTCCTTAGAGGCTTTGTTTGTGTCTTGGGAACAAGATTTCACACTCAAAAAAGAGAGAACTCAACTAGGGAAAATTGTGAAATGAAGAAGAAGCCATGAAGGGGATTGAAACCCGGTCAAGTTCTTCTTGTGCAGCATGCAAGTTCTTAAAGAGGAGATGCACCCCAAACTGCATATTTGCCCCACATTTCCGGTCCGATGAGCCGAGGAAATTTGCCAAAGTTCACAAAGTGTTTGGTGCTAGCAATGTGAGCAAGATATTAAGTGAAATCCCTGAAGAGCAGAGAGAAGATGCAGTGAATTCACTAGCTTATGAGGCCGAAGCGAGGCTCAGAGACCCTGTCTATGGTTGTATTGGCGCCATTGCTATGTTGCAGAAGAAGATGGTTGAGCTTCAACATGATCTCACCATTGCAAGAGCTCGGCTTGCTCAGTATGCACCTAGTCCTCCATTAAATGATGATAAAGCTATTACTTTGCCTCCTATTGACCCTTCTCCTTCTTCTTCATCAAGTGGGTTTCATGAAAGTTTTCTCTGCTCTCAGCAACCAATATGGAGTGATGAAGATCTAAACTGAATTACCAATTTTCCGAAATTGGAAATCTTGCTATCAATGTCGTTGGTGATTTTGAAGGACTGCAATTTTCTAGATCATGTTCTCAATCAAGAATCTTAATGCAACTTCCCAGGACAAACCTTGCTTTCTTTTTCTTTTTTGTACTGATAGTTGATCATAGCTTTCGTGAAAAGATCAGTATGTTATTTTACAGCTTCTCTTCTCATGGAAAGCTTACTATGCTTTTAGGGCATCAAGTTTATGGCTTTTGTTTGAGCATGGTCAGGACCTTAAAACATGAGTATGATAAGAACCTACCATGCCTAACCTTTGATGTCTGCACCCGCAGGCTTAACCCAGCTCGACCCAGTTAGGCCCATGAATAGGGTTGGAATAGCTTTCCCCTGTTAGGTCATGGCCCAAACATTTTTAAAAATTGGACATTGAGGCCCAGTTTTGGGCCAACTTTTTGTGGGGCCCATCCAATCACGGTCTGGTTTCCTGGCTTTAATCGTTTCGCCAACCTGTTCACATTGCGTATAAAGAAGTCCCCCGTGGGACACAATCCAATAGTACAAATTTCTTTGTTTAATATAATGATTTTAGATTTAAATTTTTATATATTAAAAAAAAAATCGAGCAAAATCGAATGCTACCACTTTTTGATGAATGAATGAATAAAGGGTTTTTTTTTAAACCAATTTCCCGTGAATTTAATAATAAAACATTAAATTTTTTAAACAGAATCTCAAATTTAAACATTAAAAATAAAAAAACAAATATCAAAATAATCAGTTTTTAAATTAAATTTTATAGTGTTCAAATTAAATTAGTCTATTGAATCAAGTAACGGTTAAAAAAAAAAAAAAAGTATCATCAATTGTTTTGGATTTATCTTGACCGGCATCTAATAATACCTGCAGAATGACGAATGAAAAATGAAAATCAAGAAGTGACACTGACTTGACTAAGCAGGACTATGTACCACAGAACATCTGCGACATTTTGAGTGACTTTACAACAACAATACACGATGTTAGTGCCCCACTCTTGTGTGTGACCATGGAAATCTTCATCCAAAAGAAAGCATGATTTTTGGGGTTGGTCTTGGCGTGCTTTTCTATAGGTCCTTCACTTTGATTTCCAACCCTATCACTTAGCCTGTACAGTATACAACACCCACTAATCATTTTGTAGTCCTGTTAGGAGAGTCCCAATTATACCCCACTCCTACAGCTGCTAAATAGGTGGTACTAGGCGGGCTCTTATGGGTTTTCGGTGGGCCTCATTCGGCCCAAGAAAAATTAGCCAAGTGGACCCATATGTTGTGCCTACAATTATTTTTTTATATTATACCAACCGGTATCCAGAATCATATTCCTATTAATCTGATTCGAAACTTACAGTGATCCATTTAAAAGAACTATCCTCCAAATATTATTTTTTTTATATCCAAACTGTGAATAGAACTCAAGAATTTAATTAAGAAATGTAATACTACACTATTTACACAATTTTCTCATATACATATGATATTTCATATTACAAAAATCTTCTAAATTTACTAAAACAAAATCTCAACTTTTCAGACAAGATTATCATTTCTTCTCTCTCTCCCTAATGTTGGAATAGTTATTCTTCATCTATAGAGAATGAAGCCATGTTGGGTCTTAAAAGGCCCCAAATTTCTCTCTTTGTTTTTGTGTTTTCAGAAAGAGAGAGAGAGAGAGAGAATGGGGGGGGGAGGTAGGGAGCACAAAGAACGTAAGAGAGAATGCCATATCCATTCATCAAAAAGTGACCAACCGGTACATCTGAACGATAGTAAACCCCCATTGAAAGAGAGAGAGCTTACAGAAGGGACAGGTATCTTCTCCCTTAACATGTTCACAGTCCCACATTCATTCTTCTTCGTACAACGATTGAAATAAATGGCCTTCAAGCTCATGTAACTCCGCTACAACTTCATGGAAGATGTCAGAAATAAGCAGTCATATACCCACTTTTCAAGAACCGTCGTGAAAGACATGAGCTCAATCCTAGCATCTGCCTTCACACAACATATGCATAATTCTACGAAGATCCAATTACAATAAAACGGATGCATCAATTATATTATGCTTTAGAATTATAATAAGATCTGTTGGCAACACTAATTGATCATTTACAACAATCTTCCCAATACAAATACACAATGATGATCTGTGACCCTAAACTACATCAAACTTTCAAACTGTGAAGTATATACTCCGCATCCACAAAATGGCTTCCTACAAAAGATGTGTTGATTGTCCTCATAGTTATGGCTTCTTTCCTGCTAATGGTAGGCATATTAATGAAAATACTTGTTAGAATCCAATACACAGAATTCTATTACAAGATGAATTAGAATGTAGCAGGAAGACAAGAATATAGCAGCCAATTTTTTTCATTATCACATGATGGAACATTCTTTAAAAGACAGTAGCTGAAAACCAACCAGTTTCTAAACCAGAAAGGACTGTTAGGCAGCCAAACATTGTCATGTTCTGTGACAATTTTCTCAAACTAACTACAAAACATCCACTTGATCATACCTAATGAAAAAGAAGCCACGAGAATGGGCAGCTATTTAAGCATTAATTCCATTCTTATGATCATTCAAGTAGTAAAATTTGTCATTCAAAGAAAACATAAATTTGAAAAGGACAGCAAATAGACCGAATGAACTGTTATGATGACAGAAAAGAATCCACCCAACAAAAGCATTCATACAGCGGAATCACGTCTAGGTAGCCGTTACTGTTACCAAGTACACTTGGAATAACTTTGATCTTCTTTATTGTAGGTGAGTAGGACAATTATTCACTTCATACACCTTAGAAATTCAAGTAGGTCATACCATTCTTAAACAACAAATAATTGAATGCAAAAAGAAAAGAAGGATCAACTGGTTATGAATATGGACAACCAGTTTCAAACAGGTAATCAATTGAAAGGTAGCTTGTTGATCAATGTTAAAATTAGTCATGGAGCTTTCAGTACACCATCATATCTAAGATACACAAAGCAACCACCATACGCATAAATGATTTAACATCAACCCTTCCCAAAATGAATCTAACATTTACCTGGAGGTCATGTAGCTAGCACATTCTCTCACAATGCTATTTTCCCCTATTAGTGAACTCCATCCAAGTTTCTCAGAAATACAGAACTCAAAACAAATATCAATTTGTCTTGTTCACTAAGAAATAAGTTAGAGACTTGTGTGCTTTTGGAATTATATCATGCCTAAGATCCCAATCAACATTTGATTGAAATCATAATTAGCTAACACTCAACCATTACAACCTGTTGAATTTACAAGTTAATAAGAGAAGAGAAGGTTTACAAAAGAAAAAAAAAGGGATAACTGAGTAAAAGAAACCAATGGATACATCATAGTTACACTATGAAATATGGCACTTCAAATTGGAAATATCTTCATGCCTGATCCTTACTGCCAATCCAGACAATATGCTCTTAATATGTTTCCAATTGATACGATTAAAGTTTTAAGTTTGTCTTTGTCATAGCTCATATGATCTATAAAGCTTGTGTCCAGGCATTCAACTCCCAAGGATCTTTATCTTAGAAAATAAGTCAATAAAAATAAAAGACAAATAATTCACTGACATGCATGGATAGCTTGTGAATTGTTGTGAACCGAAAAGCCATAAATATTAAAACACATTGTGCAACATCATTTAGGTAAAGCACAAAGGGAAGTTAATAAATACTTTTCAAATATGAGAATGAATTTTTGGAAGTCAATTTAAACTCTCAATAAAATATGTCAATTTAAATTCTCAATAAAATATGTTATTCAAATTTATTAGAGTGAGAATTTTATTCTTGGCATCCAACTGTCACTATTTGAGAATAGTTATTACCACATATTTCACTTCCATGGTCACTGCCATTGCCTCCAAGGCTATCACCATCCACTAATATTATTGTTATCATAACAATTTGCCGCCATGAGCCACCAGCATTCACTGCCCCAATCTGCCAATCTTCTAGCATGGAACATTCTAATTGTCACCCAAAACCCACCTTTTGCCACTATTACCATTACCTATCAACCGTGTTCCAGCACCACCACCAAAGCTGCTACCTATACCACAACCACCACCAATACCATTGTTTCTTTCAATGCCCAAATACAAACAATAATTGATATCTTCACCATCGCCAACAACACAGGTCCACCTGTTTACTATTGTCCATCTAGCTACCCATCAACAGTGTAATTGTCATTTCCCAACCACCTTTTACACAACATGGCTACCGCTAGAGCCACTAAATGTCTACCCATTGGTTGTCACCATGGTCAATCTACCCAACCCACAACTCATCCCTCCTCACAAACTAGAGATTATCTTTATTCTCAATAAAATCTATTGTGTCCTTTATAAACCCATTGCACTTTTAGAGCTGTCAATAAGCGCCAATCCCTCAGGGACGGGATGGGCCTGAATTTTTAGTCTGTTCTAATAGAAGGGACGGGCGTAAAAAAAAGAAAGAGTCAGGACTCACTTTTGCATGGGATAGGACTCACATCTGTGTCTTATCTCTCTCTTCAGCTGCCTTCGCTTTTCGAATTCGAATCCAACTTCAATACTCCGGAAATCGCCACTCATAGCATTCATCTTTGATAGTCCTTGATTTCCCCACCAATGGCCATCCTTTTCGTCTCAGATTCCGGTTGCTGCCAATCGAACCAGTCTTTGTTGCCTCAGTTCAACTACTCCACTTCAATTCACCTCAATCATCATCGCCGCTGTCCTATCCACTTGATTGCAGTTTCCATCACGAAGTCCTACTTTTACATTGCCATTTGCTCTTTGATTGCCGTCGGAGACTGTCATCAACCACCAGCATCGTCTTCAAACATCATCGCTCTCATCGAAGTCGTCAAAAGACACCCTTCTCTCTCTCTCTCTCTCTCTCTCTCTCTCTCTCTCTCAAATTAACAAAAGAAGGGCTTTTTATGAAAGGGATGGGATGATCCCATCCGTTGTCCCTTACAGGGTTGGGATGGGCCCTTCACCTCAGGGTTGTGTCTCTTAAAGGTCAGGGATAGACTGGGATGGGAGTCCCCTATTGACAGCCCTACTAGTAACACATATCCAAACGTAAAATTTTAAATAAACATATTCTAAAGACCACTATTCTAAAATCATTTTGTTCGAAAATCTTAACAACTTCAAAATCTTATAACCAAAGAAAAACAGTTGTTTATACATATTCATATCAGGCAAATGAGTCAGACCTCAAGGATAAGGGCCAACTCTCAATTCCCACACCATAACCAATGTTTAAAACTTCAAACTGTCCAAGTGTGGCATCAAGATGCCAATCCATTAATTGCACCAATGAGAGAAAGTGCCAATGCAATCCCTGTGATCAACCCAATTCTAAGTCAACCATTCTATTCATTAAGTCGGTAACAAAATTATCAAGCTAAACATAGATATGACTTTCCCTCTCAAGGTGGAAATTCAAGACCAAGAGCATCAAGGGAAAGGATTTCAATCTTGCATTCAGCATCACCCCTGAAATTACATAGTATTGTCTCGAAACAAGATTAAAATTGAAGCACACACAATCCCTACAAGTCAAATTATCTCATTACGAATTCATTCAAGCCCTAAACATATTAGAAGAAGAGTTCAATCAATCATGAACAAGAATATGAATCAAAATCCAAATTGAAATTAAAATTGCGGAACGGCTGACTTCCAAAGTTGCATTAACACAATCTTTACAAGTCAAATTATAATTTCTAATTCGTTCAACCCTCTACAATAAAAGACGAGTTCAAAATCATGAACAAGAATATCAATCAGAATACAAATTCACATTAAAATCAAAAGGACAGCCCACTTCTAAAGATGCATACACATAATCCCAACAAGTCAAATTATCACATTTCTAATTCATTCGAGCCCTATACAGATTAGAAGGAGTTCGGTCAATCATGAACAAGAATATAAGTCAGAATCCAAACAGGGTATCAAAGATTTCACCTGAACTGGGCGGTGCGTGCTTCGAACGCTTCATCCTCTGAACCTCGAGTTGAGCTTCCATGAACACATTCATTCTCTGAAACTCCAATTCCTTGGTGAACTCCATTCTCTGCTTCTCCAACTCTATCATCTGTTGCTGCTTCAAACTCTCAATCCTCTCATAAATCTCCCCAAACCTCAAAACCGCTCTCGCCAATTCTCGAAACGCCGATTCATCCGAGAAATCCACCGATTCCATCCTATGCTTCCTCAAGAAATCTTTCCCTCCTAACGAACTCTCACTCGACTCCGCCGAATAGAAATTACGGTTTGGGTCAGGGTTTACTTTCGGCTTCGAGTTCTTGACAGTTATTGTTACGGTTGGTGGTGACTTGAGAACTGACGAAGACGGTGACGGAGAGAATTTCTTAGTGTTACGGATGAGAAAATCGAGGCGGGAAAGGAACGGCCAAGTTGACGTCGTTGATTTCGCCTTCTCGATCTTGTACTTCTTCTTGATGGTGTCGATTCGATTCTTGCACTGGACGTGTGTACGGCGAGGCTTGACGCCGTTTTGACGGCCGTTAACGGCGTCGGCTACTTCTCTCCAGTCTTTCTGTCGGAGATTTCCACGGTTGAGCTTGAGATAACGGTCGCCCCATGCGTCGATAAGCGTCGCCGTCGCTCCTTCGCTCCAGCAATCCTCCCGTCCGCCGCTCATCGGCGGTGGGTTAGTGGTGTTCTGCCCAGTCTGGGTGTCCATAGAAACTCAGATCGGTAAAGTGTGAGTGAGAGAGAGAGGGTCAAGGGACGTCGGAGAGAGAGAGAAACACGAAGTGAGCACCGGGAAAATGAATGAGGGGAGAGAGAGGGTGGGAGAGATGTTTGGTGGCCGTGCGAGTGCAGGTGGATTTAGCCATCTGACCGACGTTAACGTCAGCGTTAGCTTAGCTTGGCTTATTGGAAGACGGAGGGAAAGACCACAGGGTGTGTTGTTTTGCGTGCTAAACTCTTTTCTCCTTTTGCGGTTTCTATTTGCTAATCACACCCCCCCGCCCCCGTCGTGGTCTTCCCATTTCCATCTAAATGACTTATCTTCGTAAAGGCCACAACCTTGTTCCCCTTTTCAATGGCTAGACCAGAGCCACGAGCCATACGAGGCTAATTCATAATTTATGGTGTAAATAAGTGGGATATAGGTTAACATTCAATAAACCCACTAATGTTGAAAGATGTTTCTAAAAACTTCTCTCTCTCAAATGGTAGAATCTCTCTCTCCACGAGTTTGATGTTATATCCATCGTCAATGCAATTGAAGTTGATACTATTTTATTATCTTTTTTAGTAATTCATAATTTGTTATTTTGACAACACTTATAGTGAGAAAATCAATCTCAAACTCTCTTATATCAATAGAATTATACTAATGAATCAACACCATCCTCTTCGATTTAGATTAAAGATTTCGAATTCAAATTTTTTCCTTTTAATAAAAAATTTCTTCACAGCAATATAGTACTAAGCTTCTTTTGCTAATCTAAGAACTAGTTGCCCCTCCAGCACCCTCTAGGGAAAAAAACTTAGAGAGTAATTTATGACTTATTTTTCACATTAAGCTCATAAAAATCCCTCAATTTGGGGGCTCTAATTTCCAAACCCCTTTTCACCATCTCTTCTAACACCAGTGTAGCCTCCTCAACCCTCCCCCTATTCACCAACCTAAACCCCAAAATCCCAAAACACTCTTCATCAAAGCACTTATCTCGCCCTACGTAACACTTCACAAACTCCACCGCCTGCGCATAATAGCCCATCCTAAGCATCGCCGTAATAACGTGTACCGGGGTCGAATACAACATTGGGAGTCCATCATCCTCCATCCTCCTCAGCAACATCAACGCCCCCTCCAAATTCCCGCTCCTGCACGTCCCGAGCACGAGCGCGTCGTACGTCCTCGCGTCCGCACCCAATCCCTCCTCCACCATCCTCGTCAGCAAATCAGCCGCCGACGTCAGCCCTCCGTTAAAACAAAACGCCGTCAGGAGATAGTTATAAGCCGTTAGATCAGGCTTAACCCCATTCTCTCTCATGAATTCCACAACCTTCCAAGCTCCATCCATCTTCTTCTTCCTCGTGAACGAGCTGAGAATCGGATAAAACGACACCGCATTGATCTCGAAGCCGCCGCTGACGATCTGCCCGACGATTTTCAGGGCTTCGTCTGTTCGATTGAGCTTGCAGAGACGGTGAATAAGAGAGTCGAAAGCCATTTTTCGACAGAAGCCTTCGTCGAGCGAAGCTAGGGTTCGGAAGATCTCGGCGATGTTGCTGTTTGATTCGGAAGTGATGAATTCGAATGTTTTCTTGGTGGTGAAGAAGCCGTCGTCGTAGCGCTTGATGAGGAGGTGATGGAGAGTTTTGAAGTCGTTCTTTTTACCGGCGGCATTGATGAGGTTGTCATAGTAGGCGGTGCTTGGTTCTTCGAAGATAGGGCTAGGGTTTTGGGAGGTGAGAGAGAAAGAGCGAGAGAAGATGGAGGCAAGATCTGGGGAATTAGGGTTTTTCCTGCAGAGCTTGCGAAGACGTAGCATCGTTGGTTTGGTCGGTCTGGTTCCTTGCCCGATGAGAAATGCTGAGGGCTTACTTAAGATCAGACATTATTGGGCCTGTACTCGGGCATTTGTTTTGGACCAAATGGGCCTAGATTTTCTTTTCTGGTTCAAAAGTACTTTGTGGAGCCCATAGAGGATGCTCGTTAATGGGCTGGCGAGCGTAGTATCCTAGTATTTTTTTTTGTTTTTTTTGGTACAAACGTAGTATCTTAGTATGCACGGCCAATTCCCCCCCTGCGGCGACTAATCTGTATCCGGTAACAAATTTATTAGTCCTAACTAATCCATTCGAGTTAACTATCAGACCCATTAGAGATGAGCTCTCTCAATACTTATTTTTTTTTATTTTCAAGATTTGAACTTGAGAATCGAAAAAAAAGAATTTTGTAACCTTAGAATTTGATTAAGGGGCGTTGGTGACGCTGCTTCTAATGATGTCCTTTGAATCAAATACCATGTGCTCTCAATACATTAGTAGCGATTTGGGAGGGTGGCGTATGATCGAGAACCAAATGCCTTGATAATCAAATGATTATAAGATTTGGTCTATTTAGTTATTAGTTATTTCATTCATTTGATTCACCTGGCATTTTTTTTTATTATACAAGAATTTAAATCTGGAATTACTAGATTAGCGGATGTGGATTTATATCATTAGACTGTTCCCTTAGCATTATTCAGTTAAGTAATTCGTTGTTCAAACATGATTGTTGATCTTCGAGGTTGAGTTTGAGCTCGTCTCATTTATTGTACAGGTCAAGGTTGAAACAAGTGCAAGTAGAGTAGCACATTACTTGGTCATGGTTTGTTTAATAAACGAGTTTAATGTTAAGTTCAATCTCAATTTAAGTTGAATTAGAGTCTTCACCTATATTTGGCTGTTGTTTATATATTAAATTATTCTTAAAATATTTGAAAATATATAAGGTAGAAGTTAGTTAACCATTATTTTAAATTTGTGTCCTATAGCATCCCTCTTTTAAAATATGATTGTCCTCCCCAAATCTTAGCCTCAAGTACACATTTAAAGTTAGCAACGTTTAGTTGATTTAGTATTCATATGTTTAAATAAGATCTCGAATTTAAATATTGTATATAAAAAATTGATACCGGAGAGTTTTGACTCTCGACTCAAACTGAATTTAATTGAACCGATATAATTATTAAATACTAGTAATTTAAAAACAATTACACATTTGAAAGTATGCATGTGATAGGACATATATTGGTGTAATAATTGTGACTAATTTTATTTTATCTTTTAATAAATATTATACTAATTCATGTAATTTATGATGTTTAATATGGTAGGATTGATGAAGGAAATTTGTGAAGAAAAATAAAGAAATTTGAGATAATTTGGAGAAATTATGCAAAAAGTGAAAAAAATGGACAGAAATGCTCTTTCGTTAGTGTGTGGGCACGCGGATCACATTAACTATTGCAAAGTTTTCTAGAGACCAATTCAACAAATTAAGACTTGATTTGAAAATATTGAAAATTTTCAATATGTTGATTTATTTCTAATATTTAGGGATAATTTTAAAAGTTCAATTTTAAAATTTTTTATCTTTTAAAAACTTCTTTTATTTGAAATCTTTAGAATATTATCTTTTAAAAAGTTTATCTTTTTTTAAACAAATTAGAATATTTTATTTTAGTTATTTTTTTAAAATTTATGAAGATTTTCTTTTAAAATAGGAGATTTACTCTTATTAAAAGAGGCATAAAAGCCCTCCTCAAGATCACACGTTTGGGGGAGTCTTCCTCTTTTACGTTGATTTGTATTCTTTTTTATTTTAGCATAATTTTGTTTTCTTTTATGAATTCTTCCTTCTAAATTCTTTTCTAATTAAAAAATTCTTGAAATCTTGATAAATAAATATTACGAAATCTAATTGAGGTTATTGACTCAATATTTTATAAATATTTATTTAATCTCTATAACTTAATATTTATGATTGTTTAGAATTTATTAAATAGAATCTTATATTTAATAATCCTAGGACACTCTACAACCAATTAAAAATGGCAAAATTTGTTTATTTTTAATAAAATGATAATTGATATGGTTTTATGGCCTCACAAACAATTTAATTTATATCATAAAATTAAATAATCTAATTTAAATAAATTCATGTTGCTATATTAATTAGAAATGAATCCCTCTAAATCTTAAAACTGTCGAAACACTAAATCCAATGAGAATCTTTTGGATTGTCTTTCGATTAGAAAATTAATTAATGATAGTATCTTAATTACCGAAATAGTAATAAAAGATTGATCGTTTTGTGATATTTAACGACTATAACCAATTTACTTACATAATATTGAGTAAATTTTAAATCAACAATCAATCAAACACATCAAGTGAAAATAATTACTTTGACTAGAGTTTATTTTCGTTGATATTTTCTCTTTTAATAAGTATTATTCAATTATTTTGTTTTAATTAATTTTATTGATTTATTTATTTTATTAGTTCTAAATAATTTTTCAATCTTATATTTTCTTTTTTTCTTTAAAAGAAACGAATCCATCAATTCTCTCATAATACGACTCTACTCACCCTAGTGTGATATTTTGTAAAGTAGATATTTTTATTTTTATTGATTTAACATCTACCTAGATGCTTTGGTGCAAATGATCAAAATCATGCAAAGTCAACGCGCGTTGTAAGATGGTATCTTTCTCGGGTGCTATCTTATTAAATTCAAGAATTTTTCATAAACACCACAACTTTCTCGGATGCTATCTGATTAAATTCAAGAACTTTTCACAAACACCACAAGTTTCTATATACATTATTGTTCAATAGGTTCACCTAAAAGAGCAATCTCTACCCGCCAAATGGGCAGCTACATAGAAATATAGCAAAGAAAAGGTCTGGGAGGCTACAAACCTAAGAGAAAAGGTTAAGTCTAAAAGAACAGTAATTAAGAGTTAATAAGAGATGATGTTCCCCATAACCCAACCTAGAAATTCCGATTCTCAATCTTCTCACAAAATCTCGAGTACATATCTCTTTATAAGATTGGTTTTGTGAAAAGACGTGAAGGGTTTTGTCAAAAACCCAAAACTAGGATAAAAAAGAGGTGGGATTTATTGGAAGCGGTGTGTGATTGAGAGAGAGAGAGAGAGAGAGAGAGAGAGAGAGAGAGCAAGAGCATGCAAGCTAAGAATCCATGCATATCCAAATCCAACTTTTCAATTTTGTTGCTTGAATGCTATTCTCTTTGTGAGTTTTTAATTAGAGAACTGCTTTCCAGCTCAAATCCCTTATTAAGGGAAGATGATAAATCCCCATATGTGTCCATTTTGGAGAGGCCATAGCCTTTGTTAACCCTCATGATTTTGACAGCAGTGATGGCATATTCATGCACTGCGTTTCTTAGAAAATAAATGTCATTATTCTAAAACCCAAACATAACTTTTCCTGACAGTGACCACTACCACATGTACGGAGTCCTCCTACAACCAACCACCCACCGCCGGCCATCTCTCTCTCTCCCTCACCCTCTCCCTCTATCATCTAATTGAGGTAGAGGAATCTTTTGAGAAATGAATACCGGTATCCCGGAGGGGGGGGGGGAGAGATGCAGGTCAAGATTGGACATGGGAAAGGAGCATCTCTTTTCTCAGTTGCTACTACACAGAGCAAATGCATCATCATTATCACAATCATGGGAATAAATGCACCCTGTTCCACTATCTGTCCTGTACATACCCACCGGTTCCTTCCAATCCAACCAAAGGGTATTGCTCAGTCGCAAATCCTTTTCTTTTTTAATTGGATTATTTATCACGCATTATTATTTAAATTTTATTCAATTAATCTATTTTAAATATTATAAAATTATTTATAAAAAAATCGATTCTTTTAAATTTTATTTCTTTATTCTTATGATTTAAATTTAAAATCCATAATTAAGAAATTATATCTAATTTGATTTCCTAAAGAACTCGAAAAACATAGTCTGCTCTTCCTAGTAGGATAGGGTGTACCCATTTGTCCTAAAAAGTTTCTTAAATATAGACATATATAAATATAGATATATATTTCAATGATAGTAACAGTTAATAATACCCTAATCTTAGGGTATAGTACTAAAAACTTTCTTGTTGTACTTTCTAAGTTTTTGCCTAATATGTTAAGGGTCTTCGAAATTCATCATGAAAGCTTTCATGTCGGTTTGAGTCGTTGATACTTAGCAAAAAAATAAATAAATAATTTGAGTAATAAAAAATTAAATATATATTCGAGCAGCATATTGTTGATCAAAGATTAATAGAAATTATATTGGAATAGAGTTTTTAATAGAAAAATTATTAATATAATAACAATTTAATTTTTTTATAAGAAAGTTAAATTTATTTGTAAAATTTATATTTTCATATAATTTTTTATTTC